>VIBL01000068.1:1542500-2142500 GCA_008271625.1 Lutraria rhynchaena
ATTTTATCGGCTTTACAACAAGGATTAAAGCAATCTGAAACTGAATATTTTATGCATGAAATCATTTCCATACTAAGAATTGATCATCACTGGGCAAACTACTTTGAACTTCAAAAATGAAAGTGAAATGTTCTCAGGGTTTTAAATACGGTAGAACCATTATATTGAGAAAACTACGAAGCATCGAATTTAACCTAGAAAAAAAAACAGGGACCGCGTCAAAATAAAATTATTAGCAAAAATATCCGTAAATCTATTTCTACACTAAATAAAAATGGTCTTATCTAGTTCCGATCTGTTTGTATGAATAAGTTTGTGTGTGAACATGATTTCTCTGTTTTATTTGTAGCCCAGTAGTTGTAAAAAAGTCACGATTCATCAGAATAACCGAGTATTTTGAATGAAGTAGTTGGAAAATTATGTGGGTGAAAAAGAGGCTTATCAGTATATCGATATATACTACAATATCTCGACCATGTCTGACAAGGTATCTACATAAACTGATACCACAGCATTAACCAATTATTCACTATGTTCGTACATTCGAATAATGACGTCAATTCGACCATTTCCGACTAAGGTCAATTATTTTATCGGAAATGCAACCCGTCGGTTAAAAGTTCAGTTCAAAACACTAATTATTCTGTATTAGATACTGTCGTTATTGCATTCAAAAATGGCGAATGTAGGCATTCAGGAACGATAACTCATCGCAGTTATTAGACTTAGATAAACAAAAAATCAGAATTTGAAATCGCTGTCGATGAATAACGATTATCGTATAGATTTTATGCGATAATCGTTATTCATCGACAGCGATTTACGGTTACAGCCGTTACGGTAATGCTCGCTAAAGAATTTTAAAGCAATAGCATAAGAAATTAAAATTGAAATAATTATTAAAATTGTAACAGAACTTACCTGCAAGAGGCTATGAGATAATACAATGCCCAGGCTATAATAGTGTTGTAATACATTCCTACGTATGTGGCCACTAACACAATACCAAAACCAACCCCTGTGGAAAAAGGAAAAATGCTGTAGTTACTATAGGGCGAAGTGTAAGAAAACTGACATTATTGACACCAATCCCTCTGGAAAAAAAATAATTTAGTGTCAGAAAAACGGAGTCACGCAACCAGTTTCAGAATGAAGCATTGTCAGGTAAATTCAACAAAAATACTGTCCACTCACTTTTTTAAAAATAATTTTCTTTGAATGTTTTCCGCTCAGACTTCAATGAATATAAATTGCCTTCGGGGAAGTACTCTCACCTCCCAGAATTAGTGCATTTTGTATTAGATCATATTTTTTCATTTGGTATAACGTCGCGCCAACAGCTAGTGCTCATTTGGCAACTTTCCCAGTCTTAATGGTGGAAGTGAAGACCCCAGGCGTACAATCACTGACCTAACGTTTGTTGATTCATAGCAAGCAACTAAAGACTTCTACTGTAATTTTCATAATTATACATGTACTGGATATACATGTACTTTTAAACGTTCTTCGGTCTCTCAGTACGTACATACCACCAGACACGGTAATGCACCTAACTAAGTACTATGTGACACGATTGGATGCCCATGTTTACTCTTGACAACGACTTTTAAACATACAAAAGTAGCAACAACGATATGCGCATTCTTCGTTTCGGCGATGTCAGTGAAGGAATGTAAAAAATACATGTTTGATTCCGTTGTCAAAGTTCACTCTATCTGGGCTAGTGATTACATGTGAAACACCATAACCACTCGGCCGTGTAGCCCCCCCCCCCCTGAGTCCGTATCAACCATTGAACATCACTTTATTCTAAGTTAATATATACATGTATAGGATACAATAAGATTTGTCTAGAACATTGCTTATAGTGCTGGAAATATTTTAATGTATGAGAGAAGTGTTACTAACACGGCGTGAGAAGAAAATTGGTAAGAAAGAAGAGGAAAACGAAAAGTTCAAGAAACTGGATTATTGTTGATTATGTAAACCCGTAAACTACCTGTAAACATTGGACACAGCTGCTTCCAGATGACGATAGCACCACTCCGGTGGAACTGTCCAAGCGCAAGTTCCATGTAGAACAAAGGTAACCCGAGAAATACCAACATAAAGAAATATGGTATAAGAAACGCTCCTGGAATTATAAATATAATGAAAGATAATAGAAATAATAAAAAAGGATGATCGGAAAGGACGCAAGTTGGTATAACTCGGTAGTACAATACATTGCGTTCTTTTGAGCGTTTCAAATTCGATTTTAATCGGTTGCCACTATACAACACGACTAACGTTCGTGGCTGGCGACCTGGGTAACACGAATGATTCATTCAGATTGAATATATTATATTATGCATTTGCCCCATCTGATTTCATATTAATGTGTTTGATAAGCTTTCAATCAGTAGGGTGTGAATCAGTTGTTTAAGAGGTCCAGACGAGGATACAAGACGAGGTATTTGTTTCACCACGACGATTTGAATGAAAATGTATCTAAATTCATTTTTCTCCAACTTTTTCTTTATTAAGTTTATCAATTGATTGTCGAAGATGAGAAGGGAGAGGCGGCTCACTACTTTGAGGGATCTCAGACACAATGTAAGGACTTCATTTCGCTGAATTAAATGTGATGAGAGTCGGCAGTCATTACCGTATATACCCATTCTGAAAGCCCTATGATCAAAGGCGTTTTACACGTTACAAACACGACAAACTGAGAATAATGAGTCATCCGTAAATGCGTTTCTTCTTTAGCGTCAATGCTAATTACCTTTTCGTTGATTTGATCTGGACAATGTTACGGAAGGAATGTACATTAAATAAGAACTTTGAAACTAATACTTATTATCAGGAACCATTTTGACTTCTGGCGACGATGAAATGTTTTAATTAAGGTGAACATTTGCAAAAATGCGAAATAAAAGTACATTTTTTTTGCCCCGAAGAAACAGAATATGAATTATGTAATAAGCAAGAGCTTTTTGTTTAATGTTTCGAACGGTTTACTTTAAATTGATATCGTAAATGTGGTAATTTAATAAAAAATACAATGCGGAACAGTAAAACCTCGAAATTAAGATCACCCTCGCGACCAGACTCATTCGGTCGTAATAATGATGTAGTCTGATTCTAATCAATATAATATTCATATGTATAATATGGTATCATATATTTCTAATATGGAGTAAATAATGAAAACCGGAACGAAACTATTTGGTCGTTATATTGAGGGGTCACAATGAGAGTTTTTTCGGTATAATTACGCTGTACTTATATTGATATAAGAAGTACGGTTTGTATAAATTTCATGAAAAAGGCTCAGTATGGCCTAGCATTAACAATAATAATTTCCAAATCCGGACATATCCGGAAGAGCTAATTAGTCTTGACATATCCGGAACAACTAACTAGTCCGGATATATTCGGAACAGCTAATTAGTCCGGATTAGACGGTTTCTGTACCATGATGTGTTCAGACAGAAGTATATATTATGTAAATATATATATAAACAAAAAAGAATGATGCATGTATATATTCTAACAAAAAAAAGGAATGATGCTGCAAACATTGGAGCGACAAATTTGTCCTTAGTGGTATGATTTTTAAAGGATAAAGGTCCAGATAGACTAGATCTCATTGTAGACGAGATCTCATTGTAGACGAGATCTCATTGTAGACGAGATCTCATTGTATAAAAAATATCGGATCAAACTTTGCGTCTGAATGCGTTGTTGTTCATTTGCTGATATCAGAATCGTGTAAGTATTAATTATGTTCGACTGATATGACAATAGCTCTAAAAATTGTGTAAGGTTTCAGATGAGATCACGTGACTCTAGATTCATCTTATAATGACAGAAAAAAAAACGATGTCTGAGTAGCAAATAAAATTTGGAATTGTACTGACGTAGCAGTCAAAACAAATAAATTTCAGAAATAAACAGATACTCGAATCCGAAACAGTTTTGATGCCGATGAAAATGTCAACAATATATTTAGATAAAATTTGCTGAACCTATTATCTGCCCCAGGGGAATGGTCGTTTGGACGGACGGACATGCGGTTACAGAGTAATCCATCTAGTTTATTATAAATATTGATCAGGTAAGCTATGGCTAATACAAACAGATAGGACCACAACCAAACATTATCTATTTCTACCAAACGCGAGTGGTCGCTTATTCATACATCGGATTGTTAGTAATCGTAATTTCGCTCTCAATGTGACCAAAACATCAGCCTTAATCACTTTATAATTAGTTACCCCTGCATTTAGAAAATAGAGATTGACACGTGTACAGACAATTAGGAATAAAAATGTCATTATACGGTAATTATATGTAACTAGCATGAGTCCAAATAAAGTATACTACCTATTATTTGGCCAAAGGTTGGTCATTATTTATACTCGTATTTTACAAGTCAAGATGAACGCGTTAATTATATCATAGATGAACGTGTTTTTTCGTGAATACTGCAAGACACGAACCACCGTCAAATCAAGAACACGCCTTGAAAAAAGGATATCTGTTAAAAAGTTTTTTTTTTCATTGGCGCTCAAGAAAACCCAAGAAAACCTCAAGGGAAGTGTCAGCTGTATCTGAAAGCTGTATTTTGAGGCACACGTAAGCGGCCTTAACATACAAATGTTGACTATAAAGTATGTCTGTAGGACTATGTGATTAGGATAATTTGTTGCGTATAGTTTACTTTCATTATGTCAACAAGCATAAAAAATATTACTCAGTTTTGTCTTACCTAAAGTATAGTCGCGCACGTAATAATGCCCAAAGCTCTTTTTATCAGTAATAGGTTTCGTCATACGCGTAATATTTTGTTCTGAATCTTTATTTACCGTGATATCTTGTCTTAA
The DNA here is from genome assembly GCA_008271625.1 of Lutraria rhynchaena. NCBI lineage: Eukaryota > Metazoa > Mollusca > Bivalvia > Venerida > Mactridae > Lutraria > Lutraria rhynchaena. Next base: position 1,547,372 of record VIBL01000068.1, read on the forward strand.
CTTAATGAATTAGGATTTATTCTTATGAATGCTTGAATTGGAGGGTCAACAAAGAGGATGATTACCCATTTACATGGTCTGATTGGAACCTTAAAATGAATCAATTCATTCGTTAGTACGAACCTTTTAACACGGAGTTCATATAACGTGATCATGCCGTTATATTTAAATCAATTCAGCAACGATGTCCAACGGCTTCAAATATGATGCAAACGTTGGTAAACTTCATCAAAAGCACTGACGACGTTATATTCTGCATTTGTACGGATTTTCGTCTGACCAGGTTAAAACCAATTTGACATTTATTAAAATCTCATAATACCTTATAGCTTCTTACAGACGTCTAATTGAATTTGGTTATCATTTCAGTGTGATGCCGGACAAATGTTAATATAGGTAATCCGTTTGTCACACCACCACATCACGTTTCAGATTAAATCACGCTGATATTGTTTACGCGATTTAAAGCCAGAGTTCTGCTATCGAAAGATTAGTTTTATCGAAAGTCGCCACTATGCTTGATAGATATATTAGCAACTGATGTTAAGATCGATAGAAGATTTAAGATCAGTCTTTACTGATTATTTTCTTGTTGTACATATTTGTTTGTTTTGGGTGGCTTTTGTTCACAAATTTGACTGTAAATGTTATGGCAATAATGATGGAGCTGATGGTTTTGATAATCCCGACGATGACATTATCTTTGATAATGACAATCATACTGATAGTTTTAACATGGATGATGGTGTTGTTGGTGGTGATAAAGATCTAGAACTGATGACAGCTCATGATTACCCTGACAAGGGATCTTCACGGCTATAAACACAAAAATGAACCACGATCTAAAATTACGGAGTAGTAACTACAGTGCAACCTCTCCAAAGCAACACAATTTAGGAGAAGCAAAATTGTGTTGTTGTTGAGAGGTTGTTGCTCTAGAGAGGTAAAAATAATAGTTAAGTCGTACAGTGGGGTTGAGGGGAGGTTGTTGTTCAAGAGAGGGCCACTCAGGAGAGATTGCACTGTAGTTATATGAACCGCTTTGCGTCCGTCATTACATCAAAACGTTCCCGAAGTAAAGACATTTGAATCGCAATAAACATTTAAGCTCTTTAAGAGACGTATAAAGACTGGTTATGATTTATGACCGTTCATCATATTTTTCTGAATTAAACTCGAATCAATTATCGCCTGTCTGAGCCGTAATTCATAAGCTACAAATGCACCATGCACTGCTCACTATTATATTGTATAAAATATGATCTATAGATTAAAAAGGTTTATATGAAAAGAATCAAACTGTCTAGCGGCATCTCTTTCAACTCTATCTCAGAAAATCTATATCATTTCTTGTATAAGAGCTCAGATACAGCATTTTATTCCGTTATCATATATAGAAAAATACAATCTTTAGCCGAAATGCAAGGGGAAGCCATAAGTTATAGGAAAACAGCATTTTTTTCGTATCAAACATGACATATCGTACATTATTCTGATTGAAATAAATTGATATTTTCTAGGTTTCGTCGTTTAGTATTGTAGCTGTTTTCAACAATATTTCAATAATACACCGACAAGCAGCAGTTTTAAGTTTCTCTCATAATTTTTGCCAAAATATCGATATTTTTAAATGTGTATTGATAATCAAACGGCAGAAAAAATATCGATATATCGATGACAGTCCTACACTGTTCTAATTTTTGACACATTTAAAACCTGAATTCGCTGATTCACTGTACTGCACACTGCAACTATGAGAAGCAATAATGTTATTATCATCATTCATATCGCTAATGACGTCACCTACATACGAGCTCAGTTCTTGTGCACTTATTTAAGCTGTCATAGTATTGCAATGTGAGTGGATTACACACGAGTTCCACACGAGGCGGGAGATGCAGTTTTTGCAACGAGGAGAGATTAAAGAGAAATAGCGACAATAACCGCGAGGTTTTGTCATGAAACATCTATTTCAAGTATGTGTTACAGACATCACTAATGTATGTCCCCGTTTCGTCAGTCATGGAAAAATCTTGGCACCATCGCTGGAGTTTTATCCATGTAACTGCGCATAAAAATGCATGTTATTCACACTAAAATGCAAGCAAAGACTTCTGGCGTAATTGTTTGATAATAGATTAATACCGACGCCAAATGGTTGATAAAAGACAAGGTTTGATGCAATAACACTAACTGGTTTTGCTTTATGTAATAAATTACCATGTTTTGAGAGGATGGCACGGTTTACGAACTCAGACAATGGTTTTGGAACGAATGTTTTTAACGAATCCTGCATGTGCAAATAAATAATTAAAGCAGAGTCCGTCCGTCAAATTGTCCGTCTTGTAAGGATGCTTGCGTAAACATAGAATATAGATCCATGCAGGCTTTGGGAGCAGGGTTTCGTGTATTTAATATCTTTTCTGCAACTAATATCAATTGTTCAATAAATCGTAATGAGCAAAACCTTAAAACATTGCTAGACTGCGGTTACGTAACCGATTCGTTATAAAATTCCCCGATCCAAACAATATTTTAGCGATTTGTCAAAAGTTTTTTGTTCTTTATTCCAGCATTTTGCTTTCAAAACAAGCTTATGATGTAAGCAAAAATTTGATGCCTACCTATATGTCAAAAGTAAATACAGTGAAACCTCACTGAGCGACCATCTTGACAATACAATACGACCAGCTCGTTACAACGACCACATCCTTTCGGAACGGTTTTAATATTTTCTCTACATTTTAACTCGATAATCTGATCACCACGATATTGGGACTATTCTGTCAGGTCCCAAAGGTGGTCTTAATATCAAGGATTCACTGTATGTTCTCCCTATATTGCGATACATCATTCATTGACCCATATTATTCTATCTTTATAAATGACTCTTATTTGACAGAAATTCAAACATTGTCAGTCATTTACGTGCAACTGTTTCATACGGTGATAAATCTTTCGTTTCAATAGACGGATGTTAGTACTTCAGTACTGAACCAGAGCTTCTTCTTATAAAATGTCTTTGACAAAAATAAACCTCATGAAGTCATAAGTGTGTAACATAATAACCGCTCCGTAATTGACACCAATTACTCGACTTTCAGCAACTAACAAAACAACATATGGACTTGTGTATTTATGAAGTCGACTTTTATGTCAATGACCCAAGTTGTAACGACATAGTTACACCACTAACTAATGTCAAACAAATTTGGAAGCAGTTTGAATATTTTCAAGTTTATAATGACGTCACTTGACACAATTATGTATTGTTTACGACACTGAAGTGATTTACGACATCTGTTCGTATTTACGGCAGTCACTTTTTGTATGTATGAACGATCATTACTAATATTTATCGGTAATATGAAGTATACGTTTTATGTCCTAATCTGCCTAATAGAGTATTATTTCTACCATTTTAAACAAAATATCGTTTTCCGCTTTTTTCTCTCTCACGCAGACGATACTGTTGAACGACAGATCCACAAATGAAACGTGAAACACCAGATGACCCACTAGATATATAAGTCAAGTTGATAAACATTCAGGTCATGTTAGCAATGGCTTACTGGACCAAAATCGTCCCACTTAACTGTTGCCGCAATGTTGATGAAGCAATAACAAGATTAATTGTCTTAATCGCTGTTACACCGACCATCGTAATGAAAATAACGTTTTCGCACAGACAACACAAGACATTAGTAAAAATAAATCTTAATCACTACCACCACCATCACCATCACCATCATCATCATCATCATCATCAGCAGCAGCAGCAGCAGCAGCAGCAGCAACGGGGCAGCATTGCCAGAGGCAGGAAACACAGCTATGTTAGGAAAAGTCATGTTCAGGGTTACTTGACTAAAAATTAGGCGAAGCTTCTTCACTACTTGTTCCCATAACATACCTTTGTGAGAATACGAGGGACAATTCGTTCCAAATATGTTCGTACTTTGGATATCGACGCTGCGATGGGTCTGTTAACTGTAAACACGACTATTCTCCCGCTCTTATCAAAAAGAAAATAGCACAGATCTATATAGTAAACCCTGTATTTTTAAATAGGACATTGTGAGATTCAGAATACGAAACTGAGGTTTAAGCGAATAGTGTTTTGAGAAAAATCTCTGATTTAAGTTCAAGGGCAATGAGCTTTTTGACGCTTCATAAAAATAATTTAGCCTCATGGTTTAATATGGTGTAATCTAGTATCTAGTAGGTCAGCGAGTGAGTTAATAAATGTCACTCTGTCTTGTGTTAGCCCAATGTACGAGTCATTGACATGATAACCGATATTTAGTAAATAGATTCACTGTTTATGAAAGAATATGATAGCGGCTAGGTATATTAAAGTGTTGTTGATGAGGCACTACTTCGCTATTTTTTGAAAGTCACAAGGGCTAGTGGCAATTCCTTAGAAAATAAATTTCAAATTTATTCTTTTTCAAATAAGCTCGGAGACTGGGGAATTGAACTTATAATTTGAACATATAATGGTATATGAGAATACTATTCAATTTCATATATTATTTTATGTTCTAGCTAGAGATTTCACGTCCGTTATGGTACAGTTCTGAAAGAGACAATTCAAAGGTTTTGGGACAATTTTAATCCGATTATGTAATAATATACTTAACAGCTTTGAAGAGGCAATGTTTTAATGTGTTGCATTTTTGTGTCTGATTTGAAAAGAAACAACATTCATAGTTTCCACTTCACTGTTTAAAAATGGACTTGTAACCCGGCGATCCGGATTCAAATTGCTTGTGGAAGGGTAAATTAGTACTAGTTAGTATACAGTCCAGGAAAATTGGTTTGGTGGACTGGTCGCCGTAAATAACTGAAAAATTTTTGGAAACGGCGTTGAACCCAGAGAAAAAAACAGACTGGTTGCTTTGTTCTAAACCTAGGGAAGCTGATATTTCTAAGTGACAAATTCTCCATGAAGGTGCATACAGTCATTCAATTTCATTTCCTAACTCTGAATAAAAAACATCGTTTTGAAATATACTCATGTACCTATCAAATAATGATAATTAATACATTTAGGTGACCCAGGAGTACTGACTGGGCAACACTCTGTCGCGCGTAACTGAAATGCTGTCGACCAAAAGCATAAAGCCCAAAGCGAAAAAAACATACGGATACAATAAATACATCAGCTTAGAATCTTACCTCTTTAGTAAGCATTTGCTTATAGTTTGATCATTAATACAGTGAATACTACTGAAACACCACCTGGCACTGCGTGCATTGTGTTTTTCGTAACGTAACACTGGTCTTGATACAAATGGTATACATATATTTGACAATATGTCGCACCGAAGGGCTGCTGTTATGTGAGATTAAAACACCAAAGATTTTCTCTCAGTAGGTCAATGAATTTCTACTGACATAATAAAATAATCTCATGCATCGGATCGTATTCGCAAACAGAAAATTTCGGACATGAACAAACAAATATGTACACTCTCCGATTGAGATGCACAGCCGATCAATACAATAATTTAGTCAGATAATACACAAACACGAGCAAACTTGTTTATATGAAGTAGGGCCATGTATCACTTTTGCATGTGCACTGTATATATCATGATACGCACAGAGCGATACACATTCGTATCACGATACGTGGTGCGCACGTATCAATATACATCGGTTTAAAAGAAACGTCATGAGTTAAAAATGAGATGTATTTGAAAATGCTGTTTGAACTCATTGATGTGAATTAATAACACGTAAGTATTCATTACGGATTTTTTTGACGCCGACCCAGAAGTTTCTGACACCAAAATCCAAAGTACGAAAGATATCGTTAGCAAATATAGAAAAGTAAAGTTTCACTACCTGTGTAGCCTATTTTGGGGCTAACAAGATTTGTAACCGGAACCACAACTTTATTCTGGCCAAATAGCATATCTGTTTGGTAGGTTTGTCTTCATTTTACGCTGTTTTACAACCATATCTCTGTATCAATATGGCTTTACTGTTAAAGCAGTAATTTTCTAACGTAATTGAAGATCAACTGAATTACTTAATTGTAACACTTAAAATAGAACTTTTGTAAAGATTTAATTGTTTGTTCAACAAAACTCTTGTTCTGTAATTTTAGGTGCGTGAGTTCATTGTGACGATGATTGTGAATTTAATTGTTGAATTGTCTTGTCTTTGAATTTTTGTGTATTCTTCGCAGCGTGTCTGTAAACCAGGGCCTATACTTACGAAACACCTAAAGTTAAATTAAATAAAATCTCATATCGTGCTATGACTCAGACTTTGACTTAGTTCCTGTTACAGTCTAGTCAAATTTACAAAACAATCTAGATCTTTAGTTAATTTAAGTAATAAATTCACCGTGAGGTGTGTTTGAACACATAAATAAGAAACTTAATTACAAAATATTTTAAGCTTATTTGCTTTAGGTAAGACACAACTTCAGTAAAACATCTATCTAAGACAATCTATTACCACTTATGCTGAAATCTAAAACACTTTCTTGGTTGCTTTATAATACGGACTAAGTTTTACTAGTTTACGCTCTAATCTTGTCACATTAAAAGCTTGCCAAAATTTACAGGAAAAACAATGATCTTAACAAGTCATGAATGTCACAGTGAATGCACGAAACACGTTCATGAAAACACTAGTATCCGAAAACAAAATAAATCAATGAATCAACTCAATCCAACGCCTAAAATAAGATTTATATTCTAAAAAAATCATTCTTAACCATTTAAGAAGTACACGCTTTAGTGCATTAGACACTTAAAGCTCTCCAATAAACATCCGCTTGAGAGAATCTATAGGTTTTTAATCTTACGCGATCTTCATCATTGACATTACAGTCAAACCTGTGAACAAAGGCCACCCTTGGCAAAAACAAAATGTGGCCTTAATTGACAGATGGCCTTCATTCGGAGAACAGTTTGTTCTAAATAATCAAATGATGGTTTTTCAAAGAATGGGTAAACTTCATTCGGAGGTCAGTTTGTTCTAAGTAATCAATGATGTTTTTTTCTTCAAAAATGGCCTTAATTCATAGGATTGTCTTTATTCTGAGGTGACCGCAAACACAGGTTAGACTCAATAAAACATAAGATACCAACGAAGATATTATTTTACTAAATACTGGTGGTTTTAATAGCCTTGGGTCTTTGGCGACCTTCCAGCTTTAACCCCGACCCCGACCGAACATCTGGGTAGAACCACCGACCTTCCGTAAACTAGCTGAACAGCTTCCTCGCACGTGTGTGAGTGTTTATGTGATTGTGAGTGTTAATGTGAGTGTGAGTGCTACAAAGACTAGCTTAATTCAATTACCCATCTCATCAACAAAATAGAAACGTGCAGTCCACAAGGCTGACTGGAAAGTGAAATAAAACAGTCAAGGAACTGAAATATTATTACATGATGTTTCTTTCTCAGAAATACAATTAACGTCTACATAATATACCGTCATTCCCGTGGTATGAAAGGAGATGTCTGCGACCTTAACGCATCTTTTTCCGACGAAAATATTCGCCAAGCAAATCCATGTCTCCATCATAATATATTGGTAAGGGATAAATACAATGTTGTCGCGAATTGAAATAAAGAATAACGAGTGCATAAAGGTCAAAATCGAAGAAGTAAAAATTCCAAAATGCCATCATTAGGTCATCTTTAAAAGAATGTTAATAAAAAAACACGTGACTGACTCATTAAAAATTACTCCGACCCAAAATTTTAATAGCGGTGTGAATTGTTTGTAGAAGGGTATAATCTGACGCTACCGGAGATTTCAACCCGTAGATTACAAGTCTAACGCACTGACCACTGGACCACAGTCGAGGCCGCTTATGAGAAATATGATAGAAATTCTTATACAAAAAAATCTAGATTTCAGGTCATTTCTTTACGTGATAACCTTGCATGTGTTTTCTTGAAAATCCGAATTTTCGCTAAAGTCTTAATGCTAAATCACCACCAACAGATCTGTTCTTTATAATAGATAAATATAATATATATAATAAAATCTGGAGAAGCCATTAATTAAGCGAATGTCAATACAAACCACGTGATCGAGCGGATTGCATAAGATTTACATAATAATAATAAAAACCACAAGACTACCGTTCTTTTCACAATCTTAAAATATCAACAATGCACCGCAAGTATGCAACGACCAAAGGTCGAGCTAAATGCGTGTAAACACGTATGTCTGAATCTAATTGACGTGTCTAATTGATGAAGTTCGGTCTTTAAAGCCGCCCCCCTTCCGCGGTTAACGGCATCATTAACCCGCAAATGGATATGCAAAAATGCATTTTCACGTGTCGACATGCATCACTTGCAGCGTGATATTTGAAACAGGACCAGTATTTTACGCTGAGTACAGTAAAACATTACAACCATTTCAATATTACGACCACTTTGCTATAACGACCACTTGTTTTCGGACGGGCTTTCGATAGCCCCCTTACAATTTAACTTGAAATGAGACCACTTCATTATTACGACCAACTTAACGGGTCCAGAAGGTGGTCTCATTATCAAGGTTTTACAGTATTTTAATTCAAACTTCGTTGATTTGGATGATACACAGGTCCGGTATCTGATTTATTCGATATCCGTAAATCAGTCTGCAATCGACGTTCATACAGTAATAGACAACCCTCTATCTATGGTTTGAGCCAAGAAAGGGGGAAATCCCATTTCAATCAGCTATCATGAATAGTGTAAGAATTCTAGACAAATTGAATTCTTGTGATATTTAGATACACTTTCTCAGCGTATCCGCTTGTCTTATGAAATTTTGTTTCAGATTCGTTGATGTTGATATAAATCTCGCATTAAGTGATAGGTGCATGCGAAACTTGTGTGCAACATTTTTAATGTCTTATTGTCTGATACATCTATGTACTGATAATGGAATTCGCTATGTTCAATCTACTGAAAGCTGGGTGGTTATATATTTTAATCACTCACAATGATCGCAAAGTGACATTCGTGTATTATAGTGCGGTTTATAGTCTGTGTGAGGTTCTGCTATTTGTGAGAGGTCCTGCAATTTGTGTGAGGTTCTGCAATTTGTGTGAGGTTCTGCAATTTCTGTGGGGTTCTGTTGTTTGTGTGAGGTTCTGAAATTTGTGTGAGGTTCTGCAATTTGTGTGGGGTTCTGCAAGTTGTGTGAGGTTCTGAAATTTGTGTGAGGTTCTGAAATTTGTGTGAGGTTCTGTTGTTTGTGTGAGGTTCTGAAATTTGTGTGAGGTTCTGTTGTTTGTGTGAAGTTCTGCTATTTACGTGAGGTTCTGAAATTTCTGTGAGGTTCTGCAATTTGTGTGAGGTTCTGTTGTTTGTGGGGGTCCTGTTGTTTGTGTGAGGTTCTGCTATTTGTGTGAGATTGCATAAGTTTCCATGAGAGATTGTTATATCTAATCAATAACTAACTAATTACCTTGGAGACCCTGATTGTGACTTTGGTGATTTTGATGCATAACAGCTAATTCGGACAAAAACTCGACATGAAGCATTCTTATTGGTCAATTTTAGTTTGCTCTCAAAACCAAACATAACGAATAGCTTATGCTTAGATACTGAATTTTCAACTTGATTTTTAAGATACAGACATGCCCAAGAAAATTCTGATCACGGTCATCGAAAGAAATAATTGCGTAAAAACTTAGTGACAAAAAGTTACATTGATCATGAATGTGTTAAAATAGCTACAATTTAAGTTTGAACTATTTGAGGTGAATGTTATTTTAATTCCGGCATCTTTGAACGCGTGAATTATGACTTTTGTCATAGCTTATTTAAAACAGTTGAAAACGTCGATTTTTTTTTAAGAAGCGTTGATTTATATTTTTGTATAAAGACGTTGCAAACGTATGCTACGAACAATATTTAAATCATATAAAATAGTTAAGTATGCTTCGTTCGCTGAATTATGTTGGGATTTTTTTTAAATGTCACTGAGAAAAAGGAAATGCAACATATTAGTCATGTCTTAAGGCTTTGGAAAAAAATTACAGTCATGTTTCTCCACGTGCATTCGTCCGTCCGTCTTTCCGTTCGTTATATCAGAAACACGCAACCCACAGTCTGTCCATTCGAACATCCGTTCGCCTGTTTGTCAAACATTATAGGTGTTCCCCATCTAAAATCGCATAGGAGTCATTAAAGTAAAGTATATCTACACTTTTGCCAAACCTTTTAACATTAATAATGAAAACAACATACTATATTTATACCAGGGCGATAAATATGTAAATTTTTATGTTGAAATGCTAATATAAACCATTGAATCGGATTTGAAATATTGAACTTATTTATCTATTTAGGATTATGTTAAATGAATGAAGGTCATCCTTTAAAAAAGCGCTGTTTTCATTTACGCGACCGACTTATTAAAAATTTCCCTTTCTCGAAATGCTTTAGGGATTTTTTATAATTATTTTTTCGTTCTTTATTCCAGCTTTTCGTTTTCAGTACAAACACATTTTGTTACCCCACAAATGCCTACTTACCTACCCACTGTTATAAGAATGGGTCACCAAACCACAAACTAAAACACTTTTTTGGATGGCCTAAGTCTATGTATGCATGACACGTGAAGCATTGACTGATGTAAATGTTTACATCTGAATTATTACAATCTTATCACAGCTCACATTTCATTATTGGGTCAATTTGCATTGACGCGGAGATTGTAATTAAAATCTTAATCAGCTTGAAAAACGCCCGATATAAACTAGTTTGAATGTATCTGTTGTTTTTATCATTATATTAGTGACATGTTCGTACATTAACGAGTCTGTACATTTTAGGATGTTATGAAATGGCAGTATCTTGTTCATTTTTGTTTAGCTATTTTCTTAATTGAAATTCACGCGCAAGCGAATTAAATAATCAATCACAATTGTTTCTTTCGCTCCAAAGTTTTGCAATGAAATCATGGCAAACTTTATGCAAAAACATGTTCCATATAATTTAAGTAAACTCGGTACCATCGTGTTTAAATTTATATCAATGTACCAAATCAATTTTTACGCACCAAATTCTAGATCACTTTCTAGTTATCGCTCAATTTGGAATTTTGTGTTTACATATACTGTCAACTTACCTCCTCCATTTTTGTAACAAATGTATGGGAAGCGCCACACATTTCCAAGATCCACAGCGAAACCCGTCACAGAAAGCAAAAAGTCTACTTTCGATCCCCAAGTTTCCCTCGAGGCTGAACCGTCAGAATCTGCGGCTCTAACTGAGGTTCTAACATTTTCCTTGCTTTTCATTGTGACATTGTGATAGCCGTCACTTCCAACATGTTTCACGTTACCATTGCACTCGAACGAATTCAAAGAATAACCATTATTTGTAAGTAACAATTCCGATGCTTCACTGTGACTTTCGTTTTTTGGTGATGAATTACAACTCTCGTCCGTCATTTTTTCATCACCTGTTTTCGCTATGTTCGATTCGTAATTATTATATCTATTCATAATTGAAATTAATGTGATTAAATGATAGAGCACTGTTATAAATGCATATCATGTTATTATTTATCTTAATTTTCAAGATTGCAATTGACCTTTGTTAATTATTTGCAAATGTAATAAAACATCCATTACTGTATAATTTGTCATCTTGTTTAAAATATACCACACTTGTTGTTAAGAAAAAATTCGCAAAGAAATACGATAAAATAAGATACAATTCTGTTAAAATGTCACATTTTTCACTCTCATATAACACTGCGCGAAAATAAGTCAATGATTCATAAGACATTAATCCTGACTTAATTCTCTTACGTACACAACGACACTAAATTAATATCGATACATAACAATAAAAAAAAAACAGCAAAATATTCGGTAAAATATTTCACGAATTTTCACACGATTTGTAATCTATTCCACAATGAATTGTAAGTATAAAAAATGATTTTGAGAAAATATGAACTCGAAGAAAAATCCCAAAACACTTAAAGATAAGATTTTCTAAGTCTAACAATTGCGCCTACACCAGTTTCTCCGCTCGTCACTGTGTGTATGAAATTTACCCTCACCGAGTTTACAAACGTTCGCGTTCACAATAACACACAGCGTTATACAGTATATAGTATATATATATAAATATATCTACTTGTTCCCACCGTGATCAGAAGTCGTACACACGGAAAATCCAGCGACTATTGTTAAAATGAAGAAGCCTAAGAGATAAGCGTACAAATTGAATCATAAATTTTTGAAACAGAATGAAATTGTTATCTTTCCGTTTAGATCCGCAGCCTGTAAAGTTTAACATTATCTCAATCCGTTAATCCCCCATTCAGAACTATTCCTCCGTCCTCTTAAGAAGTCACACTCTAAGCTGTAACTGTATTAGCATCTAGCGATAAATTTAACTAAAGAACACTCGGACTCTCTTTTTTAATTCTGCTCCCACTCTCTCTCCCCCTCGCTCTTTCTCACACATACTGTTATCGTAACTCCCATTCCGCTCACAACTCCACTTCTATCCCACTTTAGTTATTTTCACTCTCTTATGAACACAATTATACACTTTCTTTTCGCACTCCCACTCACTTCAGTTACCTACCACATTACCACATTCGCGCTCCCTCACTTTTTTCAACCCCTTGTCCACATTTCCCCATCTCTTCGATCTGTCTTACACGGCTCCCCTATGTCTCCCTTCTCCTCATTATCGTCCCCATCCCGTCCCTTCTACCGCATTTTTTGCTCTACATTAAAAGGTCATATACGTATACAAAAACAAAAATTCTATTGTTTAGACCGACAGAAAATCAGGTCAGTGATATCTTTGCATGCAGTGGAAGGGGGGGGGTAATAAATAAAACTTCAAATACATCTGGATGGTGTAGCACAATACCAGCACGCACATTATCTTAAGGCCTGACACTTCTTAGATTCCATATCTTAAACCAGATTGCTACAACCTCTCTGTTCCGATATTATCTTCAATTTCTTTTACTTCATTCGTGTTTTTTCTTTTATCAGATTTATAATCAAGCATACTTACAAACACAAGAAAATTTCGTTTTCATTTTTTTACTCATTTCATCATTTTATACTGGAAGATAGTTGACGCCTTTTAGGCGTATTTTTATCAAAAACGTCGATATCTTTTTTATAATAATGGATACTCGGAAAACTTAATATATCTTTTTGAAAATTCAATTTAAAAATATGTTTCTTATTACCAAAAAATACACCATACTTGTTTTGACTTATTTTCAATCAATGATACATAAAAATGGTAAAAATAAAGCCATAGAGTTATTAGATGTTAAAAAAATAACTTTCGTAAGCTAGTGAGGTATATCAAATCTTTCATATTATCATCATTACTACAGCAAACTACCGATATCTGATTAATTATCACGTTAACAGACAATACAGAATTGTTAGCTGTTATATTTATCATTGTGTCAATTTTGGTTTTATTGTTGTTTATGGAAAAAATGTGAAATGAGTTTGTTTACCCTCTTCTCCGGGAATAGAAACACGAATATAAATATCAGCATTCTACATCAGTTACAAAACCGAGTCACTGATTGGACAGTTTCGTAAAATTCACCAATCACAGAGGCTCATTCAACAGGTTCATTTCTGACCTTATCTTAATCACCACTGACCACAACTTAATGACATATCACATGCTTAACTCTAGTAGAAAATACATCATATAACTATATTGCTATTAGCAATTTACATTTACAGCAATTTACAATTATTTATTATATTCACTATTGCTATTATTATTGCTGTTGTCGATTTTTTAATTGTCAAAAGTATGATTTTTAGTATAATTGTTGTTGTTGTCAGAAATGACTTATCATCATGATTGTTTTTGTTGATGTTGTTGCTGATAATGATGTCATTTATGTCCCCTGCTTGCATGTGTATGATTACTGTTATCATCATTATATAATGTTGATTATCACTATCACTGCCAGCATCCTCTTTATCATCATCATCATCATCATGATCATCGTCACCAATACCGTCATCAATGTCCTTACCATTACCGTCATCACCACCATCATCATCACCACCACCACCATCACCATCATCATCATCATCATCATTATCATCATCACCACTTTCTATCGTTCTTCTAAACCAGACATAGTGACTTCAAATGCGCCAAATAGTGGAAATGTTTCCAAACCCACAATATCATCGAAATACTCGAAGCGCATATGATAAAGCTTACATGAGAATCTACGATTTAAAATATTTGTTCACTTTTATAAGTTTGATTCACAATCGATGTAAGATGAATTGGTTTAAACGAATGATTCAGTTTGAAACGACATGAGACTGCTTAAATTTAAACGATGTCTATAGAGTCAAGTAGAACATTCAAATCAATATCTTAAAGTCCAATAAACATTTGTGAAACGATGCGTTCATCCAAAATTAGGCCACGGTCAAAGAAATCTTTGCGTACTGTCCCTTGATTCTGGACCATGCAGTTTGGTCCGCGGATTTTGTAACATCCATTTATTTCCTGCGAAAGTTTTCACTTGTTATTCGCAAATTTCAGACTGTGTGACATATGATATCTTCATAAAACCGCTGAGCATTATTTTATAGGACTGCAGGCAGCGTGGAAATAATTTCAATAGATGTGGCCAATAAAATGATATGCAATCTAGTGCTACATGTACATATATACATTTATACGCAATAAAATGGGTGCGTCATGAACAGTTAAAAAATTGCGTCCTGTTACCTTCAAGCATTTTCAATTGTTATATTCCGGATTTGACTTTTTATAAGACTAAAAAATTCAAAATATTACGACCGTCATTTTGTAAATATGGCAATAAGAACACCTTTATCTAATGTAATTGATTTGTCGAACCTTTTAGGTCTCGAACGCCAAATCCCAATTCGTCAGTGACTAGAATATGAGCACACATGACTCTTCTGTCAAATTGAGATCAGAACTCAAGATTAATATTTTTTATCATCATCAATCTTTTATATACTTTAATTGTCTGTTTATTAGTGCTTTAATGATATATGGTCCTTTTCCCAATCTTTCTGAAATTAATAAAAGAAGCTAAGAGGTATATTTGATTTGAAATAAATCTCTTTTTATATTCTTAAAAATTGATTAATTCGTATCAGGCTCTATGTTTACCTATCATCTAATTTTATTGATACTTTTTTGAATAAAAAATATTCAGGTTTATATGAAAGGATTAGTTTTAAATAAAATGTGTAACGATTTCCGTTCTGTGCAAAGCATTAGCAGATGGCACTGTCGATCAGCTTTACTCAACAATTATGTACTTTAAAGCCTTATAAGGCCGAGGCAGATGGCACTTCCGTCTTCCGTACTTTACGATCAAAAGCAATATTTCGGATATTCCAACAGTTCGGATGAGCGAACACAAGAATCTATTATCTATGCAGTCCCAAACATGATATACAAATAATGATGATCGTGTGAAACTGTGAAATACGAGGATTTTATCTTAATGCAGTTCATATCTTCATGTCAGTTTATCGAAGACACATCCCACAACAATTCCTTATGTTTTACCCCGCTACATATTGAGTTTCCATTCGTTCTGGCGAACATTTAAAAATACAAGCAGAGCAAAAGTATAATTTATGTATGTATATAACATTAAAATATATTTGTAATATATCATTAATGACAGAGTGATGCATCATTGTCATATTATAGGTAGTTACGAGATTTTAAGTATGTGAAAAATGTTCATTGTCATGAGATTGGTCGTTGATCATCGGCGCTTTGTTCGGTAAACTCCGGAATAATTTTCTGTATTTCCGATGTCATGTTCGGGCGTGTCCGTGTGATAAGAAAAGAAGCATCTACATCTTTTATAAATGGAGATAAGACCTTTACTTATCCATTTACTTATCTGCATAGGGCGGTTAGCTCTAAATTGTACTGTACTCCAAAGCTATGAAAATACAACTTAACAAAGGCCACACAACGGTGAGGATAATTCATGGGAACATATACATGTATATAGGCTTATAGCCTATTGTCCAATCAATGCTTCTTTATGAAATAATAAAATGTATATGAATGAAAGAAGCAGGAGAAATATAGTCTTTATGCACAGTTGCTATTTTTTCAGTGAATTAAATTTATTTATTACACTAATATGCGCAAAAACGGGTTTTTGTTACCACCTGAATTTCATCTCAGGTTTTACTGAAAGGTAATCCAAAGATCATTTGAGATAAGCGAGGAGGGGGGGAGTGTTTGCAGCAACTAACTGGTGTTCATTAGACCCTCATCGCTGTGATTTCGAATCCCCATATGAGGAAGCTGTCAATGTGGCCTAAGGAAGGTCGGTGGCTTTACCCAGGTGCATATCCGAAGCCTTCGTACACCATTAAAGCTAGAAAAGTCTCCAAATGAGCCTGGCTGTTGGGGCGACTATAAGCCCCATTGGAAATAAATCGTCTGTTATAATAGGCGCTAAAAAGTAGCTCTTGTTATCAAATAGCTTTCATCCTAGGTTTTACTATACAGGTAATCTAGTGAGTACAAGAGATAAAGGACTGAAAAATATTATGTGAGTACTTTTTGTTATTTAATCTTGTTTCCGGTCCTTCAGATTTATCAGTTTCTTTGATGTAAGCTGTGACTTAAGACCTTTAAAAACTCACATCTAAGATACCAGCCACTTTAATCGTTTATTGTTGGATTATCCTACGATTAGTAACACATCCCTTTGTTCAAATAGCGACACCGCTTTTTTAAACAACATATTATAATTTGATATCCGAACAGCAGGTGTACCTGTGTTCATAGATTTCGGCGAATTTTTTAAACATACAGCTTTGTATTGGATACGTACTTGAGCACATACTTAAACATCTCAACTAGCGATCATCTCAATATTACGACCACCTTGTCATAACGACCACTTAGTTTTTGGACCGACTTCAAACAACTCCCAATAATTCAACTTGATAATGCGACCACCTCATTATTACAATCCACTTTTCAGGTCCCGGAGGTGGTCTCATTGAAGAGGTTTTACTGTACTTAGAATTCCGAATATTAGAAATACAGTCAACACTGTCCGTACGCTCACGTTTTATTCAGACTGTTGTTTAATTCGAGTGGTTGTTATAGTCGGTGGTGGTGTTCAGTCAGATCGTTTGAAGTGGTCTTTATAGGAGGGGGTCGTAATTCAGAGGTTTAAAGAACTCGAGTTACAGACTGAAATAAAACTTACGACAGGTAGTGGCTATTCACAAGTTGTCTACATCGCATATGACCTTTTCACAAACGCTGTAGTAAATACTCATTCCGTATATGATATATAAATATTAAGAAATGTTCAGAACCAACTGAGCAAAATTATTCGGAGAGGTATACAGCATAAGGTCCCACTGCGAGACGAGGGT
Source organism: Lutraria rhynchaena (assembly GCA_008271625.1). Lineage (NCBI taxonomy): Eukaryota > Metazoa > Mollusca > Bivalvia > Venerida > Mactridae > Lutraria > Lutraria rhynchaena. The sequence continues at coordinate 1,564,792 of VIBL01000068.1, forward strand.
TATTCGGGAAGTTCATATTATGCACCATAACCTTCAGAATCGGAATCCTTCCCACTGGGCTAAAGTCCAGTTTTCTGAGAACTATCGATTATAGAAGAGAAAAAATGGGACTTGAAAAATCGACCGATTTTCAGAGAATTCCAGCTTTCAGGGAGTCCGGTTTTCAGGGAGTCCGGTTTTCAGGGGTTGTACCGTACATACACCTATTCAAAGTCTAGCTTAAATCAAAAGTTTCGTTCCACGTTTAATGTACTTACAAAATGATGAAACAATGTTCACAATATTTTAGCGTCCATATCTTAATTATTAATAATAATATACGTATATAAATATTAAAATATTAAATTCCGTATACAGCGCTTATCAGGGCGTCCCCAATACTTAAAAATTACAAGACATTTCTCATCAAATACTTGAAACATGTTTATCAAACATACCTCCTATCCTAGCACCTATCAAATAACAGTAACTAAGTTTTGAAGTTAAGGCCAAGGTTTAAACCGGATAATACAGATCCGTCCAACGAACTGTCTGATACAGTGCAACCTCTCCAGAGCGGCCCTCTCTTGAGCAACAACCTCCCTTCAACAACAACATTATTATGCTTTCTCAAAGTGTGTTGCCTTGAAGAGGTGGCACTGTATTACGACCATGTACTTACTACACAGGGATCGAGATTATGAAACTTGAGATCGGCCAGTCTCTGTACTCATAATAAACATAAAAACAAAAGCTAGCCGAAATTAAATAAGTGTCATTTCATCAAAATTTTAGAAATGGTTCAGTACATAATCAGTTAACATCCAACTGTCCAAATAGATATAGTCTAGAAATACTCTTGCCGGTTTTCGCTCAGCAGTTAAATGATTTTTAAAAGTAAACAGTTCATTCTCTAGTGACTTGCTATGTATAAATGATATTTTGAGACGAGCACTAATACGATTAAATGTCTCGGCGACATATAATGACACAATATTAGTCTCCTGTTTCCCTCGGGAGAGCGAAGCCGACATTGCGAATGAATTTCTATATTAAGGAATTCTTTTCTCCTAATAGCGTAGAAAATTAATCGAATCATCCGTCTTCACGTGTTGGACGAGTTCTTAAGTAACTGTTGTCATCCGGGTAATTGACTGATTTAGTTTTTAACTTCAAGAGTTGTCTCCCGTGAGCTATATAGTCACAGAAGAGGTGATTGACTTTAAGAGACATTGCATAAGGCAAATTTTATGGATTTGTAACCAGGAAGGTGAACAATATGATCTAAAACCGGTGATATATTACCTAACGTATACTATGTCGGGGTAATCACGTGGCATAGTAACCCGTGCATTTATAAGCCTCAATAGAGAATCAAGCATCCTGAGTGTTCTCAGACTACTACGGAAAGGAACATAGCTAAAATATGAGAAGTAATCAGGGGTCAGTGGTCACATGGTAAGATGCACAAAAACACCTAAAACAAAGAACAAACGAAATTTTTTTTTGTTTTAGATTTGAGTCAATTCATTTGTCGCATTGATATTCTTGTATGTATTTTCCTCGCCCAGTTTTAAAGGGCTAGATTAAAGATTTATATTCTATACCTACAAAGTTAAATTATTTAATATTATACAAAATAAAAAGTAATTCCGGTGTTTGTAAATAATTTTAGACGCTTTGATTCTTAACTACATAACATGTAAATGAAATGTCATGTATGTTTAAAAAATAAGGTCACAAAATTTACAAAATGACTGGCGTTGGACCTTTTCAAATCGGTGATATTTCAAATTATATTTATACATTGTAGGAAGGTCAAATTCAGAACTGAGTTATGTCACTGGTTTATTTTAAGACACTAATCTCCGAAACTACAAATCAGATTGTCCAGGTTTTTTTTCAGAACTGCAACAAATCCAAATTCATAACCCTATACCCCGCATTTCTTCATTTGACAGATTTTACATGCAGGCATCCAACACAGACAGAAGCTAACGATATTCTCCGGATAAATCTATGCATAGATATACGAAAGGAGGGTGGTTCTACCCTGGTGTACACCTTGGGTCTTCCTAGATCATCAAAGCTGGAAAAGTCGCCAAATGGCACTTGTCGGTGCGACGTTAAAGTGGTAATAAAAAATAAATGTACAGATATAATTGGCACTATACTTAAATATAACATAAAACGTGGCAATTATACCGGGTGAGGTATGAACCATATTAGCTTGGTTTTGAATACCAATGACCACCTAGATATTAATTATGGTAATTCCATCAAAATCAAGCATTTATTCTGACAAAATAATTCGCATTCAAATGTGTAGTACGAAGGTCATTCGATTCGACGCGCCTCATAGCAGCAATTTTGAAATTACTATTAATTTCATATTATTGAGCGTCATCCGTGAATTGAAGGTCAGTACCTTCTCTGTATTTTCAGTTTGTTGTTGATATAAGTCTAAGCTAAAATATTACATTGGGCGTGATATAAAGAGTACCAAGTTTCCACTGGTATTATTTACTGGTATACATGACTGACCTTTTTTTCTGCCGTCCTTATTTTTTCTACAGAACCTCGGTCGTTTCTTATCCTTGCCGATATTTCCAGTTCCATTACGAACCATATCACCAAACTTGAAAGGATACATTTGAAATATGCTTAGCCGACCTACCGATCCTATATTTTTGGGGGAAGCTAGCGGAAACCTGGTATTTTTAGGAAAGTGTCGTCTCCATGTTATTCAACAAATTTTACCAATATCTGACTTTTCTTTACTCTATTAAAGGGATGTACAATCAAACCTGTGATCATAGGCCATTCTTGAGACTTTTATTGACAGGTGACCTATATTCGGAGGTCAATTATTCTAAACAATCAGTGACGGTTTTCAAAAAATGACCTTTATTCACAAGGTGGCCTTTATTCGGAGGAGGCCGCTAACACAGGTTAGACAGTATGTCTCCTAGAATGATCTGACGATTCACTTTGTGTGAGTTCATATTCGAAACTCATCTCCGTTTTCAAGTTTCGATGTTAGAATTCGGCGAAAACCAAACACTACACGCATTTTTAATTCGGAACAACATCACTGGAGGCAATATAATCGTTTCATCTTTACATGATAAATAAAACGTGCAGTGATTTTGCTGATAAAACGGTAAATTGTATCATTCAAAAAGTAAAATCAGTATATGTGTTTAAATGCATGTACTACAATGGGTTGCTACAAAAAGAACTTAATTATAATATTACATTGATATCTATTTACTAAAACAATATCAAATATAGAAATGAAATGAAGATTTAGGGAGCTATCTCGTTCTTGGTTATTGAGTCCCCTAATCAGGGATCAAATTAGCCCTTTACTAATTTCGGTGTTTGACACGAATAGTATTCAATATTAAGTTGATTCCATTAATTATCTATAAAATAGAGACTATTTTCAGAGTACTTAAATTTCATTGGTTGATTTTATAATATGGTAGTGATACAACCAATCAGATACGAGGTTTAAAAATATCAAAGCCCTGTTTTAGGATTCATTTTCTAAACGTATACACTAAAGTAGCCTAGTGTTTGTTTCGGCTTTTTTCAATTCTATGCAAGAGATTCGGATCTAATTTAATGCTTGAAATATTTTCTGTGTGCATGCATGCATTCCCGCGCGAAAAGGTCAAAGGCGTCCCGAATAACTCATTAGATGAAGTGTTGAAATTAATGGAAAATTCAGGCACACTTCTACACGTTGTGGGAATAGCGAGCGTAATCTCGAATCATTATAAGAAAGTTCCCTGGAAAAACAAGATGCATTCTTGATAATTTCGATAGTGTTTATTCGAAAACCAGCTGCTCTAATTAAAGATAAAAGTTAAATATTTGATAAAATGTCAGTCTAGTTTCTAAAGTTTGTTTATATTGGCATTCTAAAAGACCCGGAGTTTATTTGTCTTGACAAAACAGTAGCTTATCCGCGGTTTAGTTTTTCGTTCTATTTTCGTTTTGTTTCTATTTTTACAGTCACTAGAATCAACTGTAGTCAAACCTGTGAACAAAGGCCGCCCTAGGGGTAAGATAAAATGTGGTCTTTATTGACTGGTAGCCTTTATTCGAAGGTCAGTTTATTCTAAATAAACAGTGATGTTTTTTTAAAGAATTGCCTTTATTCACAGGGTGGCCTTTATTATGAGGTGGCCGCAAAAAAGGTTATATAACATCTTGGGAGCATTTAAAACAGAAGTTTGTTCTTATCAGAAAGCATTATGAATAGAGTTTTTTCTGATTCGAGATTTCTTTGCTAGAATGGAATAAATCCACCGGAATGGTTCATGTCTTAATTATGCAATGCGTTACCGTCTGACTATTGAACATAGGCCACCATTGGAAGAGGGATATCGTAGCTTTTATTTTAACGTTACTTCTGATTGTTTTTTGCCCAGTAAACTGTTGCTAGTATAGTAATTTCACCAGGACCCGAATCATTACTTCATTAAATCCTTACAGACCGCTAAATGGTGGTTCCCTCCTTGGGACTGTTTTTTTGTCCTCCATTTTTGTATGGTCTTACATGTTAGTCTGGTTTTGAGTTGAAGGCTTTGTGGGATAGTATTTTATGGTAGGTGTGATGTATTGTATGTGATTATTTTTCAAAAAAAATATCCTTATTTCCCCTAACGTCGCAATAAAGACTGGCCTAGTGTCCTGGGTAGAATCAATACTGTATTTTTTTAGATTTTTCAATATATCCGAGTTCAGTATAACCGTCTTTTACTGTACATGCGTGCAAGGAAATGGGTTTAGGTGTGAACATTATACAATGATAGAACTTAATTATAGCAGGGTTTGACGGTATAAAATACTGCATGGATAGATGGTTGATTACTTTCGAGCGGTTGTGTTCTCAGGTACAGTGCAACCTCTCCAGAGCGGTCCTCTCTTGAGCTACAACCTCCCTCCAACAACGCATACTTTTCACCACTGTACGATGTAACTATTAATTTAACTTCTCTAGAGCAACAAACTCTCAACAACAACATAATTTTGCTTCTCTCAAGTGGTGTTGCTTTGAAGAGGAAGCACTGTATATATAAAGTATCGCAATAATTATGCAGTTCAATATTACAAAAGTCGATCATCGAAAATTGTTTAAAAATCATGCTTCCTTAGGCAACGTGAATATAAAATTTGATTAATAAAGAGTGGAATGTCCCTTTTCAGCATCCATAGTTTGAGAAATAGTAAGGCTTTTATAACTCTGTAATTTCTAATATCGTATCATAACGAGAACGATTTCGTGGGAGTCGTTTATTATCATTTGTAATAGACAAAACAGTCGTGCGATCTGTGCTAAATAAATTATATACATGGAATGACAAACACTTGTTATAAAAACAAACCATGTTGATGTTGTTGTTACAAGTGTATAGCACGATGAAAGAAACGCGGTAAATGTTATTTTTCTGTTATTTAGATGCGTTGTTGTCATAGATTCAATAAGAACATAGTCAATACATAGATACAATAGCAACAACAACAAAAGCAACAACAGTAGCAGCAACGATAACAACACCATCAAGAACAGTTTATGTTGCATTTATGAACGACGACAAAAACTTCAACAACAACTACACTTGCAACAGCAGCAACAACAAAAACGGCAACAACAATAACAAAAATAGCAGTAGCAACGACAACAAAAGCAGCAACAGCACTAGCAGGAAAAACATACTTATAATATTTGATAACAATTCATGGTTGAACTCATCAATATTAATTTAATCTAAATTCTGATAATTATGAATTTTCTGCCTACTGCAAGAAAACGCGGCAAAATGAATGCAATGCGAGTGTTTTTTAAATAACAAAGCGTACTAGTCAACCATATGACGACTTTGAACCTAATTTTATTTCATTATTGTACTCAACAAATTGTATTTATACATTGCAATCAACACCACGTGCGAAAATGTTTTGCTGGTAGAAATCTACTTATAGAAACAACCATAGTTTGACCCTGTCAGTACAATTATTGAACATTCCACCAAAAAGTGTTTCTAAATGTCATTTCTTGTACAATTAACCTTAAATAATCCTAAAAACACAGCAATAAAATTCTAAATTTGTTTATTTGCACTTGAATACAGCCCCCAGAATCTATAACAATTGTCCTACTTGTTTAAAAATACAGGCACTGCTGCATAAAGCAACGCTGTCTGAAATGATATTTATTTAAGCGGCCTCTGAGAAAAATCATCACCTAAAATATGAAAACTCATCAGACAATTTTTGGAATTAAAGATTGTACCTTCACTATCCCCACACCCTTGTGAGTTCAAGTCCCACACAATTTAACAAGTCTCACGCGTGAGGAAGCTGTCCAGCTAGCTTACGGAAGGTCCTTGAACGTGTGGGGTCAAAGCTGGAAAGGGCGCCAAATGACCCTCCCTTGGTTTGACGTATGATCACAGAGAAAGAAGACTTTGTCTTCCTGACGCATGATATACAGCCAACCTTCATTTTTTTACTATCTCAGCATATTTATTTTGCAGACCAGTGATGATTTTTCTCTTTATCAATTAAGATAGTTTCATCACTTCTCAATAATGAGATAATCTCTATATTAATATACATTATTAATAAGAAAAGGATTCTACTAGAAGAGCACTTAAGAAAATCACTTTCCCCAAAACCACTTTACCCCAAGCATATTAATATGCTCACAAAATGTCCACCCAAAGTTAACATTTTAAAGATGGCCTTACTTAAGTAGCTACATCATTTTTACATGTTTTTATTTTTAGCCGTTCGAGCAAAATAATTTTCAGTTTATGTGGTGATTGAACGTTCTGCAATATTTATTTATTTATTTATTTATTTATTTATATTTCTGGCTTTTTAAGTTTTTATTTTGTATAATTTATAATGAAATTTCAGCGTTTGTAAAATGTATTTTTCATGGGCAATTTTTCAATTACAAAGGGAGAGAACTAAATTTCAACATTTATTTCTTCGCAAATTGGATTATCCCCCTTGTTGATGATTTATCGTAAAATAAAATAACAACGCGCAGGTTATTATCAATTTAAACGCAAAATGAGATTTGCATGTTTATTATGCTCTAAATTTCAAGAATAATCTAAGAAAATAAGCGTATTTAGTAATGTTAAATCGTTTACAAACTATGTGAGTTGGCGAACTTTTTGATATACGCTGATAGTTCATGTTTTGGTAGTTTTGTTCCAGCGTTTATATTCCAAGCATGTGATAGTGACAAACAATGTGAACATGGCCGGCTGAAATATCTACGTCTTATTCAATTCATAATAAGGCACATGCACATTAGGTGACTCTCAACCGGAAGCTGGCCCCTGCTTTGATGGCTTGAAACAGGTATTGGAAACTAAACAAATCTGCTTGTCCTGGTCAAACACCTGTGTTTCCGGGCAAGTTTGCACGTGTGGTATGGAATTATTGAAGCAATTCACGAATTTGTTGCAGTCCATTGGATGCACGTAAGACATGACTGTGTTTTTTGGACAAACCAGATCGCTATAACAAGCAACATTTTCCTTCGTGTTGCAGCCACCACTTATTGGGTCGTACAGGGTGTCTAAAGGACATTTGAACCGTATCGGAAGGGAATCGTAGTATTCACATCTGTAGAAATACGCGCAATTGTTTGGATCCGGCATCACCATGTTATTCTTGACTTGGCACGTGACACCGATTTCCCGCGCCATTGTGTAATTTCCTGAAAAAATGTACATGTTATTATAAAATAATGCATTTTATCTCAATAAATGTAATGCTTAATTATTTTTCAGTTTATTACCGGGTAAAGTGGCAATAATTCTTTCATCTATTAGTCTGGTTTACTAATTTTAGTTATCATTTTTCAGCTTCAGCGATTCAAAAAGTGTTGTTAAGTCCAATTAATGCTATATCGAACTGTAGTGTATAATTTGCTACAAAATTATGACTGTTTATTATTACTACTCACTCCCCAGTGCTGTGAGTTCGAATCCCATCCAAGACTAGATAAATTACACTTGTGACGAAGCTGTAGTAATAGATAAAACTAGTACGTATCATCGCTTCAAAGAAGTCAATTATTATTTATACATACCAGGAAAGCACATTTTTGGTGTTATTTGGGGATATGCATTCACAGCTAGAAAAAAAGAAGAAAAAATATTGTAAATACAATGTATATATGATCTGATAACTTCATACCTGGTGGCTCTGGTGTTTTATAGAAAATAAACACGATCAAACATGTTCACAAAAGCCAACAGAGGGAAGACAAACATGGCCTTTATGCACAGCTGGTCTTTAATCTGAGGTTTAGTTCGGTTTTTAGTATCAACAAACGTGTATTGGATAGCGACCATAACTTACGGATGATCGATGTTCATAGATGGCCGTTGTTAAGGGATGGCTGCTGTTCACAGATGGTCGTTGTTAAGCAGTAGCCGTTGTTCAAAGATATCCGCTAACACTAGGTTAACTGTATTTATATGCATAAATAACATGAAATCGTACATAGAAATCCTGCAACATTAATTCTATAAATAAGTTATCCACGTTACATGAACAAACTCCTTTGGCTAGATCTGGGAAAGCATACTCAAGACCAGTCAGAAAGTTCCCCATGGAAAATAAACGACAGTAGTCGGTCCCTAAATGCGGGAAATCTTCAGATGAGCCATTGGCTGACAGAGCATACATCAAGATTTTATCCTTTTCCTTGGCCATGGTGGCAGACTCTAAAATTGCAAAGAAATACGTTTAGAATAATTGACTACAAACTGAGTGTGACAAATTTATTAGGCCAGAAAATAATATATAATCCCTGTGTATGGTTGCCCGTCCGACCCTATTCTTTGGCACCGACCTTAAAGTTTTTGAAGTACTACCCTTGGAAAATTAGCAGATCTTTGTCAATGTGGTATTAATTTTTGTGATTGATATAAAAAACCTAAAGCATTAAAAAGAAATTAATAAATTTGAGCCAATTATTAAAAAATGTTATTTGATCTTGAGTTAAATTAGAAATTTGCGTCAAATACAAAATAGTTTTACGTGTCTTTTAATGAAACACGGCTTAGCTCTTCAACGCGATGAGCGTGAAAATGTCATGCATCTGTTGCAAGATAAGGTTATGGAAGCATTTTGAAACAGGGCTCTGGTCGTCGTTTCTATGGGTCGTAACGCTTGATGTGAGACAAAAGAATGAAAATACCTACTTATTACGGCTTGAACATCTTCAGGGGACGTGGGGCGATATCTTAATATAATCCCAATCTTTGCAGCGCCGGGTCTAAGTATACCCCAATCATACCCATATGGGGCACTATTAAACATACGGCGTATTGCTTCAACAGCCAATGGTACATTCTGTCGAAAGCCAAGCTGAAAGAAGATAATTTGAATATACTGATCGACCTTTGCACTAAAATATTAAGATCTATCTTAAGATTTTGGCTTTTGATTATCATAAGATATTTCATTGATCATGGGATTTTTAATGAGCTGGTGGCGTAACTGCAAACCAACAATTGTTAAAGGATGGCCTAAACGTTCAGATTTAAAATAAAATGAACTTAAATAATCTCAGTTTGTAAAACCAGAAACACTACTTATTTTTATCCAGTCTACCTTATTGTTTCACACTGACCCTGAAATTTAAAACAGCAAAATCCAAATAACGACATGAATGTTCAGGAAAAAGTAAAAAAGGAGAGTTCGACATATCTCCCCCAATCGAATGATTATTAAGATATTTATACCTTATAAATGTGAGCAATTCTCTGTGATGCCAGTGATATTCTCGTGTTTATTTGCAACCTGTTCTTGTACGGCTGTGGTGTTGCTATGGTAACAGTTGACTGACCATAGAGAATAAGTCCAATGTTAAACTGATCTGGTTCAATCGCAAAATACCTTGAAATGAAAAAAGATGAAACCAGAATGTTGGGAGTCATTTTTGAAGTTTTTTTTTCAAAAATAAAAGCAACCAACAATACGACTAATGTCTCACAGTCACAGACAATGTCTATTATTTTTGTTTCTCTGGGGTTTTACGTCGCACCAGCATTCAGGGTCATTTGGTGAATTGTTCAGCTTACGCCCTGGAGGAAAAATTAAGTTGTACACCTGGGCAGAACTTCTGACCTTCCGTAAGCTACCCAGACAGCTACCTACAGTGGTGAAATTTGTCTACTCCTGGTTGGGATTCGAACAGCATAAGTGTAGTGACCTCGGATAATTTTATGAGAATAATCTGACACATTGAAGTAATTATTCTAACGCAGTACTTCCTTATTTCAAAGCAATGAATGAAGTGAATAACATAAACAAGGAATTCGGGTTCCCAGGAGTTCCTTATAACCGTGTTCTTCTGAGTTTATTTTGGTTCGTTTCTTATGTGACACTGTCACTGGGGTTTAACGCCGTTTTTCAACATTTGTTTTCTGTTATATACGGCGACCAGTTCACCTAACCAGTTTTCCTGGACTGTATACTAACCAATGCTAACTTACCCTTCCACATGGAGCCAGCAACTTCTCTACATATTGAGGAAAATCGACATTTTTGTCAATTTTTCATGGAATGGTATGCCCTGCCGCGACCGGGATTTGAACACGGATCGCCGGGTCACAAGTCCAACGCACTAACCCCTGGACCACAGTCGCGACTACGCGTTCTTCTGTACTCTGTTACAAACGCGAATGAAAATGTCATTAACGTGTGTTGGTGGCTGAAAAACACACGTTCCGTTAAATGTGTTTTGCATCAAATTGAAATACTGTTAACGATTGACATCAAAACAGGCCAATAGAGATATGCTAAAGATATATTACCGGATCAGGTTTTGTAGATGGCCTTCAAATGATTTAAACTCATTGTACGGAACATCAAAACTCCCAGGAATGGCGATCACAAGGTCTGCTTGGCCGCTACATTCACCTGAAAAGACAATTGTGTACAAATATTGTTCAAACATTGCGAACTCATTGAGCAACCCTCGTATATGTGGATTTGGTGTTGAAAGGAGAATACCATACATTTTTGGCCATCCATTGAATTTGCATTTTTACTGATAATACGTTTTATTTTGTATTGAGTTAAAGGACCGTATTTTATAAGATAAGAAATGGATCCTCAGATACACCACAAAGTCCGATTGGACCCAAAATACAACCAGATCCTTATCCCACCAACCGAAAGTCCGCTCATCACATAGGAAGCATCATCGGTAGCAAAGCCGGGACGGAGTGGGTAAATTAGTTAATCGGGCACAACCTCACAAACATTTAACCAAGGCGTTGAAAGATTACTCACACCCTATTTAAAAACGAATTAAACATAACCTACGAATCATTGAAAACATCATTCTAGTTTGCTAACATTTACGTCAAGATGGAAATATTTATGGTTAATTTTCTTAATCTATTTGTCCAACGTCTTCTCCTAAAACAAAATTAATTAGTCCCAACGCCTTAATGTTCGAGCGCATTAATGGTTTATTGCGCAATGCGTTTGAAAAATGCCTGAATACGTGTGGTAATAAATAAACCATAACAATAATAAACATTTGTGCATGCAATATTACGTTTATTGATTACAAAAAGAAAGAAACGTCTCACGCATTACCATACCTGACGGACAATCTTATAAAGAAAATTTAATACTTTGTATATCTTTATTGTTTGATGAAATAATTACTATTTTGTAAAATAGCGAATTCAAAACAGAACATCAAATTTTATGTGCAAATTTGTCTCCGTAATTGTCAACATACTAAACGTACCATGATTTAAATGTCAAAGGTCACATCACTCGTTGGCGGCCATCCATCAACAGCCTATGCAAATTTATGCAAATTTTATGCAAATTTGATTAATTTGCATACGTAAGCTATACGTCAGTCATAAGTTGGTGAATATGATATTTCTTAATATAATTCCGTATATTTCGAGAACCAGATTCGTACGTATTTTGATACAAAGAAAAAAACAGGACACGGAATCAATTTTCTGCAAGAACAAATTACAATGTACTATGGTAATGCTGATAACAACAAATGTCTATCGTACTGGCATTCTCAAACACAAATATACGGTATGTCACGTGTCAAAGTCGTCAAATTCTACAACCAAATATTATGATCTTTTGAAAATGAAAAAATCTGTGAGATATCATGGAGATTGGAGAACAGTTGAAGAATTCCGGATCCATGATTCAATCAGAGCCATGACAAGTCCACTTTTGTCAGAGAGTTGATGATGATGTAACGTAATAATGTAAGCACTTTGCAAGACATTTTCCATTTTCTTTCCTTCAGAAATTTTAAATTCGCATTAGGCCATCACTGCTGTAACACGACCAACTCATAAAAATCGCCGCGACTCAACTTTTTTTAACCCCCCCAGTAAAAAATACTCTTTCGTTATTAATAATTGCTAACCGGGAAACAATCCCTACCTCCCTACCCACTGAAAATAATGTTGGGTCGCGTTACAGCAAATGTACGGCAACATGTCGGCTTTGCGGATTAAAGAGTAACTTAGTGTATGATAGTGATTTCCTGCAGGAACAATCATAGATTCCGTTTTAATATTCATGAACTGAGTCAGTCCACGAGCCCAGTCTTTTATTTGAACATGGCGGCGTATTGGAATTATTGAATAATCTTTAAGTACAATTACATTTGTATGTTAGATTGGAATAAAACATGACAAAATTGACTTAACACATGTTGGACTTGACATAATACAGGCATGACCAAATTAAAAAGCTATAAAATGAAATGAAGCTGATGAAGGTACACTCATTTTAATCATCAGAAAAAGTACGAAAGAAAATTCAGTTGACTTTAATTGCTTTATAATTCCACAATGACTTGTCAAAACGCCAAGATGAATTTTTACCCTGTCCCTTAAATTAATCATTTCTGAAACAGCGCGGTTTGACATTTGACAATTGTTGACAATAAAAACGATATTGAAATTAATGTATTATACACACACAGCGTGTATATAACCCCTTGGGATTTATTTTTTATTTTTTCGTTTTTTTTTTAAACGCCAAGATGAATTTTTTACCATGTCCCTTAAATTAATCATTTCTGAAACAACGCGGCTTGACACTTGACAATTGTTGACGATAAAAACGATATTGAAATTAATATATTATACACACACAGCGTGTATATAACCCCTTGGGATTTTTTTTGCTTGTTTTATTTTCCGTTTTTTTTTATCTAGGATTCCTAGAAAAAACATACAAAACATTCCACCGTACCCAAAATACTCCAATTTGAAACCTATTCAACACATAAGACCATACAAAATTGAGAACAAAATGCAGTCATCTTGGAGGTACCACCTTGGAACTGTCTATAGCAAAGCCTTTAAAGGTTTAAAGTACAGTGCAACCTCTCCACAGCGGCCCTCTCTTGAGCAACAATCTCTCTTCAACAACATCATGAGTTTTTCCACTGTCTTCAATTTATCCTGTCTAGAGCAACAACCTCTCAACAACAACATAATTTTGCATCTCCCAAAGGGTGTTACTTTGGAGAGGTTGCACTGTGGTATTAAAACCCTGAGCTCATCCTTACAGCACGGGAAACAAAAAAGATAAGGTTACGAATATAAATAATAGACGCACACAAAATTTAAAAAAAGACACCTACAATCAACAGCCTAAATAAATAACACGTATTGGATAACTAAAATACTATGAAAAACGTACGATATCATTTAATCAGTTACACGAGACAGCCTGGGTACTAGGAACACATACACTACCGAATTGAATGGATTGCTAACAATGCTAATTACATGCATGCGGTAGAAGTCTTGTTTCTTTGTCACCTGATTGTAATTCAGTCATTCTAGAATTATAAGTCTCAGGCGAAATAACTATTCCGCAATCGATTTGATATGATTAAGTAACATGTTAGTTATGAGTGTGCAGTAAGACGGATGAAGCAATGGTTTAAGCGGAGTTTGAATCATCAGTTAATCATAATGATGATACAGAAATGTAACGTCGGTATGAGATATAAATTTATATGCCGCGTACGTCATAAACGAGCTGGTATCATCCGCATAAGAAACCACACTCTCTTCGCTACGTTCCGCTCAATTAGACTACTTGAATCTAAGGAATTTTCTAAATAAACTCTCACGTAAACTGTATGTTACTTTTTCAGTTGTTCTAAAATGTTTGATGATGTTTACGGTGCATCGGCCGCAATGGTCAATGGTCATTTAGCGCGCTTTAAACGATAAAAATAATTGAAAAAAACTATAAGGTTGGTGAAAAATAATTCATATAGAAGAGAATAATAATAGAAATCAACTTGCAATTAATACCAATTAGTATGTCATACACGGTTAAATGTTATAAAATAGGACGCGTCAGACTAATCTCAAACGCTTGGTATTGCGTGACTTGAATATATAAATGCGTACACAAGTACAAATGGCAATTGTTTAGATTAAGTTTAACTCAGACAATATACTTTCTGCTTTTTTTCGTCTGAATATTATTGATGTGATCATAATTAAATTACGTGTTTTAATCAGACAATAATTGGTACATCGTTTTCGCAAGAATGCTCGAGTGACACTCAGTTTGTTTTGCAAGGAGTTAAGTTGACCGAAACGAAACATGATTATGCATATAAACAAAATAATAAAAATCTTTAAAACGTCGGAATATATTAAGAACTCACCGTTAACTTTGACAGCGGAAGCCAACAGTAGTCCGAAAATGAACAATTTTACAGCGTTCCTCATCATGTTTACTTGTTTCTGTTAAAATGAAAATTTCCTTTTATATCTGACATATGTAATAAGCATTTTTAACCTTCATTAGGCTGCATGTTGATAGCGGTAAACCACTGTTGAAAACCGTACAATAGAGGTGATCTATAAGTTGCAGTATGGTTTGAATATAAACCAATCAATTATTAACATCCGCGTAAAAAATTGCAATTACAACGGTGAAAATTTGCATTAAATGTACGAACTAATACATGTGTATTGTTCACTGAATGCAGAACAGAATGTATATTTTTTGACGTGTACACTAAGTTGTAATCTCATGATGAGCGATAGAGCTCAAAAACGAAATAAATATTCAGCTTAGTTGGTTCCGTCCCGTCCCGTCCTGTCCTGTTCTGGTTTTAGAATTATATTGAATAAAAATGAAATGGAACAACATCCGGATTAAGGCCATTTTTAGTATAAGGTGAATCTACAGTTTCGATTTCATAGCGCTGGCCACATCCGGATAGTGGTTAAACACAGTGATTTCTATTGCCATTGTTTATCGTGTATTTCTTGACGGCTAATTTGTCATAATTTTTATTTTGTGCGTTGAATTGTTGATTAGGATAGTTGTACAATAAACTCAACTTATTTACGATGTAAATCATGATATGAATATAAAGTAATGATGTTTATTATGATCATTTTTTAATGTTAAGCAATAAAACTTTTTACCACTATCGATAAATATTTTATTGAAACCAAGACTTTTGAATTGAGCTGTCACAAATAAATGACAAAATCATGTTAATATCGTAACATGTGGATCCGATAGACGTTGGATAACATTGTGACCATGACAAAACTTTTGCGTTTATGATATTACTATCGTAAGCCGTAAATATGACCAATAGGTAATACATATATATGACAAAACTTTTTATCATTTCGTAAAAATATAATTCTGTTCAGCGCCACCGTAAATTTGTGTAAAAGAAGACACAATTTCGTAATAATGCAAGTCTATTTAGTACAGAATGCTGTTAGCGCCATCGTAAATTTGCGACAAAAAGAACCCCGCATAATATCTTAGGAGGAGGTAGAAATGAAAGCCATTTTAAACCCCGAAAATGAAAGTCTGTTATATACATAATGTAGGGATCTCATAAATGCATAACGAGAACTTTTAATTTCTTCTTTTTTAAATTAAAGACTAATACGGAATGGTTTTAGTGCCATCGTAAATGGCAAAAAAATCAATATCATAATGTATGGAATAATGTTTGGGCCTTTGTAGCAGTTGCTTTGAAATTTGAATGCTTTATCTTCATACGCAGATTTTTGCTTTGATCTTACATAGTAATACATTTTCAAAATGAGTCAACTTATTTGATGATAATTAAAATCATCGCAAAGTCATAAAACAGAATCGTTTACATATTTAAGCAGCGTTTGTTTCGTAATTACTCCTGTATCTTATTACAATAACGCAGTATCACGGATTTGAAAACTAATATTTCCTTACACGTGACTACATTTCAATTTATGAATGGAAAATTAATGTATCGTTTTTAATATCAATTAATGCTTATTATATGACACCTGACAGTAATCGAGATTGGTGTCGGATATATGCGCGATATTTCAAGCCTGCCGGACGCCGAACTTGATTCGAGGAAGGACTTCATTTAGCTTAATACAATCAGACATCAAATTAACTGATCTGAAAATGTATCTGCAATAAATCCTTGGCATAAGCATCGTATTGTCACCTTAATGAATTAGGTGAATGATTTGTTGACGACATCGACAGCGCAATTAAATGTTTACACATTGGGCATTATTTATACCGTACCTAATGGCCTGCAAACTGCAAATCCGTCAACAGGATGAAAGAGCAAACATCATGAGTGTCACGAACGTATTATCACTAAAACACGAAGTCATAAGACATCCAGAAAAATATCTACTCTATTATCATATACAACATTTGAACATTATGTAGGTTCTAGTGTCTTGCACACAAAAATTCTAATTGCATAAAAGAGATATAATTATACTCCGAACAGTATTATGCGCCTACATCACACCAGAGCATGATGTTAATTAGCCATCAAAGTCCACAACGGACCATGCTTGCTAAGCATACAAACCGTTACATGGAACTTATGAAAAGCGCTGCGATACACACAAACAAGGATGCAGAATCATCATGCTTGATGGTAATCTTTTCCTCTTGGGTCGAACGTCGCACCAGCAGCTATTGTCATTTTGCGACTTTTAACAGCGGAGGCATACCTCAGGCGTACAGTGGGTAGAACCACATACCTTCGTAAGCTAGCTGGACAGCTTCATAACATGTGGATTTTGTCTTGTCCCTGATGATTACTAGTCAGAGCCTTGGCGCATAGCAATTTATCGCTATGAAACAATTTTTCTGAGCCGTACCGACTTAAAGAGGACCGCATAAAAGTACAGTATTGTTAAGTACACTCGATTTGCTTCTACAAGAAGAAGAGGACAAATTCATCGGTCTGAAGAAATAAAAAACACACCAGGTTTGTGTCTGTCCCCGTTTGTGTCAAGTGATGAGTAATAGCAATTCAGTATTACAGGATATTTACAAAGTGTCATATGAATTCGCGATGCTCATATTTTTACGTAACACAATCAGAAAAAAAGAATTCCCATGAGGACATTTTGTTGATATTAGACCCAAGAGTACTCAGGAAATGCATTAATCCCTTTATCATAATATGATTGGAATGGAGAACTAGCAATATTGACTATTTGGTTTTTACCTAATTAGAGTGTTTCCTTACGGCAATATTGCCTAATATGTTTTTGTCATCATTCAGCCTATAAATGCTTTGACCTTCTGTTGGTATAACACAGAAAGCACCAATACATCCATCAGTTTATTGGAAACTTGACATACCTTATTGACGTTTTGTTAAGAGTGACAGTAAACCATTTTGCTGCTGTTTTTGGTCATCGGAATATTCAGCAAGGATAATGACGAGTCGCGGTGGTTTTCAGTGGATTTTGCTTGCATTATGGGTAAGAATAACAATAAAGGTGATTTTTTTTATTAGTTTATCAATATCTTGTTTAGATAGAGTGACTGAAAAAAATGCGCCACGTAAATGAGTCGAATGTCTTCATGTTTTACAATGCTGGCATATTATGCTGTACGAGATTAAGAGAGGTATTCACAATTTTAAAGAATGATAAAAGTAGCGCCAATGATAGTTTTTGTTCATTGTTCTGCGACCCTATCAGTACGAACGAATAAATGATGAATATTATTAATTTTATTTAATAATGGAAGCATGCAAAAATATATGTAATATTTAAAAAAAGAGAAAAAGGGTGTATCGATAGAAATGACACATTGATAAAATATTTCAACAAATACAAGAAGAAAAATTTATCAATGCACCATACGACAATTTTACACTAAACTCGAATTTCTAAAAGTAGAAATAAAATTTTAAACTGCAGCTTGAATTTTAAAGTCAAACTGGATTTTTTAAACTAAACACAAATGTTTAATCAGAACAGAAAACATTTTATCAAAGCAATATAGACTTTTAACATATATTGTCTACTCAAAGATTTCACATAACTAAGACATTATCATTGGTCATTTAAACTCAAATTTGTATGAATACACCTCCTCAAAGTTTTATTTCTACTGAATTCTAATAATGCGTTGGCCTTAATAATGAGGTGGTCGCTAAATGAGATTTTAGTGAATAAGTCTACGTCTTTTTCAGCTGGTTGCCATTCAGGCGGAAAAACAACCACAGTGTAAGCATTTAAACTTGTTACAATTATTAAATGATTATTTTACAATATTTTCTTACATTTTGTTTGAGTGTTGGTTACTACTAGACTTTTGACGAATTAATTTCCAAGTTATTCCATAGGGTGTGGTTACTCGTGGGTCAAAAAAGCCAATAACGCGTATGTAATACCGAATTAGGAGAGTATTGAGAAAGATATTCAGGATAAGAATAAATAATGAGAAAAAAATCAAGAGAAAATCAAAAGAAAATAAACAAAAATACATGATTTTATTTGGAGACATTAGTTCCCTAAGGCGGTACTCTCCGTGAGACTGTTTTGTCCTTCATTTTTGTATGATTCTACAGTGCAACATCTCCAAAGCGGCCTCTTTTGAGTAACAAACTCCCTTCAACAAAAGGATGATTTTTTCCCTATTTTAACTATTAATTTAATCTCTCTAGAGCACCAACCTCTCAACAGCAACATAATTTTGTTTCTCCCAAAGGTGTTGGTTTTGGAGAGGTTGTACTATATTTGTTAGATGGACTGGGGGTTGCAGGTTTGGTCAGGTTTGGGTGAAAGTATTTTTGGGTATGGTGCGATTTTTGTAATATGTTTTTTTCTATAAATCCTTCAATTAATTATATTCCTCATATATTTGTATAGAGAAGCTGTGTTTGTGTATAAGATTAGATTTTTATATTCTTGTTTTCTGATTATTTCGTAGCATGTGGAAGTAAACCAGCAGATGTATTCTTTGTCCTTGATTCATCGGGTAGTATTAGAGAATCCGAATTTCTGAAAGAAAAAATATTTACCGAAGATGTGGCGAATATGTTTGATCTTAAGGACGACATGGTCCGTGTTGGACTCCTAAGCTTTAGGTAAATCATTTGCTCAATTACTTTACATCACTAGTCAGCGACCATAACCATTCAGCTATTGAGGCCCCAGATCCAACTGTTAATCATTATTACATTTTACCGAAAATAAATTGCTTGAAAGATGCAAGAAAATGTTTTTTTAAACTCACTAGCATCTTTCAAAAGTAACGCCCTCATAATATGTAAAAACACGCCGTCTTCAGTACAGTGTAAAACACTTTTATCCAGTATTCTTCTTGGAAGCTTTTTGTGAAGTTTTTGCTGTTAAGCGTTTAAATGGAGAATTTCCATTTCATTTCCATGTTTTTTATCAGCGATACAATTCAGCCGCAATTTGAACTGGGAGACTACGACAGTGAAAACCAGATGGTACGAAAGATGTCAGAAATGGAACACCTGAACGGTGGGACGCAAACTGCCAAAGCTTTAGAGTACCTAGTTGATAAAGTATGTTTGACCATTAGTAAACGAACACAAGTATGAATACGTATTTATAAATTAAACCATTCCGTACTTCCAACAAACGATCGGAAAGAGGAGTTCCCCAGTATCACTACTTTTGAATGCAATATGTCCAAAGAAATTTCAAATAATTTGGTGATGTGTATATGCCAACAGAAATTACTGTTTTTAGTTAAGAGACTGTTCTGTAGTGAAATAAATGATAACTGTTAGTATGCTAAATGCCTTCCTTATAGCAGAGTAAAACGTCTGGATAAAGACCGCCTTTGACGCCAAAAAACGGTCTCAATCTTGAGGTATTGTCATTATTAAGTTGAAATATAGTAAACAAAAAACGGGCCGAAAACAGTCGTTATAATAAAAATTCGTCGTATTGAAATGGCCGCATAGATAATTTGGCATTAAGAACACATATGGAATAACATTCATATAAAATGTTAATTTCAGGGCATGTCTCCAAAGAAGATGCGACCAAACATTCCTCATATTGCGATAGTTCTCACTGATGGAATGTCTGAAGATCCCGATGCTACAGTCGCCATCGCCAAGAAAGTCCATGATGCGGGAATTTCCGTGTTTGTAATAGGTAAGTCAAGCTCATCTTTTCCTGTTATGATGTGTCCATGTTCTGTAGTATGGTATGTGCGCCATGGTTTTGTACAGCCAGACGTCATTGTACGATCAACAATTGTTATGCAAGGTTGTAGAATCGATCTGCAGTGGCATCAGGGCAATATAAATGAATTCGCCACTTATCAAATATTCGTTTTAGGATTATATTGTACGTGTGATTTTGACATACCGATGATATTAAAAAATCCTATAAGACAATTTGCATCTGGGGATATCAATGTGAAAGTTACTCCGCAATATTATAATTCTCATTGTACTTAAATGAACAATTAACTGGTTAAATTAATTCCACATTCGTATATGAGTTCACTTACGAACAGAGGACAGGCCACAAATATCTTTTCTATAATAAACAAATGAATATTTTGCTTTAAATATAGATAAGCAAAGACTTTCTAGAAAAAAAACAGACAAAAGATTTCACCTTCCCAAAATTTCTGCTTTCCCCAAAATGGTTTGTTTTCCAGGAAATGTCATGACAATGTTTATCTTTAAGGTATTGGACCACAAGTTGACAAGATTGAGCTGGAAGCTATCGGCAGTAAACCGTCTAGGAAATATGTTTTCATGATCGACAGCTTCGAGGCTCTAAACTCAATCCGGAGTGAACTGGCAATTAGAGCTTGTGATGGTAATATAATTTTAGATTTTGATAAAGTATCATTCGAATAATAAGTGTTTTACTTTTTCATGCCTTATTCACACCCTTTTTAGTCACCAAGGTCGAAACTGTGCTTTCTTAATGTTTGCACACAAGAAGACGTACACGTAGCTATATTGCGTATGAATGTATCAATTAAAATTATGCTCTTGACCTTTGGAAATTGGTAAAGTATTAATAAAAGTAAAAACAAATGAGACATGTAACAAAAACAATTCCGAATATTTGTTGGATGTTTATCCAAATTTTTAATTGTAGTATAATATTTTTTCTCTAACTTTCAGTTAAGCCGCAAGCCCCTGTTTCAAATCTGCAGAACACAGAAGCTGAAGTTAGCGAAGAACTGGCGACATACGGCCGTGAGTCCTGTAATTATTCTTTATAGTCCCCAAAAGATAGTCGTGGGAGTAAAGGGGCCTATCTAACATCTTAATGATATTTTTATACACAGACATAGTGTCTATTAAGTAACAACCTTTTTTCTGTGGTGCTTTATATAGTATATATTATTTTTCTTTATGCTTGATCAGCCATTTGTTGCTTATGGAATCAATATTGTAATATATTATCCATCTTTAATGTAATATGAGTAAAGCAAAAACGACAAAGAGGATTTCACAATGGACATACCATTTGTCACTGAATGCAACATATGCCTTTCATGTACTGTAATAGTCCTATAAGATAGGATTATTATGAAGTATGGTAAAGGATAGGAATGTTCATAAAATATCAACTTTTCAGGCTGCGTACCTCGTAGGTCTTTGGATATTGTCTTCGCCGTGGACACAGCAGCAGTGGGAGCAAGCAACACCAAATACATTCTGGATTTCATCACTAATTTAAGTGATAGGATTGGAATGACGGTTAGCCAGTCGACCATTTCGGTCATCGACAACGGGTGCAGCGGTGGAACAATTAACGGTGAACCTGCCGCAGACAGTCACATGGTGAGAGAGAGTCTGTCGTCGTTCTCGACTCCACAATTTTATCAACTGATGCGCAACATGCGACTGAAGGCTAGAGATGGTCGAATGCAATCCGTACACATTGGAATGCTGTTCGCCACTGATGAGCTGCCGCCATCGGAGTTCCATCAGGCGCTGCTTGAAACCATGAGAGCAAAATTCCAGAAAACTACTATTTTTGTCCTTGGTATTGGAAACCGAGTTAATCCTGAGCAATACAGGAAGCTGACAGCCAATGGTGGCCAGTACATAACAGTCGATAGTTTCGAGAGCCTGGAAAAACTAGATCTCGAAATCCTGAAAGATCTGTGCGTCTTTGGAATAAACTAAACTTTTCCTTGGCCAATTTATAATACAGTTTTACACTTTTTCTTACCACCGTTGAGTGCATTTTTTGACATTATTTGTATGCATAATTGTTCACTTTCTGTTTCACGTTCCTTGTGTCACAAATTTGAATTTTAATCTTTTAGCATTTTAATTGGGCTTAATAAATCATAACCTTCACTTGGGTGTTTATTATATTTTCTACGCTCAAATGAGAAGAAACAGATCTCAGGTAATCGTTGAAGAAGTCATTATAATGATTTAATTGAATTACTGTTTCACCTGCGGGTGAGCATGCCGTTTTAAAAGAAATGCTTCTAAAACCACATGCATGTTTGCTCTGGTAGAGTGAATAAGGACTAAAGTATATAAAATACTTACTAATTTCGTGGTAGACTTTAGTTATCATTTTGTGACTACAATTAGGAATAAAGTAATAAATTATGTGCCAAGATAGAAAACGCAAGCTAATAAATTACACGGTGGCAGAATCCTTTAAGTCTTGGTTATAAAGACGCGCAACTTGTAATTTAGTACCGTACCATGTTGATTTACCAACATTCATTTAAATATTATTGCGTTTTACATACTTAATTATAAGATTTATATTTTATAGCATTGTATCTTTGAAATAAGAACAAATTATTAAAAGCTTGATTTCCGCTATCAGTCTCCAAAATAAAGGATCAGTAGGTCTTTAGAACTATTTAAAATATCTTAAGTTCGGAGATATAATTTATACGAAAGAAAGATAATATCAACAAGAAATACATTGTCCGAGACATAATAAAATGTCAAGAGTCAGTAGAGCAAAGGGGTTCGCGTTCACCAGGGTTTCACCAAGACATGATCCAAGCCAATGACTGTGATATAGCTAACGGAAAAAATAGATTAAGTGTCGTTTTTTTTTAAAAGAAAAAGATCATGAGATTAGTCTATTAAATACATGAAGTGAATATACACCACCATGAATTGTGAATGATTTTGAAGTACATCTTATTCATATCTTAAAATTCATAGCACTAACAAATCCATTGACTTGCAATCTTTGAAAACCAATACACACATCTCCTCATTGTTAAAGACGATGGTGTTTACTGATCAGAAGATAGTCTCTAAGTATACAAAAAAGAAAAGTCCCGATGGCTCCAAAAAAGACTTTAGTTTGCACAGTGCAACTCAACCAATTAACATCTGAGTACACAATTATGTTGTGTTCTGGTGTGGGTGATCCCTTTTTTGTAAGGTTCGTTTAACTTAATGCATGATTTATTTTCGGAAAAGGCTTATTTGTTCGGGGGCCTCTGTGGTTGAATGGTAACGGTATCCGATCAGCAATCACTTGTGCCTAACTGCTGCGAGTTCAAATCCCATTCAGGACAAGACAAATTGAAAATGTGAGGAAGTTGCCCTGCAAGTTAACGGAAGATCAGTGCTTCTATCTATCAATGTGTACGCCAGGGATCTTCTTCCACTGTTAAAACTGAAAAGTTGTCAAACATCACCGGTCGTTAGAGCGATGCTGAATTCCAGTCAAATAAATCTGTTGGATAGTGTACGCTTACAAACTATAACACTTAGATTGACAACCAATGATTAATGTCTTCACCGCTCGTTAATCAATTAATTGGAACATAGTGTCGTTATAAGTTGTAATATTACTGTAATACTGTCAAAGATATACAAGTGATGTGTCTACAATATACAATGATCTACATTCTATGTATTTCATCAAACAGATTGAAATGTCCATGTATCCTTCTGAGGTCATAAGGTGTCTTGATTGTCTTTTGTTTTATTCTGTTTGTGTTAGACGACTTGTCCTTTATTAAATAACGACTGACATTCTGGGTGAAACACTATCTTGTACATCAAGCGCCTTTGATATTTTTTTTCGGTTTGATAATGGTAAATATATTTAAAAGGTGGAGGAATTACGTGTGTCGACTGAAGACAAAACGCTCATCATGCTCATGTACACCTATTCAGCTCCGATAGTTGAACGACATACGTGTGGATAGTTTCCCCGATTCTGATTATGAAATCATTTGAGATGCTTTTATTTGCTGGTTTAATGAAGGAATCTGGTTATTACAGACATATATCCGGGGAGCATTGGTTGAATCAAATATGGTATTTGCTCAACTATTTTGCACAAGCAAACTGTCTTTCATATCGGTCACATTCGACGTCTCTTGTAGGCACGCAGTCATATAGTACATCATTTTCTTTGACTTGTGTATCAATGCAAATATTATATATTTCATAGCTAGATCTGTTTAATCGTTGCATATATTCTGAAATGGTTTTAGGATATTTTGTAAGCTCGATATTTTTGTGTGCGTTTGCTAAACATTAAAGGAGTTTTGAGACATAAAACATCGCCGCCATTGAAATCTTTAACAACTGTTTGTCAAAATGTTCAAGTTGTATGGCTTGTTGTTTGATCTGGACACTCGAAAAAGCTTTGTTAAAATGCAGGAATGAAAATGTTGACAGAAATAGATGACAGATCAACAATAGTGCGTTTGTCCGTTTTAAATAATTTAATTGCGATTTTTGGTGCTTCAATTATGAACGTCGATTCTATGAAAATAATATGTCTGAAAATATGAATGATATTTCCTTAGATTTTGGACATCTTTACAAGAC
Organism: Lutraria rhynchaena; assembly: GCA_008271625.1. Classification (NCBI taxonomy): domain Eukaryota; kingdom Metazoa; phylum Mollusca; class Bivalvia; order Venerida; family Mactridae; genus Lutraria; species Lutraria rhynchaena. The sequence continues at coordinate 1,589,936 of VIBL01000068.1, forward strand.
AAACAACTCCAAAGGCTACTTAATGTTGCTTATAAAGAATACCTTTGGCCATTATGTGATCAAAATCAGCAGTAAAACGAGCATAGACGTTACAATAACCATTTTATTTTACATCCCGATAAGAATATACGTAAATAATTTACAAGGATATATTGTTTATTGTATATTTTTAAAGTGACAGATGATGTAAAAGCAAATATCTGTATCCGCCGGACATTTATTCGTTTTTTGGAGCATACACACGAATAGATATAAGGAGACATGATTAATTACCAGAAATAAAGCAAAACAAAGCAAAACATCACTTCAACAATATAACAACAATTGATTTGGTATGGACAATTTTCAAGCAAAACAACATTTACAAGTAACTTGAAAATATGCTCAAATTAGTTTGCTGCGTTGACCCGATCACCCACGGGAACAAGTTGCTCACCAAATAAGGAATTATGGTTTATCTGTACAGTAGCTTGTGTGTCATCAGGCAATAAAATCAAGGGTTCAAATTCAAATTTGTGTTTTATTACAAGCAACGTCAGTTGCTGACTGGCAACCACCGGAAGTTGCATCGAACCACAAACCCGCTGGACAGGACTGAATGTATGGCCTAAAATCGAAGCAGTTTATGTATTTACTGCAGTCCGCTGGATGTGGGAAAAGTCCATCTGATTTGGGACAACTGATGTCCGAGTAGCACGAAACGAACTCTTTATAATTGCATGATTGCGCAATAGGGTCGAACAACATGCCTAATGGACAGATTTCTTGCACTGGTCGACGGAATAAGCAATGGTAGAAGTAGGCACAGTTTTCAGGATCGGGAAACAGAACTGAAGATGTTGAGCACTGGATTGGTTCCGGTTCTTTCCTCTGATATAATTCTGAAAGAAAAAAAAATCATTGTAAGCATATTAATTTGTTAATAGCCTTTTTTGAATACAATGGTTGCGGAAGAGGATGACGACTCTAACTACGATAAAATGATTGATGAAACCTGCTCATGCTCTGTAATTAATGACATTTTGGCAATAGCGAAATTGTTAGCGTAATTGTGGCGAATCCTAAATATGACGAATAACATAAAAACATCTTCTTGGCTGAAAATATGCTCAATTCAAAACTAATTTGTATTCAAAATGCATATTACATTATTTAATAACTTTACCACAATATGATTCAATAACAAGCATTAAAACGTGTTTTATACGTTAGTAAGTGTTTAGAATAGTTCACAAAAGCTAGTAATACCTATGTTATAAACACTACTTACGTGGAAAACAGTTTATGGATGTCACGTTCACATTTGGGTCCAACTCGGAACAAATGCTACTTCCAAGGAATGCCAAGACGCTTGGAAGACCGTCAATAAAGCGTCCCATCGAAAATGATTTGCAGTAATCTGAACCGATTGATGTAAATTCCGGACCAGCACGGCCTTTACCCACTGCATACAAAATGGCGCCGTTAGATTTTAAATTTTGGGCAGCATCTATGACCAACTGTCGCTCGAATTCGGGAACGCCGTTGTAGGTAAAAACAATCCCAATCTGCTTCACTCCTGGTCGAGCTTGGGACGTTGGACTCCCGGTAGGATTTTTGAACATATGTCCCATCAATACGAGCGCTGCTGCAACATTGTTACCACCATTTAGAAATTGCACATAATTATCCCGTTGACTCATCAATGTGATACGTGTGTTTATCTGCTTTGGTGATCTGTAAGGTTGTGGCCATGAGATTGACACGGCTTCTCTTCCATATATAATCAAGCCAACATTTACCTGGTCTTGTGAAAGATTAAAGTAGCTGACGAGGTTAATTAGAAATCGTTCAAAGGGAAAAAACTCTTGTCCGGGAACTAGCTCGGATGCCGGAACAGCCATTACAATGTCAGCATTGCCCGGACACTGTCCTGTAATTTATAAAAATAAACTCGATATAACCCATTTTAATACATAATATAACGATCTATTTCTGTAATCACAGCTTTAAAGAAATCCTTAGCACACGGTTTTCTGAGGAAAGATGCTTGAGAATTCTGAATTCATTGCGCGAACATATTTGGTACATACCATCAGTATAATTACGATATTGGTAAAATAATAAACGCTAATATCTGTCGAAAGAATAATTTTATTTTCAGATATTGACTTATCTATAGAGATGTTAGCATACACAAATGAAAAACTCTTCCGAATTTCTGTTCAGGTTTTAGGAGCAGACATGAATTTCATTTTCTTTAATCTAAGACCGTAATAGATCAAAACGTATAAGTTCAAACTGTACCAAGTTTGGCTGTTGCCGGCCTCTTGTGGAAGGGTAAGTTAATACTGGTTAGTATATAGTCCAGGAAAACTGGTTAGGTGAACCAGCCGAAATATACAAGTGAAAAAATGTAGAAAGGCGGCGTTAAACCCAGAGACAATGTCACAGAAAACAAACAAACAGATTGCTTTCAAGTATTGTATATCTCTAGGTTCCACTATTTTCTTTACAGTTTTAATGCACGGTGTGATAGGTTAAACTATTCCAGCCAAGGTTTAAATGTCTTCGGTGTCGCGTATTGTTGTAAAGTCCCAATTCATAAAAAGCTAACAATTGTCATAATTGAAACCATAACTGACTGTATGTTTTATCAAAAGTGATTCGTAAGAATTCTACATGCGTCACTAATAAGTTAACATAACTGGGAAACATATCTGTCAACCATAGCGGTAACTTTGATATGGTTAATTTTGACATTGACTGAACCCGTCTCGGGGAACAGTGTCAGAAAAGGTGAGAAATATGATTTTTACCTGCAACCATGGACACCACACCTGCGAAGATCAAAAGGTAAGTCTGGTACATTTTCGTCAAGGCTTAATATCTGCAATGAAAAAGCAATAACAACGATTAATGTCGTTGAAAAGCACGTGCAGCCACTCCAATGTTGTCTCGGAGCGCAATATGAATCACCAAGGCATTGTTTAATATTACTCTTCAATCATTTTAGGGAAAAAGCACAGTTTATACATCTTTTTTACCTTGTTTACTTCTTATAAGCCACCAGTGCAAACTTTCTCAATCTGGCCTTAGATATAAAGGGTGTAATAGGACAAACGTTCCATACTACTATTTTTACTTTAATCCAACGGGGAAAAACTCGATTTATGTTCGTGAATGGGTTCTGGTAGTACACATTAACTGCTCAAATTAACTGCTCGAACAAGGCATTTTAACAACCCTGTGTATATTGTGAGGATACGGAATACAAACGGTCACAACGTTATTGGGTTACGTTGTCGTAGAAACTTAACACGTAGATCTAATTAACATCCATGCAATAAATGTCTGTGAATTTTGTGAATGAAATTTATCCCGGCATGTGGTAAATGAAACTATTTATATTGTGGTTAACCATGCTGTTGCTCGTATGGATATGGCAAAATGAGCTATAGCCGCAAATGTAGGTTTGTGTGATCTTAATTAGGTCACGTGGTACAATCACATGGTATCAGCCAAATTCATGTCTTTTTCTTCGATGGGAGAGGAAAGTCGTCAGTTCATTGTTTGGTTGATATCTGTTCAAAAATTCCTATGGGCTTTGCACTCTATTTTTATAAATTTTCTTCGTGTTTGGTGGGTTTTGAGGAAGATTGAATTTTTTGTATATTTTTTTCTAGAAACCCTTTTCTTATCTATATTCATGTGATTAGTAAGCAAGTATTTGTAGTAGGCAACATATATTATCTGACGATTACCCAGGAGCACTGGTTAGATCAACTAACAGCTAATCATAACTGAAATATGGCTAAAGCTGCATGTATGCCAATACAACGCAGTGATCTTGGTATAGTTAATGTTCGATGTATGACATTTTTATATCATGCTACAGAGCTCTGAAAATGATTGATTGCATTTTAACAGTTTCACCTACTACCACAAATAGGTTAATAACATACATCATTTGACCTGATTCTCATGAAATGAGATGATAAGTTATTGATGTAGATTTGTATAGCCTTACTACAAGTATAAAATTAATCCCATATAGCAGTATGTTTTTCTTTAATTCCATCTGTATTTATCAACCTTTCATCCGGCATGGTCATTTAAGCGACCCTTTTTGGAAGGGTGTCGCTATAAATTATGTTGTCGGCTTTGTAATTGCTTGACGCTGACGTTGGAGTGATGTGAATTCAATCCTCCTTCTGCCTTATTAGGAAAACTAAATATTTTATTTAGTCACTTATGTTAGCGCGATTAATTTGCATAAGTGCACATTCACATTCACATTCTTCGTTATCTCTTTCTTAAGCACATTTTTCTACTGACGGTTCTAAAGCAGTACCCTCCAAGGGAAGGTAATATTTTAGGGAACGTATTATTTGGGGGAAGGTGGTATTTGGGGAAAAGGGTAGTATTCTGGGGAAATGTAGTATTTTGGGTAACGGTGGGATTTTGTATTTTTTTCCTAGTAATCCTTTTTATCATTAAACATCTGTCCACTTACATTTAGAACATATCAGTCCTACTTTTTGACATGACGTGTATTTGTGTATGCTAACCGCATAAAAAGCATATAGTTTTATCAGAAATATAGTTTTATCAGAAAAATAGTTTTATCGGAAATAAGCGTGTTTATGCGACAGTCGCTCGTTTAGTGTTTACGTAGACACCTCATTTGTTCTACAACAAATTACTTGTAAAACGTAAAAACACACAATTATAAACACAATATATGTAAATATGATTGTTAAATAATAATTTATTATACATTTAGGATTTGGTGCGAAAATAATTAAACTACACTACGCATGTTCATGGGTTAGATAGATAAGAACGATACATTAATAATTACAATAATTATTTCATTTATGACGTCCTGACAGAATAAATTTTTACAATAGTCATGTGAGCAATTGTTCCTTGGAGAGTAAATAAAAAACAAGACAAATTGGACAAAAAACATTACTAAGATGCATTTTAGACATTTAAAAGTGACACCTGTTAGTTAAGATGTTGGACATCCAATAAGTTATTAGAATGCCAGGTGTATAAGCTGAGATTTCACCATCTTTCTGATGTATAAATACTTATGGTGTTGGACGGAAAAAAGTTTACAGGAGGTGACAAGGCATGCAATGAAAATGTCAAAATGTATTTCATTTGTCTGTTTCTCACGACAAAATAGTAATTACACCTCAATCTTGAAGCTTTCGGTATTCTTGACAGACAAGCATACAGTCAGACAGAGAGACATTGCACAAAGCTCAAAGTTCTAAATGAATATTATTAATTTCACAAAGATTTTGAACACACTGTTTTTGTACAGTGGCTCAAGATCTCAAATTTAACTTCTTCTACAAAATCTGTTACTTGCAAATACTCGTAACAAAATAACAGATGACAAGTGGTCCGTATTTATTGGTTCTGAAAGCGGACTTTAATAGTTAAATAGTCCAACGATATTGTTCCTTCCTTTATTCAAGTGTATTTGTGCAGTGAAATATTATCATGAGGTACTGGGATATAGTGAAGAATGTAATGTTTATTTCCCCGGAATCTTTATATCATAGTCATGGATACAGTGAAATATGGATATGATTAGGTAATTATTTGGGTCACCAGGAATTCACCTAACCATGCTCTTTTGTATAATTTCTTTTTCGGAATGGTGAAATTACATATGACAATGTTTTAGAAATCTGCTGCCAATTTCGATATAAAAGAATACTTAATAACATTGATAATTATGATGACCCAATATCACACACTTGACATAACTGCTCATTACAGCCGTTGAGAGACAATACAGTTTAAAACAGTATTTGGTGTCCTGAAATAGGGAACATGTCTTTTGGGCCGAGACAAATTACCCAGCAACAACCTAAAAGTAAGCCAGACGCAAAAAAGCTAAATGAATTAAGAAAAAAGAACGAAATCATACACAGAATAAACATCGGAACAATCAACATCGTTAATACATCCAGCATTTTTTCATTTCAACCTCGAAAGACCGACAAACATTGGAAATACGTCGTTTGAAATGATCACGCCATGAACAATTTACACAAATATCAAATCACCGCCTTGAAAAACGCTTATTCACAAACTCTTTCTTTGAGTTTTCATATACTGCTAGTATTAATGCTCTGCTATTTGTGGTTAGAAATTCTTATGAAGTTGACACCGCAAACAAGAGCCAATAAAGTCAAGAATTCACAAAATGCGTAAACTATCTGAATTTTGCGTTGTAAGCATATTTTCGTCATTGTAGAACTAGAAAAAATCTAAAGACACAATTAATGTCATATCTTTTATTCATGTTATTCTGAATGCATAAAGTTTAACTGTAGTTAAAAAAAACACATTTCACATTCAAATTTCGCCACATTCATCTTATCCTTTCAAAGGAATCCTAAAATATAACATAAACAGAGAATCTCGCTTTCTCCAAAACCCACCAACCAAAAAGCCTATTCAGTACAGAAACATGAAAACGACGTACTGCCTTTGAACAGCCTGCAACAAAAACTGGCTGGGCAATAAAGGTCTTTGCTTAGACCGTCAGTACCTGTTAATAAGTAGAATTGTCAGTATTTGTGGAAAGGCGACATTTATTGTGCGTACCTTATCTTGGTGATCCATTTTATGATACTGATGAAATTGAAGAGTGCATGAAATGTTTGTCCTTACCCAAAACAATTTCATGGAAGAAAGGTAATTTTTACTTGAGAATTACACCAAATGGAGACACAGAATGAACATGGGGAGTACATGTTACCATCAGAAGCCAAATTAAGTAAAAACACAATAAAAGATGAACAGAATCTGTTAAGGAAACTTGAAAATTTACATTTAAAGTATGAAAGAAACCATTTATGTTCATACCTTGTCATCAGACAAATTTGCTTTTTAAAAATGATATTCCGTCGTAGGGGAATCCATTCCATCCTTTGTAATTTTGTATTGAATATTACGTTCTACGATTAAATTAATGGAGTCAGTTTTGGTGTAAGTGTACTAGCGTTTCTTTTTTAAAAATAAATCTAAGACATAGAACGTTTTTCTCGTTGAATTGGGGACGAACGGAAATTTTGCTGAATTCCAGTTCATCGCTTCTTGTTCGGGGACAAAGATGCCTGTCCGAACTGCTTTAAAGGGGAAGCGGCAGTACGTAAAACCAGTCTGTGATATTCGTCCTCAACTTTAGCGATATGTCAGGTACTTCGCCCTTGTTAATTAACGACAATTTACAAGTACAGCACATTAGCACTTCTAGATAAGCTCTGGATTATCATAGAAAATCTGAAGTCTAAATTGCTTTTAAATTAGGAAAACGTAAAAGGATATTTTTCAATGTATTAGTGCGTTTTAAATCACGTTTCGTGACATTAATTTACGAAATATTATCTAACAGATATGCAATGGTTAGATGAAGACAATTACTGAGAATGATTCAATATCTTTATATCTTATGCCTTCAAACCAAATATGTGATAATGATTTTGGAACATGTTAGCCATCTTTGATAAAATACAATGACTACGGATATAAATTCATGCAAGTTTATGTAGCAGTAATTTAAATTGTAAGCGTAATTTCTGTTTTAATGAGATTTCGAATAATCATAACTACCTCGTCTTAAAACGGTTTCATTTAATCGCAAGTGTATTTATGCGCGTCTGGATTCTAGCTCATTCAAATAATTTAGTTATGTTGTAAAAACTGTCAACTTATTTGTGAATGTTCAAAGAGTGTTATCAAAATTAAGTTTTCCCGATTTTGGCACATTTTTTCTTATCATTAATCTGGAGTTGATTATTATATTTAATGTCGATGCAACAAAATGGTATTATAAAAAAATATGAAGAAACAAATCATTTATTACCCGGAATAGTATTAAAGCCGTATTGAACAAATGTAATCCGTCACTGATCCCGGTCTTGCATGGAATGAGCGTTTCTTTACCTCAAAGTTGCCTTTAATATTTGCATATAATATTATTTCACATTTGGTCGCTAGTTAACGTCAATGATGTGTTTTTTTATCACATTTTTGTCAAATTAAGCGACACTTAGATTACGAGGCAATGCCGTCCTGTCAAATTTGCGACGTGCTCGCGCATGCGCATTATGCAAGCAAAACTGACGGACAAGTTTTTTTGCGAATACCTTACAATAAATGTTGTCATTACACGCTTGTGTTACATAAATTCAGTACTTTTTGCCCAATAAACTCACTTTAGGTCAAATAATTACGAGTGTTTCATGATTATCGATTTATTGCAGTGCAGAAATTATGACAGTCAATCAAATCAATCATTACCATACCCAGGAATGTATTTGAATTAATGAACAGGTGTTTATAATTATGCATTTTTTTGAGTGAAAACAATATTTTTTGTCTTTGTCAATTAAGTGAATACTACCGCTACCGTACCACGAGAGCAGGAGTGTCATGCCACGTGACTAAGTTACTATATCACGCGATCTGGTGGGGACAGAAAAAAACATTCAGTTTGTGTTTATTCCATTTAGCACCGTTTTTCGATGCAATTTCAGCAATGTTTATGAGAGTTACTGTTCATATTTGGTTTTGAATGTAATAATATTATTTGTCGTTTTGAGTTTAACCTCGCATCAAGAGCCAGGGTCATTTGGCGACTTTTCCAGCTTTAACAATGGATAAAACCTTCGTCCTCAATCAATGACAACGATCTCCGTCTTAAAATTAACACGCTGACCCACCAGTCAGGCAATTGTTAAGATTTTTTAGCCATTGCAACAAACCAATCCAACCAGCCGCTGATTTAAATCTAGTTCAGCCCTATACGAGGACAGTCGAACACGGTTATAGCGAATTCCTAGGGACCCGAATAATTACCTCATGTCCATATTTTACTGCATCTCAAGTAATGACATGAAAAGGAAGATGCTCGGGGAAGACGAAATTCATCACAATGTCCGATTCTTCACTCTATCCGAATTCACTATAACCGTGTTTTACTGTATAATTATATATAATAATTTCCTTTAAATATAGACGTATCTTGGTTTTCTTAACTGATTTTAGCAAAGAAAGGGGCGAAATAAATTTATTTTAGAAAATGACTGGTTGATAATTGCTCTATGGGGTTAATTCACATAATTAGTGCTGCTTGCAAATATGCCATATTTTGACATAAAACTTATATCATACTGATAATGTCATCGTTTCTCAATAGGACGAAATGAATTCAGAAATGCTGAAATGATAGTAATTGCGCATAAAAGCTATCAAAATGACAGTTTTTGTGTGACAATTCTACATATTTAATTAATTCATTCCTTCACGATGTCGCTTTCAGTGCCGTTAATTATTATTTAGATGTACGTCACTAATTGTCTTCGGTGCACCTTTTATTAAAATATGCAAATCATACGCTGGCGAAAATGCAAATATCCAGAATATGTAATTCTGCTATATTTAGTTATTTATTAATAATTTCGAGTTCATAGTTTATAGGCAAGTACTCAACAATATGAACAGCTCTTGATCATTATATGCAGAATAGAACCTATGGGGAGTGATACAAATAAACATGTTCAACGAAGGTGGGAGGATAATTTAATATAATATTAGTAATTCTTAGTTAGTAGTAGACACATCTCGAAAAAGGCTACACATGTTTATTATTAGTAACAACATAATTATGACTTTTTCGAGCGGAACAGACTGCTAGGATTAAATTTAAACTTGAGATCAGTCGCCATGCTTAAATATGATATTCGTTCTCTACCTATTCAGACAGATATGTATGTTTGTAATATGAGTAACTGATCTACCGTTTTAGAATTAACACAGTTTATTATTTCCCAGAGTGGCCTCCGTAGTCGAGTGATAATGGTCACTAACTATTAATCATCAGCCCCACACCAGCGTGTTAGTTATAAATTGAGGATGCAGATTCGAGCCTCGGTATAACAATTTTGGCCATGTTACCATTTTACTAGTTTCCATCACATTCGAGGGTTCTCCGGGTCTCTGACTTGTAATTACTGGCCCCTTACCGCTGTGAGTTCGAATCCCGCCCAGGACCAGACAAATTTCACATGTGAGGTAAATGTCCAACTAGCATATGGAAGATGGATAATTCTACCCAGATGTTCGCCTGGGGTATTCCTCCACCGATAAAGTTCGAAAATTAGCAAATAAAGCTGTCTGTTGATGCAATGTTAAACCCCAGTGAAAAAATATATTCCAGAGAATATACATGTACAATACACAATAAAGAGATTGAGCTGGGGAGACCAATCACCAATGGCCGAGATATTAGAGTTTTTACAGATTGAAATACTGTGAAAAGTATGAGTGTAGATCCAGCGGAATAAATAAATGACCGAATCATACAGAAAACATTTGGATGGTTTGCATAAGAACAAATTCTTATCTTATCCTTCTTTGTCTGCAAGTTTTGCACCTGTAGACCGACTAGTTACTTTCCCTTAGCGAACAAATATTAACTCTATAATTAGTTAAAACCCAAGGCATTTAATTGTGTTTAATAGTTTTAATACACCGATATTTCTTTAAAATTATTGTGGATTTACTGAACCTGTATTTGCATATAGGTAAAATATGGGCCAAATATCCAGTCATAAACCTCGTGTCTCATAATCGTATAGGTATGTAACTAGTACGTGTTAGGTCTATATAAAATGTTTTATATGAGTTGTACGAATGACGTAGCTCAATGTGCTAGGTGAAAATATCATTAGTTATGATAAGTAGAAAGATATACGACCGCATACAATGTAAAGATTGACAATCTGATGATAAGAAGTATCTATTTGGGATGATATATCACCACATAACTATTTGGTGGTACAAAAGCGAACTTATACATACAGTGCAACCACATTTACCGACCAATCCATTATCACGACCACTTCATTATCAAAACTATAGTCTAATCTGTGTTTGTGGCTACCTCCAAATAAATGCCACCATGTGAATAAAGGTTATTTTTGAAAACCATCATTGATTATTTAACACAAACTGACCTCCGAATAAAGGCCACCTGTCAATAAAGGCCACATTTTGTCTTTCCCAAGGATGGCCTTTGTTCACAGGATTGACGGTACTTATTTACCAGCTTAAAATATTTCCCTCTATATTTCAGACAATAAGTACTGATACCGCCTCCCTATAAAGCTTAAGAGGATGCTATTTCATCCCAAGATGGTCTCAACATTGAGCCTCAATAATGTAGGTCGGAGCAAAGAATGTTTTTTCCAGATTTTGCTGAATCTCAAAATTTTACGAAATTTCGAATTTAAATCGCAATTTATATACAACTCATTTCTACATTTTTATCTTGGGTTGTAAAAAAATTATAATTCAAATACACATATTCAGAATTTATTCTATTTATTAATGTATTTTAGCTATGCATCCTTGCCAGATTTGAGAGGTACCAGAAATTAAATTTCTTGAACGATGACAGTCAAACCTGTGTTTGCAACCTCCTCCAAATAAAAGCCACCCTGTGAATAAAGGCCATTCTTTGAAAAACCATCATTGATTATTTAGAACAAACTGACCTCAAAATAAAGGTCCCCTGTCAATAAAGCCACATTTTGTCTTTCCAAAGGGTGGCCTTTGTTTACGGGCTTGACTGTATTAGCTTTGCTATCAAAATATCTAAAAGTTGAGAAATAGTGAATGGCAATGGCTCCCGGATCGTATTAAGAAGTACTTTACTTCACGGAAATACACAACATAATGTGACTGGTTCAAATGTTTCATGACCAAAATAAAAACCTCAGAAGAAATTGAAGGGATCCGAGCAGAGGGTGCTTGATTTCTTCTTTGTCAAAATGGAGATATGCCCTTCTTGCAGTGACCCCTTCAGTTGTTAACCCTTATATAACCGGTTAATGCTATAAATACCAGACATTTTATTTGACAAGCTGTGTCGCCAGTATATAAATGTCTTAATTGGTGTTAATTGGCTGGAATGACAACCTTTGACAAAAAAGAAAGTGTAATAAACCGTTAGTTGAATGACATTGCTAACACGAGCATTTCTGAAGTCTACTCATAAATAACTTAATATAGCATTTATTTTTATAAGTCATAACTGTCGAATAATATTCCTTTTCCCCGAACATCTAGCTTTGGGAGAATATTTAGCGGATAATACAAATTATATTATATAGTTTGGCTACTTTAATTCAAGTGTACTTGATTAAGTTGGCGACTTGATTTTGAGGGTTAGAAACCGACGCCCCGGACCACGGCATTACTAAATGTTATCATTGGGAATATTATTCACTGAAATTTACAATTTCTGACCACTTGTTTCATAAGTACAAGTCACACACTGTATTTGACTGATAAATAGGCATTTCGCAGTTATATGCTGCTAAATTTCATTTGGCGACCCATTTCAATATTACGATCACTTCATTAAAATGACCACTTATTTTCGGATTGGTTATCGATGCCTTCACTTTATTTCAGACACGAGGACTTCATTTTGTCTCTTCTTCACTACCAATTGACCTCACTTGATTCTGATTGGCTAAATAAATGAACTGAATAGGGGATGCTAGGTTTGGTGTCCATTACTTAAATTTCAGCGAATTAATGACCCAAAACTCCGTAGTCATAAATTAATTGATATATTTTGCAGAAATTATTAAAATTTGATTATTCACAAAAATCAGTGATTAATTCAAGCATCTATAGACATACGTGTGTGCATACTGCGTTCTAAATAACAGACCGCGTTATGATATAAACTGATATTATTTATCCATTGCCTTAAAAAAACGTCGATAAATCACAATCTGTTCGAAGATTCAGTGTAAATATGCATACGACTGATCAGTACCTAGCCGTAAAATTATTTCACTACACAATTTAGTGAAGTCTAGCCTGGAACAATGTAGTTATTTGCACGATTGAATAAAAATAACGGTGGCACAACAGTAGCCGGAAGTAAATAAAAAGAACGGAAAAAACGGTATCAAATTGTTCTTTTTCATTTTTTTCTAGTAATTTGTTATTATTTTGTTTATGACAGCTTTAATTGTCGATTTGTCTTACAGTTAGGGTTTCTGTGTACCTAATTCAATTGTATATCATCTCATGCTTACACCTGTAACTGACTTTTGTGGTTTGTTTACTAGTTAAATTTAGCAGGTAAATCATTCGTGATTCATACCATGGCATTATGACGCTATGTTAGTCACGCTTGATATTTTAAGAAATTATACATCAAGATTTATAAATCTCTAAAAATTCCTAGTAAACAAACGAGCAAGGAACATTTTCAACTGACAGCAGGTTTGATGATCGTATTCTCGGCAGTGCTTGTATCTAATTCTATGTAAGAATTAAGGTTTTATGAATTTTACCATTAATAGTTTTTGAAATGTTATTTACTGATATTCTTATATGTTCTTAATTAATTCTTACTATGTAACTTTTGAAACTTACTGTTGTTTAATGTCTGAAGACTAACTTTTTTATATTTTATTCATATTTTCAACCATTACAGTTTTTACAAAATGTCAAATCCCTTCCACACAAGCTCCAATCCTTTTGATGAGGATGAGGATTTGGGTTATTCAAGTCGGAGCCGTCCTAGACGAGATGAAATGTCTGATGAAGAAAAAATACAAAGAATGATGCAGGAAATAGAAGACTCAGAGAACCGACAACTTGAAAGTACAAGAAGAGCCCTGGCTAGTATTGATGATTCGGAAAGGATAGGAATTTCAACAGCTGAGGTAAGCATTATCAGATGAGCTATTTATGTAATAAAAGAGCTGTCATTAATTCATTTTTTGCATAAGGTCAGTATCAATAGATCAGGATATTGGTATCAATGATATATCAATACATTTATACTCTAAAAGAATCAGGCTTTTAATGCTTTATTTTTCGAGTTTTGTTTAATTCAGTATGTAAGTCATTATAATTAAAATCATGTTGTATTATGTACTTCAGAAGAAATGAACTGTAGAAATGCCGTGTATTACTTGAAACTAGTTGTAAGAAATGGTAAAGTTCCATTTTTCTGTGGACTGAATGTGAAAATTGCATTTTTTATTTACTGGGGTTTAACAATGCACCAACAGCCAGGGTCATTGGCAACCTATCCTGTTGTAATGCTTGAAGACGATCCAAAACCAGGTTGAACCACCAGCCTTCTGATTTTCACTTGCTTGTGACACAAGCAAGTAGCTCAAGTAGCAGATTGATTCAAGTATTTATTAAAGAAGCCAATTCATATAAACTTATCTTTTTTATCACAGGAACTGCTCCATCAGCGAGACCAGTTAAATAATATAGAATCCAAAACAGGTAAAATAAATCAGGACTTGAAAGTGTCTCAGAAACATCTTAACAGTATTAAAAGTATTTTCGGTGGAATAAAAAATTGGTGGAACGGAGATAAAGACAAAGAAGCATCGGCCAGTAAGACGGAAAATCCAACAAGTTCCTTACAGGCCACACTTGATAGTAATAGTGCATCACAGCCTCATCCTGCTATGAAATATCGTTCAGATGATGGACGTGGCTTCTATGACAATGATGATGATTTCAGTGATGATAAGTTCATGAGAGGTTCAAGAAATCCACAGGGTAAAAAGCAATATTTTGCACCTGTTACGAACAGTGCACGAGAACAGAGACTTAATGATAACCTTGGTAAGTATTACCTAGACCATTCCAAATGTTTTATCTTGATTACTTGTTTTACAAAGAATTTTTTAATTTCCTTTATCTGGCCCAAACTTTGCATACTCAGCCTTAATTCCTCTTATTTAGCTTGGCTAAATATTTCTGAATACATGTATATAGAGTGCTGAATGTTTTACAAAACAGATCACACACTTTATATTCTTGCAGTTATGGATAATTGTTTCACTTGGGAAAAATTGTATAATATGGTATGTCTGAAGTGTATGTATATTATCACATTCCAACTTTTGAATGAAAGTCTCAGAAGCCAGAAAAGAAATATGGAATTTATGTGTAGATGTTCTTTATTTGATGGGATATTTTGTCTGTTATATCAGTATGTTTAAGAGAGGTTATGATTCACATTTTATCATTGTCTGTTTTTCACAAGTAGCTGTTCACTCAGGTTTTTACTTGATTTTGAGTTTGAGGGTAAACAAAACAATATTTTTCATAGTATCATGAATTGTATCATTTATGACATGAACAAATTAATGTTCATGTGTTTTTCAAGCTCTGTATGCAAAAGCATTTATTTGTTTTAGATGGAAGCAAGAATGTTTTAATGGAATATCATTCACTAAAGTACCATTGTAATTTTTTTTCAGACCTGATGTCCGCTGGAATGTCTCGGTTAAAAGGCCTTGCTGTCGGTCTTGGAGATGAAATTGAGTCACAGAATGAACAGTTAGATAGAATTAACGCAGCTACAGACAGAGCAGATATAAAATTAACAGACCAGAATCGACAGATGCGAGGTGTATTGAAATGAAATTACTTTATTCCAAATCTATTTGTCAATTATAAGTGAAACACTGACCTGATCCTAATTGCATGAAACATCACATTTGAGATGAGTGTCAATGAATATTTTTAAGATAAAGATACTTCAAGTGATAAAATGTACTTTTAAATAAAATCAGTTCTTATTTAAATTAAGTTTTAGACAAATTAGTGATACTTAACTGTTAACAATTTGTATTGGTTAATAGTGAACACAGTGTAAATGTTCTGACCCTTGGGGTCTATGCCCCTTTAATTATACAAAATAGCTTTTCATTGTTCTGAAATGGGAGTTAAGTTATGTTGTAGTTGTACATATTTCTATGCAGATTGAAGCTTCCCCTGCATACAGAATAATAAATGACTGCTTAGTTTTGTGTCAGTTTTCAATATATGTATGGTAACCTAAAAATAACTGAATGTTAAGAGCATTGATTTTAGTCTTAAAAGATATCTTTATATTGAGGTTTTACTGTATTTAAGTAATCAGCACTATAGAAGCTCATGGAGTATACATAGAGACCTGTTTGTGTGTGACTGTATATTTGCATTAATTGTTTTTCATTGCTTCTTCTCAGCTGTTTTTGCTTAGTTTTGATTTAATTAAAAGGGTCTAGGCAATAGATATTTGTTATTTGTTCAAAATATAGAAACTCCTTTTATTTGATAGTAATTGTATTAAGAGATATAATTAAGGTGTTAAATCCCTTTAAATTAAAAAAGAGATTACAGAGATACTGTAGTTTCATTTAATCTCATTGGTACCAAGTTTTATGGATTTGCTGAAGACCAAAATTTCGGACTAATTAATTCATGTTTTTTTTTTAAAAAATTTCACATGAAGGAATGGAGAACCCGTTCTCCCTTTTAGTAATCTCAAATCAATTACAAGTGTCCATGCCAAATGACATGCATTGGTACTGTATATTTTATGTACACCTGTCAAAATAACACTTCACCCTGACCTGTGGTCCATTTCTCAAAAATCCATTCTCCTGTAAGTTCATTCCTCTTGTTAATGCAGTATTTGAAACGATTTTATTTATAGGTACATGATTTTTCAGATGTAGGACTTGATAATGGATTTCATCTGCTTATACAAATATGACCAAAGGGGATTTAATCCCGAGCGGATTTTATCCACATCCCCAATTTTGTGGATAAGCTCACCCATGAAATCCACAAAATTAAATGTTCCACTAACATTTGTGGAGCCACAGTGTTTTGTTCATTTAGTAGTAGAGATATCAGCTGACTTATTTATTATCTTGTGCTGTTTTATAATCTAGTCAGATAATTGTCCCGGCTCATTATGCATTATGCAAAAGATTCAACTTGGTCATTTTGGTAGACTGATAAAAAGGCTTTCTCTTGCGCTTATTTATGCATTGACCTATTTTATTATTTTAATTGATACTTGATTAATGCAAATTTATAAAAAATGTGATTTTTTGTTTATGATTAATAAATTTAAGTTTGTTAACTAACGTTAAAAACATGTTTCATTATGATTGTATTAAGAATGCATCCTTTTTTTTCAAATTAATTCCCTACCCTATTTATAAACTGGATGCAATAAAGTAGAGTTTTGGAAACCAGTCTAACTTTTGAGCATCTGATTGGTTGTTACTTAGCTTAGATGTTAAAATGGACCTACAAAATGTCAATACTTTTGGACTGGTTTTTGGACTAAGGCAAAAACATTCAATGCATTTCTATTGGTGTTATCTCTCATTTGCCATTCTCAGTAAAAACAATCAATTTAATTGAGATGTTTACAAGGATATGAATATAACGTACAATTTGCAACAACATTGTGGTGCCACCAAACCAATGCTCCTTTGAACCGTGGTTGTTATTTTAGAGGTTATGCTTAATTTCTTGCTAAGTTTTGGTTTAATGCCTTTGGATACCTTTGATCTATGCCTGGTTTTTGCAGATCCTTATGATTTAATTTAATATATACTTCAGTATTCAGTTTATATTTAATCTTTGTAATTTTTTAGCATTGTTTTCTTGTTATTGTTGAGTAAATGATTGAAGATGTTGTAAATAAAACTTAAAATATCTTGTTGGCTCATGTTTTTCGTATATTTAAAAGTATGGTACCTGATTTGTTAAGAATTTCAATATGAGGGATTATGAATAAGTTGAAATGAAGACAGTAGGAAATTTACATAAAATATCAAAGTACAGCTATCAGTTCTCCATGCCACAACCATGGTCCAGTGGTTAGTACGCTAAACATGTAACACAGCATTCCGAATTCAAATTCTGGTCACAGCAGGTCATGAAAATTTGACAAAAATGTCGATTTTCCTCCATATCTTAAGAAGTTACCGGTTCATCTTGGAAGAGTAAGTTGTTGCTGGTAAGATTACAGTCCAGGAAAACTGGTTAGATGAACCAGTTGCCGTATATAACCAAAAATAATGTTAAAAAAGGCATTAAACCCAGTGAAAAAAGAATGCTCCAAGAACTGCAAAAGTGCACTATTGACAAGTTATTCTTTGCTTTGAGCTGGGCTATTTGTTTGTATTTTTCTAGCACTATTGTTGCTGCGTGTGTTTATCGCCTTGATGCCATACCACACGCTCCAGTTCCAATAGATAATCTTCTAAAGCTATGTATCCATAAACATTCACAATGTTCAGTAAAAGAATCAGCACTAAATAATGCTCTACCATAATAAGAACTGATTGTCAGTTGGTTGTTTTAAATTTGGAATCAAGTTCTAGTCACCTCTTATTTATGAAACATAGAAGAAAATGCGCAACGGCATAAATTGGCCAACAACTGAGGAATTGGTGAAAACGTCTAGATTTTGATGACGCATGAGACATGCGCAGCTTGTGTCTACACATGTACTCTCAACATAGACAGAGAGTGCTACGTAGGAAAGCAGGGTTGGTACATATAGATTTCGACCTATGTTGAAGCATATTCGTCCTCAGAAATCAGTACGAAGGAGGAAAATGTTACCTTCCCAACTTCATATTTTTATACACACAACTCAAAATTTAATGAGGAATTGTGGGAAATGAGTTAAATGAATGATCTGATTTGATAGCTGAAAAGTACGTATTACAATATTTGTATGGAAGCAAGCAACTGGTACATCAGTTTATGGCCAGAAAATGACACCTGAAACTTAGCGGTTGGACGGAAAATTGAAACTTTGACTTTTTCAATTTTTTTTAATAAAAATCATTAATCACTGACACTGTCTGCGTGTGCTCCAAATAAACCGGGTTATTTAAGTAGGTCACTTAAATAGATTTTGCAAAACATAATACACATAAGACGGATTTTATCTCTCGGCGATCTTGTAATTATGATTTTACTTATTCCCCAGCCTACACTGATACGTTGTCTCAAACACGATAAAGTAAATAAAACGTTTATTATCTAATACAATTTAATTGTTATTGATTAAATATGCATTTCACACAGAGACCTAAAATATCCTCACATTAAAATGGCAGGTGGCTAAAATCAACGTTTCCTCCACTCAACATCACAGCGACGTTTTTACCACGTGGTAAATATTGGTCCAGATCATATGACATTGCTGCTGCGATGGCTGTCCCTGCCGACGGCTCAACAACTAGCTGAAACGAAAACAAAGCAATGCAAAAATAAAACAAAGGTAATTGACTTGTTTAAGATTTAAAATGTTTAATGGTTTCATTATCATTTTGATAAACAGTATTTAATGAAGCTGATCCGGAAATAAGTGGTCGCGCCGAGTGAATTTTTACCCTGAAGTGCTTGTAAATTATTGATAGATAAGTAAGGCGCTCAATAACCTGGTTATTATAAGTTTGAACCTCATGAAATTCACGAAGATCAATTATTTGAGTGACGTTATTAAGTGACGTTTTTTCCCCACAGAAATCTTTAATTGAAATCAAATACTAGTATGCTTTATTCAGAATAAACTTAGTAATGAAGTGCATAGAAAATTGTTTAAGATTTTTAAAACATCGGCTAACCCTCAAGTTTGTGAAAGCGTACTTCATTCCTTTTATTGCTTCCTCGTCGTTCTGAAAAAATATATATTGCATAAATAAAACACAAATTAAGAATGTTTAGCTGTGTTTGGAGATGGCGTAATGTAAATGTGGCAAGGGTCGTCTCTTATGATTTGTATGTTCCCGTTTTTTGAAACAGTTGTCCTAAAAGAGGATTCTAAAACATCGAAAAATTAACCCATACAAAACAACTACAAAACCAAATGGCAAAGAGAAATAGTTGGAAGATTATTTGAAGATCCTGACAAGTAAATAATACAAAAATGATACAAAGAAAGAAAGACAGCAGGGATGAATATAGATAAGAAAAATGTTCCAAGAAAAGAAACACAAATAAAACATCTTACCTACTACAAAATACTACCTTCTCCCAATCCCCTCAAACCAACCCCACCCAGCACAGGACCATACAAAATTGAAGGAAGAAACACAGTCTCCAGCCTGGGAACGGTGTGTAACGAGGCTACGGGGGGCTAATTTGAGATTCTAACCTTATACTTACCTCCGGGGAAACAAAAGTAAATTATCTAAACAAAGTTCACGTACTATTGATATCACGTGTTTTTCTGCATTTTCAAGAATAATCGGCCACGTTTTGTGACCAAGATCGTATCTTCTCATACCATCGGCTACTGTATCAATACATTTAGAGGTGTCTGACCAGAGACGTTTGCCTGTAAACCAATTAAGAACAAAAATGTATGCTGTGGAATATTTCCTTTTAAAGTGGATGCAAAAATGTACAAAAAGAAATACATAACAAAGCTGCTCCCTTTATACTAATATTGTGCATAATTAATTTGAAAATGAAATGTTTATAGATATTTACAAATAAGAAACCTTCCTTTGCCCTTAATGATTAAGGCAGTGATCTACAATAGCACAGCCCTATCAAAAGAAATTGGCAACTGGAAGATACAAAAATATGTATGTGAATTATTTTTTGCGTGATGCACCCCTGTTTCAAAGACAAACTCTTTGATCACAACGGGTCAATGTTAAAGCATATCCTTAATTTGTGCCTTGATTTGTATTCTTATCGTTTTATTACAAAGTGCACATTCAGAACGGCCAATGGCGATCTTCAAAGTACATGTACGTTTACATTCAAAATACTGTTTCTACACCATTGGATACAAACTCATAATCCAAGCAACAATTTATTGCTGTATTCAAAATCATAATTATGTAGAAATGACTTCTTACCTGCTCGCAGACATTTCTCTAACTCTTTCCCAACAGGCTCCACGATGAAAACTATGAACAAAAAATAATGGACATATTGACAGCGCTACAAACATTAATAGTTGAAAGTGTATGCCTGCATTTAAATGAATGGTGTTTATCCAGGGGATTTCCCATTGCATAAGCGAAATTACCTATGTTATTGTACAGCATTCGTCTGTAAGTGAATATCAGATAAAAATATAAAGAGTTGCAGATTATTTAGAGAAAATGAATATTCATATTTGACCGAAATTACATACCGAAAGAAATTCTTGTCTGGAAAAAGAGGGAATTTTTGCTTATTGTAATAAAAGATCTGCCTTTTTAAAGGTGAAATGTCAATATTTCATCAACAGATGAATACGTTGTAACCGTAATGTTTCTCACTTTTAATATCGGGTTTCAATGCTTTGGCAGCAACACTTATTCCGGCCGCCATACCACCACCACTAGCTGGAACCAGAATAGCGTCTAAATCAGGAATTTGCTCCAGCAGTTCTAAACCCATGGTTCCCTGCAATGTTTTCGTTATAATGCCATGCTAACACTTTGTTATTTGAAAATTGGTTCAACTATGTTTACGCATGATTAAAAAATACTCATTGCATCAGTAAAATCTTATACAAACTAGGATAGGCGGTCCTTCCCTAATTTTAACAAATAACTCAACCGTCGGTTTAAATGCTTATGAATCCTCTAAAACGATGTCTTGACCAACATTTCAAAACAAGATAGGTCAAGGAAGTTGTATAAAGCAAGTCTGTGACGTAACACGCACCTGACCAGCAATGACGTCATAATCATCACATGTTGATATATAAAGATAGCCTCTTTGTTTTTGTATTTCGTCGCATATTTTGGCCCTGAAAGTACATAAACATATGTTAAAATATCTTTTTATGAGGTAAATTAATTCTACCAATGAAAAAAACTCCTCGGAATCTAAGAGCGTGTGTACCTCCGTACACCGCAAACTCAAACGTATTTGGAGTAGGAATGATCAACAAAGGAGGTCAATTTTAGGATATTGCGATACATCTTCATGTAGTTTACAAGTGAACACTTTCAATGAGAATCCAAAGTATTTTTTTATTCCAAACCATTTTAGACTTATTATTTATAATGACTAATGAGTTGAAATTCTACCCCGGCTCCATTATTATTTGTTAGTTAGTTACCTTTGAACACATGTATTTCAATATATTTCATTTTAAGTTTGGCGTATAGCCTATGCAGGAATGGTATTTAATAATCGACGAGTATATTTCAGTATTTTATTAAGCAGCGATTATAAGTTATCATATGTGAAAAATATGTTGAGACTAATCTCAATGAAAGAATAATTTGGAATTTACCTTTCGACAAACGATGGGAAACACAAGACTAACTCCGCCCCAAGTTCCTGAATGATTTTTTGTTTTGGCTCTGGAGTACTCGTGGGACACACGATTACACATTTAAGTCCGTATTTTCGCGCAATCCAAGCTACAGCTCGCCCATGATTGCCACTACTATGGGTAACCTTGAATGGAATTTGGAGTATATAATACAGATTTATATACATAAGCTTTTTAATGCTACCTTACTTTAACATATGTCTTTGACACAAATTTCCCAGTGCGGTAAGCGGATGATTTTACACACAAATGCTTAACAACTAGGAATGTCGTTTCAAAGACATATGACTAAGGTAGGATTATAAAGCTTAAAAGTGAGCCATCATGCAATTCTTCTTAGGTCTTCGTGCATGCTGCGAAATACATGCCAAAATTATACATGCATACCATTGGCATAATTTGTATGTTTAAAAAGTTACTGTCTTGGCTAAGATCTGTATCTGGAACGTCATCCTGGGCTTTACCCAAATATGATGCGACTGATTGGCTGAATTTGCAACTTCCTGTCTCAGAACTGACCAATGAGGAGACAACAAAGTCTTACCTACCAAAAACGATGTATGTATTTTTCTGTGAAACGTGTGATTTGAAAATTGTTCGTATTTTATTTTCCCATCAGTAGAGTTGTGGAAGCGCAGAGTCTTTGAAAACAATAAAATCTGGAAAATCATATGCATTTTCGTAATTCAACTAACCAGTCCAGTAACTTTTGAACCTTGTTCCATTGCTTTCAACACCTGAAATGTAAAGCGAATCATATGTTTAAGATTGCTATTCGGTATACCGTCAAAGACGGAATTATTACTATGAAAAAAATGTGGTTGTTTAGAAAAAAACAATATCAAATATTATGTGGCGAATCGGACAACTCATAATTTTGATATAGTCAAGCGTGCAAGCCTGACCAAACATACTTTGTCCACATCGTTGATATCTTATTAGACAGCGTTCTGCTACTAAAAGGAGCCGAAAGAATTTCTTGATATACCACACATGGCGGGGCAAGATGTACGGACATCGAGCAGGGAAAAAGCATTAGAAATTGTCTATGTTGTCTCCAGACTCGAAACTTTGTTGAAAATACGAGCATGTCATACAAACCATATAAAATAATTCGTGTCTGACCTTTGTTGAGCGTTTTATACTAGATTTTACGGATAAGGAATAAAATGTTTATATCTTCGTCACCAATTAATATATACATGTAGTCTGGGACCAATATGCACATTGGGCGCAGGTAAAGTTCCGGAAGTAAGGAATACCTATCTAAAATGACAGCAATGTATTTTGACTCTATATTGGACAAATTCGGGGCTGCATGTTGTGCATAGTAGGAATGGCTTGTCAGTAGTATAAAGTAGTAACATGATTAACACTGTGAGTTCGAATTCCACCTGGGACCAAGTCTCATGCACGGAAGCTGTCCAGCTATCTTACGGAAGATGGATGGTTTCACACAGGTGTAAGACCTGGATTTTCCTCCACAGTTAAAATTGGACAGTCGCCATATCACACTGACTGTTGGTTCGACGTCAACCTCCAGTGAATAAAATCGTCTATATACAGTAACTATAATGTACGGCGTATGAGAGTGATTTAGAAAAGATGTGTGATGAGTAATATAGAATATCTAGAAATGATTTATTACTGCTGTTTATCCGTTTATCGGCTTTCATTCTAGAAACGATTTCGATTTGTGTTCAGTCATACAAATCTAAAAAAGCGTTTTTAAAATATCGCACGAGTAATTACGAAACGACGTTATTCATTGATATAAATACAAAGTTATATAGATATCTGAGATATAGGATTTCGGTAGTTTAATTTCAAATTTTAAGAAAGACATAAATGTTGTGAGGATTTTATCAAAGAAATGTGAGTCCTGAATTTATTAAAATCGCAAAATTACTCTAATGAATAAATATATAAATTACAAGGGTTGTTCCATAATTTCATTAATGCATTCAATATAGGTAAATACACAACGAAAATTAGTGAAACTACAGTAAGTAATATGATATTTTTAAGGAATCTTGCATTATTATTGCAGTTTAATAGATCGATTTTTGAAATACTTCAATCTAAAAATTGATTTGTTAATAGGTGTAGAAAAAGATGCATGTTCCGCCATAATCTTAGTGATTACGATGTTTTTAAGATATAGAACTTCTTTTGTATAGGCCTTTTCAGAAACGCGATTTATCTGCCCTTGATAACTCTTCATTAGGAGATAAGAACGCTCACCTGCTACTTCCGGGTGGTAATTCGCTTCACAGATGTATGATAGTCATCAACTTGTAATGGTCATATATTTCACTCTAATCTTTAGTTTTGTGTATCATAATATAGAATATATAGTAGAACACGATTAAAGAGAATGTCTGGGGACCTGAACAATTATTATTTCATTTTGTCCATATCACACTAAATGTATAACAATGAAATGAAGAGGGCGTGTTCGGGGAAAAATTAAATGAATCCAAACCTTCACGTTATCAGAGTTCACTACAACCGTGTTTTATTGTATAATACTTTTTCGGGGTCCCTCGTGTCATGTCGCAAGCACCAGGTTGTCGCTACAAACATGAACGGACTGTACATTAAAACCTAAAATAACGACCACTTCAAAAATACGACCAGCTTGTTGTAATGACCACTTATTTTCGAACTGGCGTCAATAACTTCCCAATAATTCAACTTGATGATGAGATCACCTCATTTTTACGACCGATATTTCGGGTCCTGAAGGTGGTTTCTTTATCGCTGTTTTACCGTATATCTTATTTCAATACTGTTATGTGCTTTAAACAAATACATTGTTCATTAATAACATTTCATTACTGGCAGTAATAGTAATCGAAAGCAGAAATTTTATTATTTCAATCTTCGTTTTTTAGAACCTAATGGTTTACATACAATAAATAAAAAAATGAGAGTATAAATTAAGGACATGCTTTGATATTAACAGGCTGTGATCAAGGAGTTTACCTTTGTATAACACCATAAAACTTGAAGTGTGTCCGACATTAGGACAATCACAAACCTACATGAACGCAGATTTTAGATAATTTAACAAGACACACTCACCGCATTTAGGGCGCCACGGAACTTAAACGAACCCGTGACCTGCATACTCTCAGCTTTAAAAAAGAACGTCCGTCCGTATGTTGCGTCAAAATCGGCATCTTGGAAAACCGGCGTTTTTTTTATTGTTGATTTAATCCTCACATGAGCTTTCTTTACGTCCGATATATCTACACTAGATGTCGACATATTTTTGTCTTAACAAATGTATAATAATTTCACATTAACAGCGCGCCTTAATTATTTCGACCTTTGACCTTGACCTTAACTCTTATCAGCGTAGTAATGTGCGGTTGCCTGATCACATAGGATTTAATTTTTGCTTTACTTAAGAAAATTGCACGAAGAGTGTAAAGCGACCTGATTAGACGCAACTTATTACAAATTGACGACATAAAGACGACTTTACCATATCAATCAAAAAATAAATCATTGACGCGGCTACCACGATCTTTTATGAAATTTTCATCACAATTTTGTATAAATTAGCTTTAAACAGACAATTTAAACCACTGAAATAATAAAACTGCAAGCTGTGAATTTTTATCTATATGCTAAATGCGTATCTTGACACGTCACGGAACAAGGCGTTCATATACTTATATAAGTGATACATGTACAATGCACTTGTTATTCAAATGTTTATTTCGGGGTTAATGTTTTTAAACGGTATTTCATTCATACAATAAAAGGCAGTAAACCAATCCGGTATGTCACGAGTACACATCTTGTTTTCTGCGAGAGATTGCCAAATTATCACGAATCAGGGGTTGAAGACGAACAACCTACATCAAACTATCGAAAATATTTCGACTAGTCAAGGGGAACAACTGAGCTTCTAAATTTGGGACTTCTTTAGATTTACTTCCCTTCTTTGTTTCAATATTACGCAGGCTATTTTTTCTCTGACATAATATGTTTGAATGATATAAAATGTGACTTAACACGACATTGTGCTACACCTAACAAGAGAAAAAATATTCAAATGGGGTTGTGTTGAACTCAAAAAAAGGAAAGACATTTGAAAGAAACTTCCAGACACTAACCTGTCTGTTAACATGTCCAAACATGTACAGGAAAACCTCAAATAGCGACCACCTCAACAATACGACCACGTTGTTATAACGATCACCTATTTTCGGCCCGGCTTTTAATAGCTCCTCTTCAATTCAACTTGATAATGAGACCAATTCATTTTACTTCCGACTTTTCGGGCCGCGAAGGTGGGTCTTATTAACGAGGTTTTACTGTATTGACAACTGGGCGAGACACTAGCTTAGTAACGTCCATTAACTGAACCCGAATCAACGATTTACATAAATAAAATAAATCTTCAAAAGCCATGTGTTGACAAAATCATTTTTTTTCAATTTATGAAAGATTTTTTGTAAGGGGGAGGGGCGGGTGAAATCGCTTCACTTTTACGTAATCGCGCGGCGGAAAATTACCGGAGTGTGATTAAAAACAGACTATATTGCCAACAAATTAGCCACATTGCAAAATACAATGATTAGCTATTAATCCCATGCGATATAATTATGTACTTCTCTACCTTTATGTGGAAGTGCGTGTTATTCTAAAAGTATTTCCAATATTTTTCACTGAAAATGAAAGCCATTGTCTATAATAATTTTGCTTTGAAAATTGTATACGTTTGAAAAACGGAGTAGCTTTTAAAAAAGATAAGTTGATATGGTCACCATTGTCTGTGTTTGAAGGCGGGTTCATGTAAAATTATTGTCGGGTCAAAAATAAAACGGAAATTGAAAAGTTTCGAGCGATATAACAATTTTCATAGATTTTTTAATTAAAACAAGTAAGGAAAATTCTATAGTCGAACGAGTGTGTCAATATATTTCTATATTCTATGTTCGCTTAAATGGTAGTGATACTTGATTGTAAGGCTCATTACAGTGTTTTCATTGTTTTCTTGTCTCCGAAAATGAATTTGTCCTTTCAAATCGATTAAGCTAACATATGCATTGTCCTTACTGTTTACGTAATACATTTGGAATTGAAAAATTGAATGGAGTTAAAATAAATTATTTAAAAGCCAGATACCAACTAAGTGTTCCGTACAAAATTACTTTTTATCCTATTTCAAAACAGACTGCTGCAAAGTCAATTTTAACTTGATTGTACAGTCAAACCTGCACACAGAGGCCAGCGAAGGGAGAGAAGAAATTTGGTCTTTCTCGAGTAATGTCAAATTCTATCCAGAGTTGTCGTTCGTTATCCCTTATGTACATCTCATATTTATTTCTTGATAAAGTTTAGAGTAATGTATGTAAACTCACCAATCCGATGGGAATACATCAACACTCTCATATTCGATATAATTGCTTCTAAAATTGATTAAGTTCCTCGATTTTGAAACATTTCTTGTATGAATCTGAAGCCTAATTAATGTACATGTTTGCTAAGGTTACAAATTTTAAACGGTTTTGGTACTTGTTCTCAAATTTAACAAGTAAGCGTCTGCAATAAATATCATTCGAAAGATTTTTAAGCTTAAAAAGTACAATCTTAGCTAAGATATGTCTATGCAACCACATCTTGAAATTTATCTCCTATTAAACACGACATCAAACATTTTCCCTCATAAAAAGACTTTCTCAATAGTCAAACTTATTTCCAAAATCGAAGTACGGTCTAATCTCACTTTAACACCACCTCAGTATTATGACCACAATTTTCTTCTATGTTTCAACTTGATAATGAGACCACGTGATGATTAAGACCATTTTTCCAAAGGTGGTCTGTGAATCGGTGGTCTGTATACCGAGGTTTAACTGTATTGTTTCGTATTTTTTTAATTCTTGGTTGAAATGGGTCGCTTTGACGAGGTAGCAACGTAATAATCCCACGTGACTTCGTACGTAACAGTTATTATCGGTACGGATCTAACATAGGTTTTAACGCCGCCACAAAAACATTGTCTCTTTGTACATTATTCAGAGAGACGACTGTGCCAATATTTTTTCGTCAATTTGTTTGATAGCTTAAATGTTAACAATTTAATGTATCAAAAAGGCTTCGCGATCAAAGATTAATGTAGATAAAGGCATACAAAATAAACAGTATACTGGTCGTAGTTTCTTTAAAGCGCTGTTAGTATAAGCAGAAAGAACAAATAGATATTCTTACAGATTTCAACAGTCTAACGAGCTTACTCTGTATTGAGGGGAAGATATTGGTTTTACGCAAATGGGATTCTAAACAGTTCAGATACCCCGAAAGAATAAAGTTAAAAGGAATACAATGTAATTGTGACTTTCTGGAGTTTTAAACACTTGAATACTGGTTATTGTGACTTTCTGGAGTTTTAAACACTTGAATACTGGTTATTGTGACTTTCTGGTGTTTTAAACACTTGAATACTGGTTATTGTGACTTTCTGGTGTTTTAAACACTTGAATACTGGTTATTGTGACTTTCTGGTGTTTTAAACACTTGAATACTGGTTATTGTGACCGATGTTTTATTTATCGTTCTAGGGGGAGTGAAAAAGAAACAGTTACAGGATATTTTAAACAGCCGCGTACTAATATTTAAATAATAATAATTGTTACAAAAATATACTGTACAACTTGTGTCATTATGCCTCATGGATTTTAAATATGCTTCTAGTTCGGCTAAAATGTAAAGTTTAGTAAATAGGATTTAATTCAAGTAAAATTATTTACTATGGTAAGTTGCTTTATTAATTTTATTTTTTGTATTTAACGTCGTACCAACAGTCAGGGTCAAGCGCAATTGTTCCAGTCTTCAACAGTGAAAAATGAATCGGGTAGTTTACCTACGTAGAAGGACTGATCTTCCGCAAGCTGTCTGGACAGCTTCCTTACAGGGGATTTTTTTCTGGTCTCGGGTTGGATTCGCTTTAATAATATTATTATGTATTAACATTATTTTTGTCATTATTTCATATCAAACATTATCAGCGTTCAATATTATATAATGTGGGACCAGACTCAAATTCTGAAACAATTTTCCCGGACCTCAAACATATTACGTAGAAGTGGCTATTCAATATGTATGAAAAAAATGTCTATCACTTCGACATTTTGCATGGTATTTTTATTAAGTCATATTGAGTCATAGTTATTTCAAGTTTTCCATACATTATGACTGTTTGAATTTAAAATAATAGTATAACAATTTATTACTAATTTTTTGTCCGATTCTTGTATTGCGATATATCTTTATCTGCTCAAAAACGTGCATTTAAATATGAGTGAATATTCTCAAAAGCCGTCCTTAAAAAATGTTTGTTTGTGGTTACTAGACCCAAACTCTTATCAATGGGTCAGTAGAGGTAAGCATTATTATTTCTATTAACATTATATGACTGTGAACATTATGTGTTTTTCTTGAACGAAACAACTTTGGGTCAGGGGATTTTCTAACGGGTCGGTAGCGTAACTACAAACCAACATTTTTAAAGATGACAAATACATGTACAATAAAAAGCGAAGTCTCAACAGTCTCAAAGTTCTCTCAAACTTAATTTCAATATGAGGATACAAAAACAATTTCTTTGTATAATATCAACGGTTTAATGCATCATCTTTTTTCTGCATTTTCAGAATTTCGTCGGTATAATTATGTAATACAAAGAAGACATTTTCTTAACATAATTTGTTATGATAAATAAAGTATTTAAGATTCTTATCGCCATTTTCTTGCGCACTGACTATTGCGTTATATTTGTGCGTACACATTTTTATAAGCTTAATGCAAATGTTAAACAAAGACTTAAACACCAATAAATGATATCCTGACGTTTAATTAGGGGCAAGACGATGACAACATTTTGTTAAAACGGGATTTTTTGTCTGCAGATTAGAACATACCAGGAAAGCTCGGGATATCTCGGCATTTAAGGTCAAAATGCCGACTTATTTAGCTGGCGATCTTTTAAGTCTTTAAAATAACAAAGATAGTATTTTTACACGAATTTATTTGATAAATCCTTTTTATCACCCAAATATATCTAAATATTTTCAATTAGTTTTACGCCACGAATATTGATCAAGTTAGAGTTAAATTAATTTCAGTGGAATTCAGTTAATCCGGGACTTTGTAAATATTTGATACAATAAAACCCGCATAAACCGTATCTTCAGAAAAACTGGAATCTTCATATAACGCCATCTGGCAAAAACGTAAACTTAGTTTAGGGAAATGTCATTTTAAATAAAGGTTATAAATAGTCTTTCTAACTTGAAGTTAGACATCTCGAGTGTAGATTCTGTATAAGGGGCTCGCTTCAAATGGATTACAACAGATTTCAGATTTTAATTCTACATCCGTACATTTAAAAGTTATCATTATACAAATGAAATCAAAGTGTATCTAGTATATTGTGTTGTTTTATTTTCTCTGGGGTATAACTTTGCACCAACAGCCATGGTCATTAGACATTTCTAGCTTTAACGGTGGAGAAAGACCCTAGGGCACACCTGGGTAGAACAATCGATCTTCAATAAACCGGTCGGACAGTTTCCTCACATGTGATTTTTTCTGGTCATGTGTGGGATTCGAACTTACAATGATGAGTAGTTAGTGATGTCATTATCTGGTATATAAATGGTGTGTAATAATTCAATGTTTGCCTTGGTCCCCACTTATGTTTAAAATACCTATAGTCACAGTGAAATACAGTGAAACCATAAGGTGGTCTCATTATGAATTATACAGTAATTTTCTGATGACAGTCGTCAGACGAGCCCCTTAAACACATTTTAAGCGGAATACTAAATGACTGAGTAAAAAGCCTTAAAATATCACCAAGTTTAACAATAAGGTTACTCTTTGTACAACTACACTGTCGTGGTGACATTGAAGACTTGGATAATACACAGGTACCATATATAAGGTATCTGTTGAATATTAATTCAAATATATCAGAAATATAATCAGTCTAGCTCAGTATTTAAAAGAGATAAAAATCGAGACACAGTCTGTATAAATATGATATAATAAATATCGAACGCATCGGTATCATAAGCATCGGTGAACAATGTGATAATCATTATCGATAACTCGATAATCGATACTATCAGGAATTGAGTTTATAGTATCTTAAAAAATCGGAAATCACTATGCTGAATATTTGAACGTACTTGATATATAAACCATTTGATATTCTAAACGATCCCTGAATGAAAACTGATAACAGACGAACGAGGGTACGAACGAACGTACAGACAGACTAAAGTGTTCATAACACCCACAGTTTTTTCTTCCTTTAGTGTCGTAGGGTCACGGAATTTTTAGCATTTCGCTTATAAATATAATTATGAAGGTCAGTTGACTCATGTGTGATTGAGTGCTTCCGGATTACCTACTTGTACTAAAAAGAACATTCTTCAAGCGATAGTTACTTACAGGTCCACGATTTAAACACACAAATTTGAAAAACACAATGGATAACTTTAGACGGAAGTGTACAGGATTAGCTAACTTAGTACATCAAAGGAACACTGGATTTTATGAAATTAAAACTCGCTGTTAACATAATATTATTCAAAAATATAATTACAGCATGGTCAATATGTTAATACAGTCAAACCTGTGAACAAAGGCTACCTTTTGGAAAACGAAATGTGGCCTTTATTTACAGATGATCTTCATTCGGAGGTCAATTTGTTCTAATTAATCGATGTACGTTTTCAAAGAATGACCTTTATTCACTGAGTAGCTCTATCACTTGCCAACTAAAATCCAACCACAGAAAAATACTAGGTAGCTTGACCATTACCGTAGTATCTGCAAATCTCATGTTTATATCAAGTTAACGGGCGTACATGGTGGAGTGGTTATGGTCCATGACTAGTAATCGCCAGTCCCTTACCGCTGTGAGTTCGAAATCCACCCGGGCCGAATGTCACATGTGAGGCAGCTGTCCAGCTAACTTACGGAAGGTCGGTGCTTCAACCAAGGTGTACGCTTTGGTGCGACGTAAAACCACAGAAAAATATCATTTTTAATTTCGTCCTTATACATATGTTTTTTGCTATGAATAGTGTATTTGAACAAATGGCAGACCTAGAATTTTTACTATAACTCTGAATTGCATGAATCTTAAAATCATTGTTTTACCGAACTTATTGGTTATAATATTGAAAAAAACTTGAGGAGATTTCGGATAAGTGCATTTAAGTTAATCTAGCTATATAGAGGTGATACTGTAACGGAGAAAACACATTCTTTAATCATATTAATGTTTTTAAGTTATTCATTCATGTTTTCATAATCTCGTTCGTTATAAACTATAATTTAATAGTCGGGTCAGTATTTTCGCCCCTGCGTATTGATATTTTTGTATTAATGAAATCTACTTTCTTCAACTTTAATCCTCGATTACAATATAACTAATTAAGAATTTACAAACTTTGTCGTTCGGTTCAAATTGAAATCTTTTGTAGAATTTGCGGTTTTGTTGTGCGGAACTTCGGCAGAAATGACTCAACATTTTTTAACGAATTTGAACGTTGGCAGGTCCTTAAGGACATAATTTATTTGTTAAGATACGCTTTCATTTAGCCAATGTGTCTAGTTTGACAAGTTTGCCTATCTCATGGGCTTAAGGTGGACTTTTGTGAAGTAAATGTTGTCAAAACGTCCTATCTCAAGCTTGACAAGATACAGGGAAAACGTAATCCTAGCATGTAAAGAGGTAAAAATTCAAAGTTTGTTTTTTCCTGTCTGGAATACATTACGATAAAGACAGAAAAAAAGAATCGTGTTTAGGTTTACCTCAGGGTTAGTTGGTCGAAAAAAAGCTTGTTCTATTTTTTTCTGAACATATCTTTTCTGCAGATACGAAGTACCATTCATCCATAATATTTTTGGGAACTTTTGGGTCGGCGCCAAAACATAGCGCAGTTCGCGTTACCGTAAACAAAATTATTTTTTTACAGCCTGAACTGATTTGCTAAATACATCCACTTGAATGCAACATTTCACAGTCTCTCATCAACGATAATTGTCCATTTTAGGGTTCATTTTGGTTAAAGAAATTCATGACTTTTTCAAACTATCTAAATTTTTGATAAAATAAGAAAAAAATATCAAACCATGTACTTTATGCTGAACTAGAAATTCTCGAACGGAAATATTTTATTATCAATACACATGAATTAACACGTTCTTTGTTAAGACTTATTAATTGTCAGCAGAGTATCGCTATATATTTGTAAAAATATGTTTTTTATTTATTTTACGTTGTTCCAATAAACTAGTACAATCGGGATTTTAATCGCGACTTAGCACATGTGAAGTTAAAAAAAACCCGAATTGTTGCCAAAAGTATGGTTTCACGGGTGACACGAAAAGCATAGACTTATAAACTTGTCAAACTTCGACATTATGAAAGAAGTCAAAGGATTAGTTACTTATCTATGCTTAAATATTGATCAAACTGACATACCATTTTATCGACTTAACACTAATAAATATCGCAGCTTTTGATTAATTTGAGCTAAACCTCTTATGGAATATTATTTACCTATATGTCGATGAGGCGTTTAAAATAAGCTGGTTTGATACCTAAAATGTCTGATATTTTGTATTTTCAGCAATCATGTAAACAGTGGGTGATTTGCTGAATGAATGCCGGCGGAAGTGCTCAATAATTGAACCGGAAGTATCAATATGGCTGATATTTTATAGTCCACATGGCGTCATTAACATGATTAATACCACCATATTGTGTTTTTGACACATATGACAATAATATGTTTAGGTTAATATTTCGAGAGCAGTTACCGAAGAAAACATCCAGCTAATGAAACAATTTGTTTTTAAACTGTGAATACGCGACACCAAAAGGCGCAATGCAGAAATTAAGTTTTCCTCCGATTAGGAGTGGGTTGCAAATTTCAATGGCCCCGAAAGAACCACCGTCAAGGAGCTGGTCCAAATACAAAAAGGTTCTTATCGACAATCCTAAGGATTCCAATTTATTGCACAGACAGAAATTATGGAATTTTCAAAAATTGAATCGGGGAGCGTTCCGTTCACAAATTGCGTCACTTCCGGACATACCGTACCGACATACCAACCCAGTGGAAAAAGTAAGCGTCGGAACGCAGGTTGATTTTTCTCACCGTTTCACTCGAAGTCTACGAGTTATATTTCCTAATTTGACAACTAAACGAGGTTCGGTCAATAATCGCAATGATGAAAGTGTATCCGACCAAACTGACCAAGACAAAGCTTGCTCTCCTATGCAGGAAGTCGAAAATGATTCAGACAATTATTCGGATGACTTCGAAGAAGATGTAATCGACCAGGTTGTCAACGATTTGGACGTTGATAATATCATTCGCACACAAAACGCGGGTACGATGACCGAAGAATCGATTACATGTGACAAAAAACTTAAAAGCCGATACAGAAAACGTAAGTCTATGCCTGATAAAAACCCCTACAAGGAAAAAAATCCAATCTTGTCCTCCAGTTATAATTCTTCTTTACCACCAATCAATAAAAAGAAACAAGTGAAGTTTGAGTCTGAAGATGATCAACCAGAAACGAAACAGGTGGAAAAAGACAAACCGGAAATGACACCGGAACCGGAAATAGAAGCAGAAACAGAAACGATTCCGACTCTTCCAATTGTGAATATCAAAGAACTCGACAGAGAATCTACTGATGATGTAATACCATTTCCGGTTGAAAATATCGGTCATTCTAGTCATTTGGCGTTAGATACAGTTTCGATCTTGGATTTTATAAGTGGCGGACTGTCAGATCGTTCGCGCAACAGCGATCGGCTGAGATCACGCGATTCAAACAATTTGAATTCGAAGCGCCGTGCTAAAGGATACTCCGATCCGGATGCGGACCGTGTTTGGTTTGAAAAACTAGTTGGGGATAAAGAACTGATTGATTCTGAGAATTATGAAAGTTTCGCGCGTATCAGACCTAATAATGAACAACAGTATCAATCTGATCAAGAGAAGATTGCTGATTCAACTAAATTGACACCTAGAAAGAATTTTACTCCGAGAATAAATGATGAATTTCCATCTTATCATTCAGTGTTGTCGAAATCGTCGACAATTAAAAACGTTAATTTATTGAACGGCCCGACTGTTATGGCCAATAAAGGGAAAACTCAAAGACGCCCACCTGTAAATATAGGAAAAATTTATTGATAAAAATACTATTTTCTCATTATTATACTTTTTTACAGAAAACGAAATATTTTCTCATAACTTGCGCTTTTATTTCTTAATGACATAAACTTTTTGACAAAAATACTCTGATACGCTTCATGGCTTTCAGTACTTTGATTCGTTCATGACGTCTAAAGGAGTTTTATTTTTTTTGGAAGAGTATACTACTTGCTACTAGAAGAATTGTCAACGTAACCAAACACCATCGTCAGCAATGGACACAATTCGGTCAAACTCGCTGCTTTCACTCGAATGAATTCGTTGGTTGAACGGAAACGAACGGAAATAACCGAGTTATACCGAACGCATGTCGGATGTACGCTTCAATACGTTAACCATAATCATTTCATAGTTAGGTTACCCCTAATTAGGTTTGATTACTTTATTATTAGCGGAAACAAATTGTGTGATTCATTTATTCATTGTTTTATTTACATATTATTAAACGTGTATCACCATATATGCGTGTATTTTGTTCAGTATGACGAAATTAAAATATAATGTAACAAGTGAGAGTTGTGCTACTTTGAAAAAAGGCGATATTTTTCCCGTATATAGTTTCTTTCACAGGAGTCGAAGGTTCTCACACTATTTTTTGTGCAATTTGATTGGTTGTTTCTGAATGATGGCTTAGAATTGAACAATTGTAAGTTCGAACTGTTTTATTCTGAAAAGGAGGTCTTGAATTATGAAAAGTAGAAGCACATTGAATTAATTATCCAAATGTTAAAAATTTCCGTTCTTGTGTCAACCTGAGTTGAGTCCCGTGGACTTATAGTTTGGGTCAGTGAGTTGACAATTCATGATTCATACATTAAAAGACTCATTCCTTTTCAATAAGGACTACTTCCTGAATCATGAATGTATTCAAATGTATCAATACGCGAAAGTTGATTTTTAATGCGTACGCTGAATTAACCGTGTTATAAAAGGACTAGTTCGGTGAGATGAAAAATTAATTGACTGCCTTCAATAGTTAAATGAACGATCCGTGAGAATTTGTAATTTATATTCCGAAACATAGATGTAGGTATAGATGTCCATTGTCTTCTGAAGTGCCGGATTAGTTTGTTCCGTGACCTTTTCAATACATTAATCTAGTAGGCATCTGTAAATTTTGACTTGAAGGTGTTAGGGTACTAAATTATTGTCTTACACAGGTGCCAAGGTACTAAATTCGTGCCAATGTTATCATTCATAATTTTTTTTTATATCAAAGCACGTATTGTGCATGCTCTTGCAGGCGGAACATCGAACACATCTCGTATTCAAATACAGTAAAACCTCACTTAGATACCACTTCAATGTGAAGACTACTTTTATTATAACACTACTCATTTCAGACCAGTTTATAGTACAACCTCTACATTTGATCTATATGAAAAGACTGTCTCTATATAAATTTTGTCAGGTCACGACAACGGTTTCTAATATTAAACTTTGGATGTTCAGAATAATTTAGAAATATGATTCAATATAACGATGCCAGTTTGCAGTAACCCGACTGACCCCGAAAAGTGGTCTTTACAGTTATGAGCTCGTTTGTGTAAGACATTTTAGTGGTCATAATCTTGTCACATTTTTCATCTGTCTAGTTTGCCTACTGTTCATAAAATCATTCGTTACATGACGTCAAAGAGATCAGGTTTACGTGCACTTTATTAAGCCAACGTCACAATGCTTTACACGTCGTTTTGCTATGCGTCTTTTGAATTATGACCACCTACTTACGAATACAGTAAAACTTTAATAATGAGACCACTTTAGGGACTCGAAAAAATTTTGGAGGTGTCTGACCTATGGAGGTTTGTTTTTGTTTACTTCCTGAAATTGTTTTCTTTTAATACACATTTTTCGTCAACATACAATTATTGGTCAACATCCAGTGTTTGTGTAAGTGTAATGGAAATCCTAAAACTGTTTTTAATATTGAAATATTGATACTAAGGCAGTATTCGTACATGTCGAAATGTTGATACTTCATGACAGTTAATGAACACACACACTTCAAGAGAACTACAAATCAATTGTACTACAATTGTTTGACATAAATGAATACGTGAGATAACCTAGTAAAGCTGTACAAAGTGCCACTCATTTCTATTGCCGTCCTAAGATTAAACCATTGCAAAATACATCTGACCAATACTACACTTTTCTTGTCGCGATACTTTGGTCCTTCTCGCTTAATTCCGTAAATAGTCGGTATTTTCCGTAAACTTTTGTATCTATCCACAACTCCTATTCAGCCGACGATGAATTTCAATGAAATTTAATTTCCGTCTAACCAATAACATGTACTTCAAAGATTTACAAAGTACACAACGATACATTTCAATATTTACAAAACACAAACTGACTTTATTTGAAATAAAATGATATAAAAACTTAATAAATTTCGAAGTTTGAATATAAACCTCATATAAACATGGGTTTAACCCAAATGCAAACATCTTTCAACTTGACATCAGTTATAGTTAGATCTATTAAAAAGAGTTTAATAGAAAAGAACAAATATTTAAATGGTTCAAAACTTGCCTTTTAAAGTTTTGTGCATTCAAATAATACAACAATTCCTTCTAGGATGTGAAAGTTTGTGCAAAAAGAAATAAAACAACAGACACCGAAGGTCAATGATCTTCCTAACCAATAGAACAGTCAGACATGCGAGCAACGTCCACTTACAGGATGGACGGAATATGGCCTTTATGCACAACTGACCTTTATTCCTTTTTTCAACGATTTTTCAGTGGCCGGTCCACCTAACCAGTTTTGCTGGACTGTATACTAACCACTTCTAACTTACCCTTCCGCTAGGATCATGCAGCTTCTCCAAATAGGAGGAAAATCGACATTTTTGTCATATTCATATAAGGGTATGAACCCACATCGCAGGGTCACAAGTTCAGCGCACTAAGTACTGGACTACGGTCGAGGTCATTTACGTGGTCTACCACCACCACTAGCAACAACAACAGCAGCAGCAGCAGCAGCAGCAGCAGCAGCCACCACCATCACCATCACACCACCATTACTACATTTTCTTAATGATTCAGGCCATTAGTCCATGAGAAATACAAGTATAACAATACAATCATCCATTATTGACAATGCATAAGTATTTTTGTTGAAATTATGACATTTTTGTTCCTATATAATGATTTTACGAAGCGAAGAATGCGCATATGTGTGTAAATTTGGCCTTTTTGTGGCATTTTTGTTTCTCGTTGTTAAGAAAGTCACAGTAAAATGTAATTATTCAAAGCACAACTGAACATTAGTTGCTAGAAATCTGTATACCTAGGCCAACATTAAAAACATGTTGGTTAGCGGGTACGCGACACAAACATTTGGGGGTAGGTTGGCCGACTTTTTTATGTAAGATTGTGTGTTTGTACTGAAAACGTAAGATGAAATTATGACCGGAAGAATTTTTTTATCAAAACACTAAAAATTGTTTCGGTCGGAGATTTTGAATGCATCAGTCTCGTAACAGAAAAACAACCACTCTTTTCAAGGATGGCCCTGGTTGATAGTGATAATTGTCGGATGGAGATGTGATATGTCAAACGATTGTAACATGTAAATTAGCATCTTAACAAAGTCTTCGAGAGATATCGGGGAAACAGTTGCATCTTTTTCTATATTCATACTAAGTCTCAAGTTTGGTCATTATCACTTGATTTTTTTCAACGGTAGCATTCATCACCATGGAAACGAATTTACAACGTAACAACACAGGATTTCGAGAAAAAGAGGAACAAGATGGAGGGGAATTCTCAATAAAAGACGATATATTCAATTGAATACTAATGCGCATTTTACATCGAATGTGATAACATTTATTTAATTTGTGATAATCTTTTTAAGGACCTAAAATGACCGACTTGAAGTGAGTATATGTTTGTTCTATGTCTGTCGTGCTTTTTTCTCTCTCTTCTATAGTACCATGCCAACCATTTAATGATTTTGATTCTCCGTTCAACCAGAGTAAATAAATTGGAAAATCAAGTGTCATTTGTAACCACCAAGCATGGTTATGGTTATACAAAATATATAAATTTTTTGTCTACTATCTAGGGTTCAGTCTAATCAGTCTCAATTTTGGATATTGTTAACGCCCTGACAGATTTGTCAAACCTTGTATGTCTTTGTGGGTCATCGTTTTGTATTTTGGTTTTCAAGTCATTCATTGCTAACAATATAAGAGAGGATTCTGTGGTCGAGTGGTTGTGTGCTCTGACAATTAACACTTGCCCCTCACAGCTGTGAGCTCCAATCCCTCCCGGGACCAGACTCATTTAACATGTGAGGAAGATTTCCAGCTAAGTTACGGAAGGTCTACCGGAGGTTGGTGGTTCTTCCTGTGTGTACCTTGACGTCTTCGCCCACTCTAAAAGCTGGAAAAGTTGCCAAAATGGCCCTGGCTGTTGGTGCGACGTTAAACACCAATGAAAAAAATGCATTAACGAATGCGGTTTTCTCCTTTAAAGTGATTTGTTGAAAGTTTTTACATAATTAGTTTCCGTTGTCCAAAAAGAGTTGTGTCCCTTCGATTAATCACGCGATCAATGAGTATTTGTTGTAAGAACTCAGTATGTGGACGCCCTGTAAATTTTTGGGTGAGTGTGCTCATGTCTGTTCTTTAGTGAGATTGATATTTATGAAGTAACAAATCAAATGCCTTCAACAGATTCATTTCCCATGGAATGATAGACATTTAACTTTGTCGTCTGTATAACATCTTGTACGCAACCTAATTATGGAGGGGGGGGGGGCTATTGTTTTGTGCAACATTTCACCAGGCATAAAATTTGATTAACACTATTTTTCAATGAAAATTAAATCCCGTACTATAATATACTAATAAGTACATTTATGAAGCCTTGTATGTTTTTAAGGGACGAAAACCTAAGGAAGGGAGCGGAGCCTGTAAACAATGCAGCAATTATTGATATGATCCAAACTAATATATTTGAAGATATTGGGTGTGGTAAGTTTTTTATGTAATACAATAATGGAATTTTATTAACATCAAAACGTGACAGTCAGCAACAAAAAGTGTCAAAAAGCATCATGAAACGCCTCATTGTTTTAGAACAAACTCTTATTCTAAAACAAAGGGAGCTTCTATTCGAGCTTTCTGTTGAATGTCTACAACCAAACGATGCGGTTATTTCAGTTTGCGAAAGCGTCTAAATGTATGAATAATATTCCAATCTATTATTTGATGGATTACTTTACGATTGTGATTAAATTACCGCTTATGTTTCTAGTCCAATTTTACATGGTCTTTTTTGTAGGACCACTATGCCGAGTAAATCCATTGACGGACAGGGGCAAACGCTTCCAGTTAATCAAGATTCTATGCTTGACGGTGATCCCTATTTTAGGGGTTTGGGGGTTCACGATGTACTCACTATCTGATAGTGTTAAAAGCAAGTCGGACATTGAAGTGGTAGGTTTGTTTAGCTCTTACTCCATCATGAATTGCTTCATCAGGTATTGTATGAAACGTCAGTATTCTCGTTTAACGTACTTACGCTTACTCATGGTGTTTAAAGACTATCCTATGAATAAAGGCCATTGTTTGAAAAACCGTCACTGTTTATTTAGAATAAAGTGACCTTCAAATAAAGGTCATCTGTCAATAAAGGCCACATTTCGTCTTTCTTATGAGTGGTCTTTGTTCACATGTTTGACTGTATCAGATTGCATTCTTTCAGGCGAAACGATCAATGACAATAGTGGTTATGTTAGGTCGACTCATTCACAGACTACAAAGGGAAAGAGACATGAGTGTGCTGTATCTAAGTGACCTTGGACCGGGAACCAAAACGTTCCTTCTAGCCGAGTACATAGCAACGGATGACGCACTTCAGAGATTGTCGATATGGCCAGGTGAGTATGATCTCAATTAAATGATTCAGAGAGATTAATTAAAATATTTTGAAAAAAAGCTCAGATCTCGTTAACATACAAACCAAAATGGAAATTGGTGGAAACACTTCATGAGTCACGATGGAAATAAGTAATGCATAAGTTAAAATGTGGACCTCCATGAGCGTAAGTGATATTCATATACATTCATGCCATCTTTAATTGGAGAAGGGGGCACTAGACTCGATAGTTTATTATCTCTAGTAATCACTTACCACTCACCGTTGTGAGTTCTAATCCCATCCGGGACCATATTTCACACGTGAGAAAGGTGTCCAGCTACCTTATAGAAGGTCAAAAGTCCTACCAAGGTGTAAGCCTTCGGTGTTTCTCCACCATTAAAGCTAAACAAATCGCAAAATAACCCTGGTAATTGGAGAATATAACTTAGGTTGTGTTTAAGTCTAAACGGGCTTCCAACTTCGAAGCTTTGTGTTGTGCTAAAGGTCTTTATATTAACCCGAAATTGTGAAACAA
Source organism: Lutraria rhynchaena (assembly GCA_008271625.1). Lineage (NCBI taxonomy): Eukaryota > Metazoa > Mollusca > Bivalvia > Venerida > Mactridae > Lutraria > Lutraria rhynchaena. The sequence goes on from VIBL01000068.1 coordinate 1,631,792, forward strand.
AGTATACGCCTATCTTCCAACAAGCATTCCACATTTTCAGGGGAACTTAAGGCAAGTCCACGCGAGGAGTTTCGCAGCAAGGCAAATTTGATGACATATATTTCTCAACACAGAAATTCCCTTAATCCACTGACCGTCGATTTATACGTTGAAATCAACTTCTACAGTTCAATAACAAGGTAACAATTACAGAGTCAAAAGAAGCTCCCGATCGGTCAGACTGGATTTAGATCACGTGACCTCTTGTAAACTACATGTAATATGAAATTACTTAACAAACCGAGTTCTTCGGACTGCTGGTACTTTCTTTTACTTAAAAATGACTCGTGAATATCGGGAGGAAAGCTCGCAGCAAAATAGACGTACATGAATTGTCATCAGTGCATTGTTGAGTTTAAACTGTACTGATGTTACACACTATTTACTGTATAGCCCCTGAAAACCGGAATTCTCAGAAAATTGGACGATTTTTCACGACCCAATTTTCTGTAATCGATAGTTCTCTGAAAGCTGGAATTCCGTTTTCAGGGGTTACGCTGTAATAGGTTTCTTTGAGTTTAGTTTGACATGCACGAATTTATTTTTGTTATGTCTACAAAAGGCACCCACTATCTTGAAAGGGGTTCGAATATCGTTAAGAATGTTGAGAAAAGTCAAACGCCTTTGAAATAGTTTCCTTTCTACTTGACTCACAGCCATTGTATCCATCAGTTATTGATTTATATTGCTTTACATTAGGTTCACGTTGTACCTTTAAAAGATTAATTATGAAGTTTAAACAACTCGCTTACATAATCGTTTAAATGTGTATTATTTTGTGCAGCGTTATGATTTTTAGGGGCTTACAATATTGTAATGTCTAAAACAATTTAGGGAGTTCCTGGAATGGTTGGTGGAGAATATCAAGGGGTCAGGCTTTGGTTCCACATGGAAAACACTTGTTGCGTATCAGAAAATAACAAGATGTAAGGAGAACATCGGAGTTGAAAGAGCCTACGGTGCGATGTTTTATGCATACGGAGGTGAGTGAAATATTTCCCCTAAATTATTACCAAATTTGTTTGAAGCTTCTTTCATATAGATGCTTGGATCATTGGACAATTTTATACGTTTAGTATGAACGTTTTTAGTACAGTAAAACCCATGAGAACCAGACCCTTTCTGGATTTGGCCAAAAGTGTGATTTTCTGTGAATTTCAGTTTTCAGCGAACTATTGATTTTTTTATCGAAGAGAAAAAATGAGACTAGAAAAATCGTCCGATCTTCGGAGAATTCCGGTCATCAGAGAGTCCGGTTTTCAGGGATTATACTATAGTTATATTTGTATATACACATTATACAGTAAAGCCCGATAATGAGACCATCTTCGAGACTCAAAAATTTGGTCGTAATAATGAGTAGTTATCTTAAGTTTTATTGTATCTATAAAAGATACCCTTTTCTCTCCCTTTGATTGGTGTTTTCACATGTTTGACTGATATTTTTTTCTTTACAGGCTTTCCTAGCTGGAGTGATTTTGAATTTTACAATGAGCAGATTCATGACTTTAAGTACAACTATAAGACAGCCGTATTCTATTCAGCTCTGGTCGTTCCACTTCATACTGAAGAAGTGAAGGATATAAAATCATCTGGTTTAAATATCACTTCTATCATCAATCTTTACAGGTAAAGTTACATTTCATCATGTGATCAATCTCATCAATGTTTACAACCAGTTGGTCGCTTTTTAATTCTTATCATTTTCCTTTTCGAAGGGAGTAGGTAAAAGCGATAAGGTCATTGCTCTTTGGGACTAATAGGTGCTTAGTGAAAAAGGGTCCATGTCTTTGCCGGAGAAATGCAGTTTCTAAGTGACATTCTCTTTTGTGAAGATCAATTGCATCTTTTTTTGCTGCGACTTCTATTCCAAGTTTCGTTTTTTCCATCTTCTAGGCAATCATTATGCCTCACACATGACGTGGAAATACATGCACTCAAACATTAGCGCATCATTCTAATCTTGATATTTTTTACTATATCATTTCAATCTCTCTACATTAGAGCAGAGATCCAGTACCACGAACCTTTGATGAATTATACTTCTAACGAGAAAGCCAAATGGTTCTTTGACAACATGACCGAATACCTGGATTCTCTGTTGCTAATTCAAGAAGAGGTCGCTCATAGAATTTCGGAAGAGGTGGACATTGTGCTGGCGCAGGTTATATTCAAGGTTGGCAGAAATTTATTAATAACTCAAAAATTATCAAGAGTCGATTGAAAAAGTTTTGATGGGGGCCGTCTCAAGAAGAATCTAATGTTAACTGAGACTTTCTAGTCTGTTTTTATTCTCCTGCTTATATCTATAATGATACGTTACAAACTCGGTTTTGAAGCTTGTTGTTTTTAGGAAAAACTCAAATTGTGTTCATCATAAGTTACCAGTAACAGGATTTTTAACACAGAACTAGGAGTATCCAATCGATACCAACAAAAACACAACTTTATTGTGTATGATACATATGCTTCGATTCTAATGACGATGAAGGTATTGTTGTTTTCATTGGTTTGTTTTTTGTTTGTTTTACATTCAGGTTGTTGTCTATGCAGCATTAGTAGTTGTAGTGATTGGTATGTGTCCAATTATTATGTTCTCATCCGAAGCTCTAGCCAGCGACATTCAAAAATATACACAGACTCTTGTTCAAAAGACGACAGAATTGAACATTGAAAAACACAAAGCAGATACGTTACTTTTTCAGGTATGTTGTTATACAAATATATATCATTTTCATGATCGAAATAATAACGTCATTCAAATGTCAATAAGAAAGATTGAAATAATATTCTTCCATTTCTTTCTTTCCTTTTTTTTTCTTTCATCTCTTATTTTACTTTATCCACTTGTTCCTTTTCTTCATCCTCTTCTAATTCTACCATTTTTCTATTCTAATTTTACCTTTTTTCTCTTCTAATTCTACCTTTTTTCCCTTCTAATTCTACCTTTTTCTCTTCTAATTCTACCTTTTTTCTCTTCTAATTCTACCTTTTTTCTCTTCTCATTCTACCCCTTTTCTCGTCTCATTCTACCTTTTTTCTCTTCTAATTCCTCCCCTTCTTTTACCACTTCCCGCTTCTTCCTATCTGACTCTATTTATTCTAATTTGTCTTTGTCTGCTTCTAATCGTCTGTTGTCATATTGTTTTCTACAACAACAACAACTACTACAACTACAACAACAACAACTACTACAACAACAACTACTACTACTACTACTACAGCAACAACTATTACTACTACTACAACAACTACTACTACTACAACAACAACTACTACTACTACAACAACAACTACTACTACAACAACAACTACTACTACTACAACAACAACTACTACTACTACAACAACAACAACTACTACTACAACAACTACTACTACTACAACAACAACTACTACTACTACTACTACTACTACAACTACAACAACAACAACAACAACAACAACTACTACTACTACTACTACAACAACAACTACTACAACAACAACAACTACTACTACTACAACAACAACAACTACTACTACTACAACAACAACTACTACTACCACAACAACAACAACTACTACTACTACAACAACAACAACAACTACTACTACTACTACAACAACAACAACTACTACTACTACTACTACTACTACTACTACTACTACTATCACTTCTTCAACCATTAACTGTCATTTGTCAAAAATATGTAGAGAAGTTTTCAGTTACGTACAAACCAACTGGACTTACTAAATAAAACTAGGATATAAGCCGATTGTAAAAACAAAGCAATCTATGAAAATGCTTCAAACAGATTTATGCATATCGGAATAAGATCTCTTTGTTCGCAAAATAGTTTACTGACATAATTACTGTTAACATACAGATGGTACCAAAATCAATTGCTAAGAAGTTGCGAGCGCAATGTTCGTACACCGAATCAGACTTCTTCAAGAGCTCGTCAATATTGTTTGCGGACATATTCGGATTTACGCAGATTTCGATGGAACTTTCTCCAACTGAGCTGGTGACGTTTCTTCACACGCTGTATGTGTCACTAGATGAGCGTATTGAGAATTATGACGTTTACAAAGTTGAGACAGTCAATGATTGTTACATGATCGCTTCGGGTAAGGGAGTGTTTAAATACCATTCAGACTCGAAAAAAAATTCTTAATTAACTGTTGAGTAAGCTATCTTTTGGATTGTCATTAGATGGTCTCTTTCTGCCTGTTTAGATTGAAAGTAGTGAAATATTCAAAAGATAGTTCTTTTTGTTGTTATGGTCATCTTCAATAATGTCTTTGCTATTTATATTAGATTTATTGAGGATTTTTATCGCCGGGAGTGGATTTCAAGCAAATGATATCTTATCAAAAATCTCTGGATTGTTTTCCTTATTTGAAATCTTCGTTAGAAATTTGAAAACATGATTCGCTTAAAATTCGGTCAGCAATGAATCTGATTTCAAACGTGGAGATAATTTGACATTCACTATTGATACTTAAGACTAATTGAGGCGAGATGGGGTTTTAAAAATATCAGCAAGAGGCGAATGAAATAGACCCAAATACATAATGTTGTGCTGTACTAAATGTTACTTTCACTTTCGGTTCTTTTATATGAATGGTGAAATTGTAAAACTGTCGTTTCTTGTTCAGGTGTTCCTAACAGAAATGGAGAGAACCATATTGCAGAAACAGCCACTCTGGCTCTTGACCTGCTTCATGAAATGAAACTTATGACATTTCCATTTAGCACTACCCGAAATGTGAATATCCGAATCGGTATACATACAGGTAAATATCAAAGTCTGTTTTCGAGTCAAACTCTTGGTTGCGCTTAAAGCCGCTAAATAAATATGAAAAAACATAGATGTTTTTAGTAATTAAGTCCCTTTTAATTAATATAGCTGTAGTCATAACTCAGTTGACAAAAGGTCATAAACACACTTTGTTATAAAGCAAAGAGAAATGAAAGAACTGTTTTCCTCATGGCATTATATAAAAAGAAATATTGCTTTAGCTTCCATTGCACGCATCGTCCATTGCGTACAGAAAGCACAGCTCTATGTAACTAAATGCAACGATATTAATATTCAGTCTTACCTATCCCATATTTTGGTTAAGTATCCTTAAACGTGGCTATTTTTCTAGATTTTATGTATGAACATGCATGCTACATCTTCAAAATAAAATAATGTTTAAAATAACCATTTAATTACATATTTATAAGGATCCTGTATGGCTGGAGTTGTTGGTACAGTGATGTTGAAATATTGTTTATTTGGTGATAGTGTATACATAGCAAGCAGGATGAAATCCAAAGGATTGCGTGAGTTGCTTCCTTTTATTATTAATAAACGTTCATGCAGTTTTAGAGTAGTCTCCCTTTGATATAACGTCGCCATTAAGTCGCATTTAACGTTCTGTTAAGCACAATGAAGGTTACTTCATAATGTAGTATATTGTCTTTTTTTCAATTGTGTTATTGTTTCATTCAATTTTATGTAGTTCATGATTTTTATTCAAAGATTACCATGCATTTACTTTTTTTATCATGTCAATAATCTTTTGTTTACATGTAAGCAGATTAATTTGTTATCGGTCATTATAATTGCTGGGTTAAAAAGGATGGGTAAAATGAAACAGATAATCATGTTTTTTTTGTAGAATAATGTATTGATCAATTTCAGAAGTTACACGATTTGTCAAAATTAAGTGCACACGCACTGTTTTTCTTACCATTTTAGCCAATAAAATCCACATTAGTGATAAGATGTTTGCTAGTCTGATGAAATGCGGAAAATTCAAGATGAAATGTAGGGGAACCATTGATATATCGGTAAGCTTTTTTGATTGTGAGCTTCGAGAATATTTTTTATTATTATCTATCACTCCATAAGGTCGGAGTATACTCCAGCTGACCACTGCATTTGACATCTTTTTGCTTTGTCCCATGTACATTATTATTATCTGGCCAAAGAGTTTGGGATTGAAAATCCTAGAGGGCTTTTTCAGTAGCGGCTTCTTTATTTATCATTTATTATATGTATTATAGTTTATTCAGAACAGCTCGGTTATAGTGAAATCCTGGAAATCCGAATAATTACATTATTTAACAGTAGACGGTTATCTTTTTCAGCAGTTTATAAAGATAATCCGGTTTTCTTAATTCTGAGAATCCAATAATTTGTGATTTTTCTACATTGCAAATATATAAGCCGAATGACTGAATTTAGAAAACATTTTTCAAAAGATACAAAATATTCAGGGAGTTCAGTATTCATGGGTTTTACTGTACATTATAAGTGCCTACGCACAAATCTCTGTTCACAGCCGACTAAGAAAATGACCACGTACTGGGTACTGGACAAAAACGAATTCGACAGCGGAAATATCGATCCAAGTGGGAGGAATTCATTTGATGAAAACACAGCATTGGGGGACAGCAGGATTAGTACGTACATGAATCGAAAACGAGGCTCGGTCCAAAGTAATTTCTCAAGTAAATAAAAAAATCTTTTCATAATTATTGTCCTAGATCTGTGGAGCACCGATTGTTCGATACTTTTGTTTATTTGTAATAAATGTCTTAATTTACCGGGGTACCGATCGTCCTATGTGACATCTTGATGGTCGCTCCTTGATAATGTGACCGTCATTTAAAGGGTGGGTGTAAAACGGGTCTTTCTCCATTTTGGCTAAGAATGACATAGGTACTTTCTTTAATTGGCTTGGTACCAATCCAAAGAAGAATGTAAGTTCAAGACCACGTTTCTTCATTATAGTCTCGTCCTCGTCCTTGAAGGGAACTTAACGATGAATTATTTAGACGTGTACTTTGTTGTCACAATTAAACTTAGAAAATTCGTTCTAAAATGAATCAACATGTACAGACGAAAAGTTTATTTTTGAAATTAAATTTTCGTTATTAAAAATACAGTCGTGTCCGGCTATGACGATATCGCACGTATCGATTTTTTCATCACCTCGAAATAAAATGATGTTTTGCTTTATAAGAAAATGTCAAAAAATGACGGTGATATTTGTGTATTGACATGCACTCAATTTCTTTTCGTTACGCTATCTTTATTATAATTTATTTTTCTCCAGATTCCAGTGATGATAACAAGGATTTGCCGGCGTCGTTACTCAAAATGCCTGCTAATGAATGGAAAGAGGAAGAAATCTTCGGCAAATGCTAAAACGTTAAAGGCGACACTCTTCAAATTAGTGAATAAAAGCTAATTTAAGAGATAGAGAGAAAATATATCTTTTTATGGTCCTATTAAACTGGTCTTATGTCATTCCGTTTGTTTTCCGAATAGGAATTTGAGTGTTCAGGGAGCGAAAGGATCATGTTCGGGTACTATGAACATACTGGTTGTTCAGCTCCTTACAGGTTCTTAGCTCAAAAAATGCCCTACGAGTTCAAAATGATTTTCATCGACCATCTGAATGTGGCGTCCATGTGTATTCGGAGAATATTCGGGAAGCATTCTAGGAGCACCTGGTACGTACGGAAAACGTTCGGAAGCATGAGTCTAGTTCTTGGCGTATTCAGAATGAATTTTGTTATGAAAAGTAGAATAATCCTAATGCATCATTCACGGTGTTCGTGTGTCTCTCTCCTATCAATAAGTTTGAAAAATCCCCGTTTTACGAACATTCGCTCGGACGTCAAAGTAAGCCGAAAACATTCCGAAAGTGTTCGATAAGAGTTCGGTCCATTTTTAGTCGATTCGCCGCGTCCTGAAAGGATTCAGAAAACATTCGGAAAGCATAAGGACAGCGTTCGGAAAGGACACCTTTCGAAGTCAGTATGTGGGAAGTATTCGGTATATTTTAAAGTATTCTAAACCCATACTAAAATATTTGGAAAACAAACGGAATCTCATTCGGGCCAGTGTGATCGCCCCATTATGTCATAAAAAGTCGTGTTTTAGTTTAGTTGACCACAATTGATGTAGGTGGGTCAAAAACCTTTCGCCTTTTTTCTAAAAACATCGACCCGATTCGTCCCAAAATACCATCGTGCTTTGGATTTCACTGTTAGAAACTTTAGGCTCGGCGCCAAAAAGAAGTGTCAGTCGGTTAAACTGAAAATACGACTATTTTTTCAACCCTGATGGACTGTTGGTCTTAAATTTCTCAAGTTTGTTGATTTATTAATAATATATTGCCTATTTTATCACCATATAAGTATTAAAGAGTGACCTGTGTTCGCTTTGGCCTTAATTGTAAGATGATCTGAACTGTATTGATATAAAGAATCAAACATCTGAATAATGGCCAAATGCCTAATTTGGACATTCTTTACCCCTGGGTGACCATTGCATACAGTAAAACCTCACATTGCGACCTTCTCAATAATACGGCAACTTATTTTCGGACAGACTTTCAATAACTCCCTTATGATTCGATTTGATAATGACCGATTTTTGGGACCCGCAGGTGGTCTCAATATTAAGTTTGTTCTGTACATGTAAATTTAACTGCAATGTACAAGCATTGTCGACTTCTTGTTTTCTGTGCATTTTGTTATGTGGATGAATGTATTAACAGTAATTGTGTAAATATTTTATTTTTTTGTTTTATTGGTATTAGCTAATTCCATAATTAGTCAAGTTTGTAACTGGGAAGATTTGTATAAGAATGTAAAATCGTACTTAATGAAACAAATACTAATAGTATAAACACTAATTGGTCCGATTCTTCTATTTTCGATTGTGTCACTGATATATACAAACTCAGTTTATTTTCAGTAGCCATTTGTATGATACATTGTATTTACCTCTCATATCATTCGCAAAAAATGGTTTTATAGTTGTTTCAATAAAATACGATATGTTTGTTCTTCTGATTGGTACAATACCACCTCCCCAGAGCGGCCTCTGTTAAGCAACAACCTCCCTACAACAACATCCCTACAACAACATCATAATTTTCCCACTGTATGATTAAATATTTATATCTGGAGCAACAACCTCTCAACAACAATATAATTTTGCTTCTCCCAAAGGTTGTTGCTTTGGACAGGTTGCACTGAATAAGTATACTCTGTTGTGTTATTTTGTTTATTTTACACGTATATATATCAAATTCTAGCTTAAGTGGCTTTACGTTTATCTGGATGAGCAAGATACTCTCTCACTCCGATACTAGTTGCCCGACGCTTTCATGTCCACGAGTGGCTTCCCAAGGGAACTTTTCATAGAATTATCTAAGCTAAGATAGAAGTTTTTAAACTTAAAAGCTTCACTACCCCTTGTTTGTAAATTAAGTGTTTTATCCTGTTGATTGTATTAAGGATCTTTAGCCGTCTGTTGAAGATAATGCCGGAAATTTACACGATTAGCAAGATTTTTAGGGTTAAAAGCTGCTACTTCAACTAAGATATGTCTATGACATGAGACCCTGGCGAATAAACACATTTTGCGTAACAAGCTCTGGGCCAGACGTTTCGTCGGATAATATAACAACATGTATTGTTTGAACCTTGATACTTGAACTAATCTTTGTGTTGTGCTGGTGTCAATGAATATGTCATTGAATAAAAAAAATGCATGCAAGTTGTTTCTTGTACTTCAGTCAAACCTAGTTAAACACACGCTTGTGAATTATGGTCACCTTTGAACGACAGCCATTCCTTAGCACGCGTTTAGTCTTATTAAATACCAGATGGACATCTAAATAATAGTCAACTGTAGACGAAGGTCATAGCTCTTCTCATTCAATAATGGCCTTTGTGTACAGGTTCCTGAGATACGCATTTTGTATGATAACATTGACAGCTGCTTGTTCCGAGGTCACACAAACGCAAATATTCAAGTCATACTGTAGCATTATGTACAAAAGAACTAGAAGGCTGATATGCGGCCTATAACTCGTCGAACTATCGAAACGTCTGCAGATCAGTCTCCACATATTGAGGAAAATCTACATTTTTGTCAAATTTTCATGGAAGGGTATGACCTGCCGCAACCGGGATTTGAACTCGGATCGCCGGGTTACAAGTCCAGCACACTGACCACAGGACCACGGGCGCGGATATTGATATATTACGCCCATAGTAGTCTATACATACGCCGTACGGAACGACCAATCAGTTATAGAATAGACACGAAAAAGCGAACAACATAAATAATGGTACTTTATGATTAATGTCAACATTTGAAAAATAAATTTGTATGATTTCAAATGTATTTAAAACATATAACACCTTAAGTGAAGTCACATTTTACAATGACAAGGTTTGAAGAAGTATTGGTATCTAAATATTCACTAGCTCTAGAAATCCATTCCGAAATGGCTGACTTTAGAAAATACAGTGAGAAATCAAATTTATGCTGAATGCTCCATATATCGATTGAAATATCTTTATTTATGTAATCTCTGATCTCGGACCTCTTTGGTGCATAGCATTTCTCACCACTTGGTCGGTACAGTAAAATCTCGATATTGAGACCACCATTTGGACTCGAAAAGACCGGTTTTAATATCAAGATGGTCTGGTTATCAAGTTCAAGTATAGAAATGTAGAAATGGTCTAAAATTCAGTCGTCGTTATAATGGGGTTATATATACTGTTTGACTCGCTTAGGCAGGCTTTAGACACAAAATTGACCAAAATCATAAACACTAATATCAAAGACATGTACATGTATACGCATGATTATACAGTGTAATATGTATTCTAATTGTCTCTATCTTCGAACTCAAGAGATGATTTTACTTCAATTATCATTCTTTGTTGTCATGGTTACGTTTGTGCCACATGGAGGTGGCGCCGAGTATTTGTAATCACACACTTGCTGATAAATATTGTACACCAATCCTGAATTGTAAAGATACAATTTTGATATAGTACATGAAATATAACTTGTGCTCAAAATGTTCAAAGTTTCCGCTGACTAAATCGATTCTGTCCGAGCATTTTTTCCGCTTATTTTCAGTTTGCCAGCCTACATATCATATTTTGGAGGAAACTAGATTTTCCCTTTTTTGTCCTGACGATGATACGAACGAAAATAACGTAAAAAGTTCGAATAATTTGATGACTGTTGCTTATGATGATAATAGGGGTGATGCTGTTTTTGTTAAAGATGAATGATGATAATGTTGATGCAGTTAATGAAGATTATGATGAAGAATGTCTTGATGATAATGACGAGAATCACGATGATGATAATGATTATGGTGGTGATTTAGATGACGATGATGAAGTTGACGATTGCGAGGATGAGGAAGATGTAAATGATGATGCTAGTTTTATGGGTGATTCTTTGTAAGTGAATGCCGATATACAGTATAAGAATCAATCTTTGTTCTAGAGTAATTACCTGCTGGGCAGATTGAATGTCCAAAAAATATCCCGTTACTACACACGAAATATGATGCACAGTCTGTTTCTAGGTCCGGATAAAATCCGTCCTCTTTGTCGGAGCATTCCCGGTAAGTACCACATGGAGGCGGTACGTTCCATTTACTGAAAATGATAAAAGAACACGTATTTACTACTAAATCAGCACATACGCTTTCCCCTTCAGTGACAAATATCTCTTACTTACTGTATATTAGTATGTAAATAATTAGAGTGTAAGCAGTGCTTAGTCTATGGTTGAAATTAAAGCACCAGGATGAGTATTTGGAGACTCACTGGTTCAAATCCAATGATTTTTCAAAGCCCTCGATCACGTCGCGAAAACTGGTTAGAAATCTAAGATGAAGGCATAAATATTCGCATGAATAAAGATCGATATAGGCATTACTGCAATTAGTGATTGCAGTGAATGACGACAATGTCATAGAATCAATAAACGGAGTTGTTGTCATAAAATGTTTTTACTTAATACTGACTGACTCAATGACATCCATTGACCTTCACTTAACGAATGACCTTAAGAAAATTAATATTAGGACAAATGACCTTAACCTAAATGAACTATAATATAGTGACTGGAACAAAGAAATTTCAGTCGAACCTGTTTATAAATTCCACCGAAAAGAATGAAAAGAATGGTATTTATTTACAGTTAGCTTTATGTAATGGTTACCTTCGAATATAATAGTAAAAGTAAATGATAAACAGTGGCCGTTGTCTACAGATGACCGTTGTTCACAGGTTACTGTCAACCTAAGTTTTTCGGTATTACAACTCTTACCTTTCACACTGTTTGGATTTTGTATTAAATGCTTGCCCCGGGTCACAGTTTACCACTTCCTCTCTGCCATTTATACATATCGTGTAAGATCGACAATTCTCTTCATAAACACCATCAGTTAAATTTGTACACACAATACACAAACATTCTGAAATTTCCAAGTTTGATATAAATATCCGTAAGACTGGTCAATATTTCCACCAGACTAATTCACTGACTGACAACGTTATGAAAGTCATTGCAGTCGCACGCAATGCTCTAGCATTTGTCCACAATCTAAGATGTAGTCAAAGTGAAACGTGCAAAATTGCTTCAACTGGATATTATGCGTAATATATCAATTTTAAAGCTGCCGCTTACAATTTGAAGTTTCTTGTTGTAGCTTTGGTTAAGAAAGAAATCCTTCATTCAGAATGAATAGAAACAAATTAGCAATTAAGCATACCAAACATGTGTGCTTACGTCATCAGATTATATTAGAAAAACATTAATACCACGTGGTTTCTCGTTGGAACCAGTAACGATCTTATTGCTCATTGCTCCGTTATTTCATAAAAATATCTAAATATTTCAAAATTAAATGGTCAACAATTTACTTTGATTCACCTTCTCGGTGTTCCATTATTCGTAAATGTTACATTTTGTTTATATTTTATAAATATGAAATTGCAATATAGCTAAATTTGGACTTAGTTGCAGCATATTTCTACCGCGATATTGTCTATTTTATTTTACATCATAAGACTGCCACAAATAGCTTCATCAGTAAACGTATAAATTTTTTATACAATAAACCCTAGATTTACTTTCAATATGACCACGACCAAATTAAGTTTCTACATTTTGAAATTGAAAGAGAAAAAAAACTTTGGGGTCATCTCCCATTGATGCAAAATACGTACATAAAAATGTCAAAAACTTACGAGAAATTAAACCCTGGAGGAACAGTAACAAGCATATATATTTTACAAGTCCCATTCTGTCTTGCGTTGACGCTTCTGTACACAGAAAATTTAAACTGAAGTCTTTCGACTAACACTAGCTCTTAGTCTTTCCGAAAAATTTTAGCGAAAGACCTTGGTAAAAGAATTTATTGAAACTAATACACAAAAATGTCTGAAATGATGGAAAGTTACGCTAAGTATTTACACATTACTAACTGGTCTTACTCTATTATTATATAAGATTATCCGGTGTCCTGCGTATTAAGATAAATTATCGTCAAAATACTTTGGTACATAAGGTCTCTCCTTGCATTACTGAATTACTAACATATTTCATATTTAATGGGCTCGAAATAAGCCAAATTTACTCAAAGACCCTAAGTCCTAAATCACGATTTAATAAAAGGGTCATTACATATGTCTAGTAAACGAATTAGATATTTGATAAATCATGTCCAAATGGTCAGCATGGCTGAAGTGAAAAAGTCTAGGTCCAATGCCGATACGATATTTCGAAGCTGGTGTTAAATGTTTAATAATTACATATAACTAAGTACGATTTATATTATTTATAACTTTAATCCCTGATCGTGGCTCTTCCCCGGACGATCAAATCAATCATTAAAAATATTGGTCAGATAATATTTACTCTAAAGAATTGTATTTCATTTATATACTTCAGGAAAATCCAGATTTTTGACTCCGGTTAGATATTATTGTCATTTATAAAATTTGATGTAAAAAGCAACAAGTAATTAAAAACATATGTTTAGGGATCGAGAACATTTACCTGAAAGTGTTTGTTAGACAGAAAGGCCTGTTAAAGAAAGTGTTTGTTAGACAGAAAGGCCTGTTAAAGAAAGTGTTTGCTAGACAGAAAGGCCTGTTAAAGAAAGTGTTTGTTAGACAGAAAGGCCTGTTAAAGAAAGTGTTTGTTAGACAGAAAGGCCTGTTAAAGAAAGTGTTTGTTAGACAGAAAGGCCTGTTAAAGAAAGTGTTTGTTAGACAGAAAGGCCTGTTAAAGGATGTGGGGTAAGGTTAAGAACTAAACCATTTACCATGGTTAATGAGATATTTCGGGCATATAATGTTTATCTAAATGCAAGGCATAAACTAGAACGTCATCGCTGCTTTATACAATCACATTTGCGATCAAATACGACTAAAATAGAGAGTAGAATTACATATATAACCTAAGGTGTTCGCTTGGCCTCTGGTATTGTATGTACAAATGTATATAAATACATGTAACTCTGTTCTCCGCCCTAAACTAAAACAATCGCAACCAACAAATCTTTACAATGGTGTTATTAGATATTTTTCTTGTATAGAAATGATTCTAGTTAACGGAAGGCCGGGCCTTCCACCCAGAGGCACGCCTGAGGTTTCCCTTCATTTTAATGCTGGAATCGCCAAATGACCCGGGCTGTCGTTGCCAAGTTAAACCCCAGACAGACCAGTGAGTAACGATTTTTAATGTTTTCTTTACTCATTGTGGTTGTTGTTCACATAGTGGTCTTCATTTTCAGGCAACTCCAGCTTGTCCGTATTCATTGTAAAAATCAGAATCACCTAAAGTTCAGTCTGATATCGCTCAGTGATCGGATCTAGAAGCGATGACGTAGTTTATATAGGTGCGTCATCAGACAAAAACGATATTTCAACAGTTTCAATTAACTTTGAATAATCAGCAAAGTTTGCATGTTGAAATTGGAGAAACAAAAATTAAAGTGGTGTCATTTTGTCCCGTTTTAAATGTCATAACCTGAGCTTGACTTAAATTACCTAGCATTCAATTGGGAGATATGGTTGGTATAAAGTACTGTTTAGTACACGACATACTGAATTTAAACGATGTGTTTGATCACGCAAACCGTTTATCAAATCACTCCCACCCATTTGCAAATACAATCATTAAGAGATAGTGTCTTGAGACAAGGTGGACCCCTAATTATCGTTTGATATGCATAGATGCCGAGCTATTTGTTAGATGTAAGTTTGAAAACTCCCATGATAAGTAATTCTGTTGATACTAGAGGGCAGAGGCCCGCATATTGTCATTTATACGTTCGTTTTTTTTTCGCCGGTGTTAAACATTGCACTAGGTGCCAGGTCCATTAGCTTTAACCGTGGATCCCAGGCGTACACCCTAGGTAAAAGTACCGACCTTTCGTAAACTAACTAGACAGCTTCCTCATATGTGGAATTTTATCTCGTCCCCGGTGTGATTCCGTACTCACAGAGGAAAAGAGATAGTGATTTCTAGACAGAGAAAAAAATCCCAACCTAACGACCCTATTCTTTCAGAGCCGGTAGCGGAACTAAGTCTCTTTTTGGCCTTACTAATCCATTAAATTTGAAAAAAAAATAAGACTACAAATTCGTGAAAACTTTTTTACACAGCTGCCTTAGCAATTAATGACGAATTACTTTCTTTTCTTCAAACAAGGAATTGAATATCTGTCAAACGTATTTTCAATTACGTTTAGAATTTTGTATACATTTCAATGTTCATTTCTGATAACTGAGCATCAGTAACATCAAATCTTCTCTAACTATAACTTAGTATTCCACAACAAATATTCTGATGTTTTGAGGAATACAGATATCTTGTAGAAAAAAGTCCTCACATTTAATAAAATACCATGCCAGAAACCCCGAGCTTTCTGTTCAGTTTATAAAACGTGTATAATACCTCATTGAAAACGTCAAAGAGTGTCATTTTAGAATAGGACATTTTTTTCAGTCGTGAATTCTACCGGGGCCTCAGTTTATTCAGCGCGATCTTTAGACCCTTCTTGTTATAAAACAAAGATATTTTTCAACATCCTTCAGAGAACTATAGTGGTCTTTCAGTGATTTACAATACCATAGACATAATGAGAAATATAGCTTTAGCAATTATCGCCCTAGCGGCCTGTGTAGGTAAGTACAGATTGATAATTTCTTTAAGTTTACATTGACTTGTTACATTAACGTCTGATCTTTAGATTTGAAAAAAACGAATGTTGTTTTCAAAACAACAGGCAACGTTGTAATTAGCTAATATCACGATGTCAATGTAATATTAACTGATTACAACATTATTTGGTGTTAAGTAAGCAACATTAGTTTTATTATTCAAATCATCTTTGATAAATTTTCTGTCAGATTCAATGTACAAATCTTACCTTCTATGTTGCACTTTTCAGAATCAGTATCAATTTTATTTTCTGAACCATTCCCTATTCTGTCCTCAAAATTATTCTTTATTCATTGCTTTATCATTTCTATTTTAATTTTAAAACTTCAAATTTTGGTGAGTGCTATGTGTTGCATGTATGTATAATTTAAAATTGTGATTATTTATTAGATATGAGCTCTGGTACCAAACTCAACAAAATTCGAAATTTTAATACCATTTAAGGTATATATTATTCTTGAATATATTATGCTGTTCTTATATGTCCGTACATTAGGTATACATTATGGAATAATTTCAAATTTCTAGCGCAGTGCACAATGATCGAACGACAGTACTCAATGAGTTTCTGCTCATTGGAATATATACTATTGGCATAAACTAAAGATTCATACGCTACAATTTATGATCATACATTCAGTAGTATTATGTAAAAGTATCAGATTCCCGCTGAGATAAGGCGATACATCAAGTTTTCAGGTGTTAATTTTATTTAACTAAAGGAAAGGGTGAATACAGGCTGGTACCCATAGACAGCTTAAGAACATCGATTCGGCAACGCGTACAGACAAAATTAACAATAGCCAGCGTAAAACTTAAAATTCTGTATAAAGCGTGCTGGTTTGCGAAGGTAAGGCAATGATTTACGGTAAGGTCATACAAGACTAAATGATCGTATACCAAGTCATTTTATAAACTTCTTTATAGACTTACAAACCTTTAACTGAATGGCAATTTTCTTTATAGAGTATGCAGCGGCAGTAAACTGCACTGTAATGGCTGATGGCAACTATGAACTGGGATGTCGATCATTTGCTAAATGTACGAGTGGACAAGTGTCCATCGTAGATTGTCCAACTGATATGGTCTACAACAACCAGACTGGCATGTGTGATGAGTAAGTTTTACAAAGCTATATTTGATTTTAAACTATCAAATATGTACCCGTATTTTATTAGTTGATGAAGCAAAAGGAAGGGAATTAAATCGCGAGTGTGTAGCATGCATGTGTAGCATGCACGTGTAGCATGCACGTGCCATTTATACATTTTAGTCCTCCGTATAAAAACGAGTATTGCGTAACATCAATAGCTGTTATAATTACTGATGTAATATTGGATGGGTAAAAAGAAACAGCCATTTGTGTTTTAACGTAGAATAATTAATATACAGGTAGATCTCTTGTATGTTCAAATTGTCAATGTGCAGATTGTGTTAAAATTGTGTCAAAATTTTGTAACTGTTGAACCGTCAGCTGTGCGAACATCTGACACACCTCCTTTTACATACAACAATAAAACAATACCATAAACTGGTATAATAAGGCATTCTTCGGCTAAAACTAAAACTTCAGCCACTTGATAATTGTACAGTCAAAGGTAAATCATGACTACTTGTGAATGAAGACTACAATGTGATCAAATGTCATTCTAAAGCGCACATTTGTTTGTACGATAGACCCGATATACTTCTAGAAAAGACATGTTGTTGTTTAATACGTACTTCTCGTATTTGGAGATTTTTGTTCATTTGACAATTCATTCGATCCATCTTGCTATTAATACTGACAACATTTTCATGGCACATTAAATTACACATCCGAATGTATTATAGCGCCAAGAATGTATCTCCACCATGTGGACATCTCATTGATTGTTCCAATACTCCTGATGGACGATTTGCCGATAAGGACCAAAACTGTAAAACATGGTACACATGCCAAGACAACAAATTTCTTGGACACAATTTCTGTCCAGAAGGTAAATATAATTAAAACATTTTATGTCTAAAGTCATTACCTTACATAAAAAATATTCTTGAATAAATTGTTTACTAGTATGCATCAGCAATTAGTTGTAATCAGCGTCGGAAATGGATCGCGATTTTAACTTCTCCAGAGAACATACACATTCTGATTGAAATCGCAAATGTCCAGAAAAGTCAATCATATGGAAGTGTCACAGAAAAAATATGAACATAAATCTGTTTGCCAAAGAAGTTTCTTTTCAATGAATACAACTAAAAGCCTTGGCACTCGGTTTCATACGGCTACTTTCAAATGAGTGAACTTTTCACATTTCGAAAAAAAGACTATTGAAACATACATTTAGAGTGTAGTTTCTTTGAGCATGGGCTAAAATTCTTAGCTCCAATATAAATGATGAAAATTATAATTACACGTCAAATGTTTTACGTATTCCAGGAACCGTATTTGATGAAGGCTTGTCTACATGTAACTGGGAAGACGCAGTGGCACCACCATGCGGTACTATGACCGGAAAGTAAAAAAGGGGCTGTTTAGAGAGATTATTTACATCAGACTCTTATAACAAATCGTTTTCTTGCCATAGATAACCACCGTGTGTCATATGTCTAATGAATGAAACTTAGATGAATGAAGACGAAATAGATAATAAGTTAATATTGTGTAATGTTGTCAACAGAATCACGAAATATAATTTATTGAAATAAATAGTTCTTATCTACAACATGAATCATGCTTTGCTTCTTTGTTTCAATGTAGCAAGGCACTATTTGAAATATTGACGAAGGTAAAACTTAAAAATAATGAAATCAACTTGGCTTCGAACAACATAAAGTGCCATACAGTCAAATCTGTTAATGTCCACATGTAAATGCCTCCATGTGAAGAACGGTTATACGATGGACATAAAACATGTTTGAAGAGAAAAAAAACTGATGTTAATTCCTTTAAATGCAAAAAAATATAAGTATGTAAAACACACGTTGAACACATCACCAAATTAGATACAAAAAACACAATAATAATCAAACAACCCTACTCTTAAATGAATCGTTTGACAACAACAAAGAATCATTTCCTAGAAATATTCAATACAAAAATTATGTTCGGCCATGAATGAGAAATATGGTGGTTATCCCAGTCAAAGAAATAAGTATTCATTTCTATATTTGTTTATTATTGTTGTCATTTAAAAAAATAAAATAATTAATTAAAACAAAACAGTCGTTTAAGGATTGCGAGCATGTACCAGAAAGTGTTTGTTAAACAGATTGGCCTGTTAAAGGAGTGGTTGAAAGTTTAGAATTGAACAGTCTACCATGGATAATAAGATATTTTGGGCATATAATGTTTGTCTACGTGTCAGGCATAAACTAGAACGTCAATACTGCTTTTTATAGTCAAACCATTAAATAAGTTACACTTACACCAAGGACAGACAGTATACGACTGAAAGTATGTACTCGGTCTCTGATATTTCATTATGCATGAGTATCTCAATCCTCTCCACTTAACAAATATCTAACCTATGCTTTAATCTGATGTTATTATGTAATTACATTTTGCTTAATGTTTGTACCACTATGAAGAACTCATTTTGTCAGTTAATGTAATATACACTAAAGCCCCTGAAAACCGGACTCCCTGAAAATCGAAATACTCTGAAAACCGGACGATTTCAAGTCTCATTGTTCTCATCTATAATCAATAGTTCTCTGAAAACTGCAATTCTCAGAAAACTGGACTTGAGGCTTAATCCGAACGGGTCCGGTTTTCAGGGGTTATATTGTATACTTATTACAAACATTTGAATATATACAAGTTTCTATATTTGTGAAATGTTGGACATACACGAGTTTCTTTTCTTTAATAAGGTTAGAAAAAATAGTCATATTTACGGTTACTTGAAAAAAAGTTAGGCAGGTGGCAAAACGTTTCTCTTCTTTTTTTTGTTACACGTATCTTTCTTACTTTTGAGGTATAATTCATCCATAAATATATTATACTATGAGAAAGTTTAGAGCCGGCGCCAAAAAGGGGTCGATCGGGTAACCGTTTACACAACTATTTCTTTCAACCCTATATCATTATCAAAATTTCAGTGCCTCATAGTGATCATTGAGTCCGACGTGGCCTAAGGCTCAAGTTTATCTGTATTCATTTTGAAAGCACCATTATCACTCAGTGTTCAGTCAGATATCACGCAGGATGTAACCCTTTTAACACAGCACGGCGATGAGTGATCGGATCTAGGAGCGACGATGGCGTAGTCTGTTATAGATACATCATCAAACAAAAAAGACTTCAAAGCTTTATTTCAACAGACTCATTTACTTTTAAATTATCAGCAAAGTTTACATGTTAAAAGTGGAGAAACAAAAATTAAAGCGGTGTCATTTCGTCCCGTTTTGATTGTCATAACCTGTGCTCATCTCAGATTACCTAACACTCAATTAGAAGATATGGTTGGACATAAACTATGGTTTGGTACGTGCCATACAGGATTTAAGCGATGTGTTTTTCCACGCAAATCTTTTATCATATCACTCCCGCCCATTTACAAATACAATCATTAAGAGATAGTGTCTTGAGACAAGGTGTACCCCTAATTATCGTTTGATATGCATAGATGCCGAGCTATTTGTTAGATTTAAGGTTGAAAACTCCCATGATAAGTAATTCTGATGATTCTAAAGAACTGAGGCCCGTATACCGCCATGTATTCCTTCTCTACCTATCCCTTATATTCTGTGGTGCTCCAAAGAAACCATTCTTGTGGACAAAACCAAGTTCTGATTTTACAATCGGGTATTTTAGAAAAAATACAGATTTTTGTAGAAAAGGTTCAAAGTTTAAGTGAAATAAAGAAAATAGATAGAAAATTGCAGTTTTCTGTTCTTTGTCTAAAACGGATATGATACCTCATCTAAAACACACAGCGTGTGTAATTTTAGAATTTGACCATTTCCTAGCCATGTATTCTGTCGGGGCCTCAGATTGATAGGTGTGATTTTTATATCCACCATGCTATAAAACAGAAGATGGTTTTCAACAACGCTCCAGAGAACTATAGTGGTCTTTCAGTGATTTACAAAATCATAAGACATAATGAGAAATATAGCTTTAGCAATTATCGCCCTAGCGGCCTGTGTAGGTAAGTACAGTTTGATAATTTCTTTAATTTTACATTGACGTGTTACACTAATGTACGATCTTTTGATTATATTAACATTAAATATAAACTCTTTTCATAACTGCAGATTATATTGTAATCAGTTAAAATTACAATGTAGAATGTAATATTAACTGATTACAATATTATCTGGAGTCATGAAAGCAACACTTTTTGAATCTGCATTTATAAATTTTCTGTCAATGTACAAATCTTACTTTCTTTCTCAGTTTCACTTTCAAAACCCTTATCAACTTTAGAGTCCGAATCATTCCTTATTTTGTTCTCAAAATTATTCTTTATTCATTGCTCAGTTTCATTTTCAAAATCATTCTCAATGTCATATCCCGAATTATTCTGGACTTTGTTTTCAACGTTATTTTTATTCATTACTTGATCATTTCTATTATACGTTCCTAATTTATTTTTTGAGCGCTCTATATTACATGTATGACCAATTTAAAATTGCGATTAATTACCAGATAAGCGCTCTGATACCAAGGTCAACTTAAATTTAAAATTAAAATATCATTTCACATACATTTTGTTCTTGAATCTAGTCTGCTGTTTTATATGTTTGTACATTAGGTATACTTTGCTTATTGGAACATATGCTATTGCAATAAGCTAAGAATCACTCGCTACAGTTCATGATCACATATTGGGTAGTATCATGTAAAAGTACGGATTCAGAGATAAGGCGATATATCAAGCTTTCAAGTGTTAATTTTACTTGACATCATGAAGTAAAGGGCAAATACAGGCCAGCACTCATCGGCAACATAGGAGCAAGCATCGGTCCTGAAACCCACAACAGTCAAAACTGTCGATAGCTAGCATTAAAAATAATTGAAAACAAACAATTTTAAAGATTCAATATAAAGCGTAGGTAAGGCAATTCTTTACGGTTATGTCATGCATCGAAGACTGAATGATCGAAAGCCAAGTCATTTTACAAAATTCTTTATAGACTTTACAAACCTTTAGCTGAATGGCAAATTTCTTTATAGAGTATGCAGCGGCAGTAAACTGCACTGTAATGGCTGATGGCAACTATGAACTGGGATGTCGATCATTTGCTAAATGTACAAGTGGACAAGTGTCCATCATAGATTGTCCAACTGATACGGTTTACAACAACCAGACTGGCATGTGTGATGAGTAAGTTTTACAAAGTTACTTTTGACTTAAAAAACAAATACGTAGATATAAAGTAGAGGCATGAAAATTAAATCGTGTGTACATAACCGGTTGTAAAAATTTGCTACTTAATTTCTTATTTAGCCAACGAATCAAAATGTAACTCTTGAATTATATAACATCCGTGGTGCCAATACGTTCCGCCTATATTATGTATATTATATTGCGCTGAGAGAATACCGAGTTTTTATTTTTAGCATTCAAATATAACCAATAGATAAACAAAGATAAACGTCCTCAAAAATAAAGCACACATTCGTTGATACGATTGACCCTATAATAGTATGCTTCTAGAAAAGTTGTTCATAAATACGCATTCCTACTTTCCCAGATACTTTTGTTAATTTGTATGATTGTACATTCCATCCATTTATTCGGTTCATTAAATTTCACATCTGAATGTATTATAGAGCCAAGAATGTATCTCCACCATGTGGACATCTGATTGATTGTTCCAATACCCCTGATGGACGATTTGCCGATAAGGACCAAAACTGTAAAACATGGTACACATGCCAAGACAACAAATTTCTTGGACACAATTTCTGTCCAGAAGGTAACTATAACTACTGGCTTTAATTTCATGTCTATAGTCATTACCTAACATAATAATTATTCTTGAATAAATTGTTTATGCATTAGTAATTAGTCGGAATCAACGTCTGAAATGGATCGTACTTCTAACATCTCCAGAGAATGCATATATTTTAAAGGGACACTAATCCAGATACAGCTCAGAAATTTATAATTATGAGTTTTACGAAAGTACGATTTAATAGAAGTATCCAAGAAATATGTGAACAGAATTTTAATTACTAAAACAAGTAAAATTATTGGTACATTTTGGTCTTACTTTAATTCAAAAACGAATTCTCAGGGTATGGTTTTATCATGTTTTGAAGTTAAGGACAACTAAAACATATGTTTAGAGCGTAGTTCCTTTGAGCTTGGGTTTTAAAAACCTATCTCCAATATAAACAATGAAAACTCTAATCAGACGTCAAATGTTTTGCTAATTCCAGGAACCGTATTTGATGAAGGCTTAGATACATGTAACTGGGCTGCCGCAGTTGCGCCACCATGCGGTACTTTGACCGGGAAATAAAAGGGGCTGTTTTGGGGAAATTATTCAGACACTTAAAACAAGTTTGTTTCTTGCCATAGATAACCACCGTGTGTCATATGTCTAATGAATGAAACTTAGATAAATGAAGACGAAACAAATAATAAGTAAATATTGTGTAATGTTGTCAACAGAATCACAAAATATAATTTATTGAAATAAATAGTACTTATCAACAACAAGAATCATGCTTTGTTTCTTTGTTTCAATGTAGCCAGACTCAAAAATAGAATGTAATGTTGAAGGTAGAGCTTGAAAATTCTGAAGTTAATTGTGCTTCAGGAAACCTAAAATGCGGTTGGGATAAAATCACGTTTGAAGGTCACGTGTAAATAAACGCTACCACGTGAACAAATGTCACATTTGAGCATTGTTTTATTTATACGATATACCGAGTACTGTTCGTAATATCATATTCCTTATCTCCCTTTGGCGAACCTTCCACAGTCACGAACATAAATGGCATAGAAATGTAGGGAAGAAAATGCCACAAATAAATATTTATTATTTATTCATTATATATCAGGGTATTTCAATTATATTTAGCATATAAGTGACCGTTTCTTCACGCGGTAGCTTCTATCGGGAGATGGCCGTTAATACAGGCTCGACTGTACAAGAATCATGTCACTATGGTTACAGACAGGACGTAAATCATAGACTTTACTCAACAGTAGATATTGAGATGCTCATAAAGAACAACTGTACATGCTTCCATGGAATATTTTATCATTTAGGTGATGAATTACGAGCGTATATATATGTCTTCAGACTCCCACATACAATGAAAAAGCCTTAAAAAGGCCAGAGACCATAACCACTTGACCACTGAGGCCTCGCGATCATTATTTAGTGTACATTTACGAATAATATATACCGAATGAACCCTTGAAAAGAACCCTACTGAGAATCTGGACCATTTTTTTTCATTTGTCTATAAGGCTTTTGGTCGTATCATTGACCATAATGTAGTGTTTATATGTTTTTGAAACTATGAACACATCAATCAAAAATGCACATACGCTTGGTGTTAATCTATACATCTAAATTTCAAATGACACTTTCGCACACAAAAAAACCACAATCAAATCATTTTTAAAGCAGGTTTTCAAAAAGTCAAACTGAAATACCCCTTGGTTAAACTCGTAACAGGAATTCAAGTGAATTAACGGAATCTGTCGAGTCGTACCGAATGGCAATAAGTCAAAACCCGGGATGCTCAAGTCAAATTTACAATTATGACTCAAAATTGAGGGGAATGAAACAGAATCAGCCGAATTGTACCGAATGGCAATAAAGAAAACATCGGGGTGCCCTGGTCAAAATTACTATTCCGGTTCAAGATGAGGACGGAGTGAACAAGAAATAGCCGAGTAGAATTAAACACGTTCTTCATGATTTTCGCCACCCAGTCACGGAATTGGACGGAAACAATCGATGTTTGGCGATGAAAAAGAAATCGACTGTTGGCAATTCTAGTAGCACAATTATGGGTTGATACTTCATTGATTAACGAAGATTGTTGAATAATTTATTTACAACTCCATCTAGTATAGATCCGCAGTCAAATGTCCGGACAGATACACACCATTACGCAACAATCTCCTTGCAAACTAACAATATTCTATCAAAATATTTTTCTCTTGTTTTAACTGACGTATATTATCTGATGTTCAAAATTCGTGATTTTTTTTTGTGAAACATGAATCGGTGCTAGCTTAGTATAACTATAATATTATCTCAGAAAATGTACATGAAAGATAAATGAATTTTAAGAAATTACTTTCAATCCATCCATATTGTTCTGCAAATTATTATGAAGTGAATTATAGCATTTTTGTGCAATGGAATATACCTACTTATGAATGATGTCTGTGAAGAGAAATAAAAGAAAAATGATTCTGTGTTTCGGAAAATCTAGTAAAAAACGGAAAGTGCGTACTTCTAAATTTTCTTCAAATCAAAATGAAGGAATTGTCCGTTTTCCTGTCAGCTGGTATAGTAACTATAAAAAAGGTAAGATATATACTGCTACGTTTTCTGTCATTGTTACTAATTTAAAAGGACTGAATGTATTGATTGAGCGATTTTCTTTGAATCTTAAGTAGAAAGTGGTGAGTTAATTACAGTCAGTCAGTCAGTCAGTCAGTCAGTCAGTCAGTCAGTTATCAATTTATGTAGCACTTACTTGAAATAAGTGTGGGTTTTCGAAATTTCCTATGAAATTTTTCAGTGAATGTCGGTCGGTTAATTTGCATTCCACGATAATATAAGGGTGCTACTAGGGTCACCAGAGTGAGGGGAACATATATACACGCAAGTTCATGCGCGGATCTGTCTATATAGTACTTAGGTGAATCTGCATGAATCTGACAAAAAAACATTCTGCAACCACAGAAAGCACCAGATGTACCCATTGCTTTCAAAATTTTGTAATCCCCACAGCATAATTATAAATCCACACGAATAAAGGGCTAACTACGTCCCTGAATTTGACTTTGTTCGTCGGGTTTTTGTTGTTGTTGTTGTTGTTTATGTCAATATGTGTTTGTGTGTGCTAAAGAATGACCATCGTTCACACGATAGCCTTTTATTGCATTCTCTGTAACGAATCACTTGTTTTGTATTTTTTCAATAGATTTAAAATTATAACATCAATCGCAGAATGTACTTTGATGTTTTATAGAAAGAAAAGGATAATTAAATTAACTTCAGAAAGGTTTCAAGTTGACGATGATATACAGTGAAATCTCACTTAGCTACCACCTCATTTTAACGACCTCTTCATACTGATTTTGAACATTTTCTCTATCCTTCAACTTGATAATAAGACTGATTTGATTTGAAGACTAGCGTTCATTATAGTTAGGTGGTTTTAATATTTAAATGTTCTCTTAGTGGAATCTTATATTTATTAAGGTTCATTCCTAAACAGTTTTGGGTTCTTGCGAAAGACAGAACTTATTTTTCAAGCGGTAATACGCCCTCATTATGGTTAAAATGACACACGACTTGTGCTTTTACGATGAGAATTCAAACTGATAATCGTGTATTCATCCTGAGGTATTGAACCAAAGCTTAGTTGTGAATTCTTTTGACAAGAGTTTGTCTGAATATCTGACTTTCCTCAGAAAGCGTTGATTCACCAATTTGTCGTGAGAAAGATTTTTTCTGAGAAAAAACGGGAAATCAATTCTAAGAACTTGATGTTCATGGTGTAAACACAATTAGGAATTTTACAGCTGGCTTCGAATAAATTTTAACCTTGAGAAGAATTCAGAATTCAGTACTTGAACATATGAAATATTGTGGTTTTTCAATAGTCAGTATCACCTGACGTACCTTTTTTAAAGGTTGTACACAATGAACGAAAAATGAACTCTAATAGGCGCTTATTACCGAGACCGCCATCGATTAGTCTGTCATTCATAAGGGAAGCAACTCTGTAGTGAATAACGTGGTTATCACCTGTCGCTGGCGGTGTTATGTTGCATTATTATGTTGGAATAAAATGGGCGTGAGTGAGACATTTACGTTTGTGCTGCTCGCGAAAATAGATAAAAATCCAGTAATATTATTGATTAACAGAACATATCATATGATACGAGTGTGTTACCGTTTTTCTCGATCGAAGTGAAGGGAGTTTAATACTACGACAGTTTCATGTTTTCAAGCGTTTCAATGACTTTGATCTTGCCTGTTCAATTGAAGATTGGCGGAATTAAACACGTATGTTTAAATTTCGGAAAAACACTCGTTAAATTGTACTACCTATATGGGTTTAATACTGAAAACGGGTAGTCAAAGGCACTTTATTGAACTGACTAGTTAAACAGGGTCTATATTTACAATATATTTATATCCGTTCGTCACGCCTTGGGGACCAAGCGTGTTAAAGATTTTTTGTGGCAATACAAATACTAGTTTTAACAGCAGACGACAGATTTCAAAATGTTTTTAAACTAAGCGTCACGTTGTATTAATCAGTCTAGTACTTGGATATAAACGCGTTTCTTAAAAAGATTTTTTAAAAAAGGAAGTATTCTGTGTAGACTCAATGTAGGCGTGGTTCTAAACTGAAAGGTGAGTTATTTAAATACTTTTGTTTTGTGTTTAATCCAAAATACGTTGATCGTAATCGTTTAATTGATTTATGGGTAAATATTAAGGACCAATTCGACCGTATTACCTTACATCCGGGTCGAGTATGACGATACCCGTTTTAATTTCGAAATTCAGAAAGCGAAACTTTTGTAGAATTTTAAATACAACCGTACTATTGGTGCTTCGAACATGCAAATTTGCTAATACAATCAAACACGCGTTTGCAGTCACCTCTGAATAAAGGCTACCCTCTGAATAAAGGGCATTCTTTGCAAACTGTCATTAAGGCCACGTTTTGTCTTTCGCTAGAGTGGCCTTTGTTCTCTGGTTTGACTGTATCTATACAAACTGTAATTCATACAAATCCATGGACAGAAGTGATTGAAATAGGAATTGATTTTGTTGATCATTCAGACATATGTACAATGTATACGTAAACAACGTGTTAAGTTATACAATCATTGAAGCCTCTATAATCCAGACTTGTCCGGACCAAGGGAACGTTCCGTCTTAGGAGGGGGTCCGGATTACGTGGTTATTTTTTTGGTAAACAAAAAGTACGAAAGGTAATTAATAGATTAATTGTCCAGATAACTTATTTATATAATAAAGTGTATTATAATTTCCGGATTAGATCGGTGTCCTGAATTCATAATAAAATCATAACCAAGATATTGATAATTCGAAATAATCAAATCGAAACCAAACCATGCAATTTTATAAAAACACATCTCCAAGTGAAAGAACGATTGGATTAACATATAAGTCATTTTGGACCATTACGCAATTAAAAGCAATTCTATGTTCCTGATATTGTCATATCATTCATAAAGGTTTTATAAAGCTGCATGACAAGCACCTACACTTACAATAGGAAGATTATATCTTAAGAATACTGCACAGTTTAAAACATTATGTAATCTGCATGTTGGCATTCTTAACGAACATTTTTAAGAAAAATGTTGGACTGAGTTCTAAATTAGAAGATCTTGGTCATACATAATTGTTGTGGGATGTATTTTGGTTTTGATAATTTTTTTCTGCTCATATATTGGGTGTAGACATTTTTTCGAGGTTATTACAACAATTAAACATCTGACTGATTATTTTTAATACTACAGTTAGAACGATGACAGATCAATTTCAGCTTTATCTTCGTATACTTTTAAACATGCTGGAGAAATGTGTTTTACCCTAGAATTTGTATCATCTACAGTAAAACCTCGATTTTTAGATCACCTTTGGGACCCGAAAAAAAATTCGTATTACTGAGGTGATCTCATTATCGAATTGAATTTTAGGTGAGTTATTGAAAGCCGGTCTGAAAATAAGTAAGCGCTGTAGTTAGGTGGTCGTGATATTGAGGTGGTCGCTTTGTAAGATTTACTACACTTTAAAAAACATTTATTGTTGCTACTTCTTTTACAGATGATACTGTTGTTGCTGTTGCTTTATTGCTTGTGTTGATGCTAGCGTTGTTACTGTTGTTGCTGTTATTCATGTAATGGTTGTTTTCATTGTTGCTGTTAAAATTTTATGATCATTATTTTTTTCTCTTTGTGGTTGTGACACTGAGAAAATGACGATTTTGATGACGACAAACGTTTGATGACCGTTTTCATTCTGCTTAATTATGTTTGTGTTTATAACAAATGTCGATTACTACATTTGATCAAATTGCGTATCCTAGCAACCAAGTTACGTATACGTTGAGTGACATCGCTACTATGTACGATCAGGATTTTAATAAACAACATACTCAAACATTCCAGCTACCCTAAGCTTAATGTGGAAACATAGAATTGAAATTCCATTGATCAATAGTACCGTTCATTTTAATTGGCTTTGCATAATTAGTCGGGTGCCACTTGGTTAGCTATCATTTCTTCAAGCATGGCTTAATTATAACCCCCAAACCACCCCAAATCATTTGTATCTAAATAAATAACTAAAATAAGTAAGGCCTATGAAAAGGTTTGTTTATGGTTACCCGACCGACCCATCTTTTACCTGCCGACTCATTAGCTTTTACAGCATCCAAATCTCAGCGCTATATTGTAATTTTCACAACAGTGTTTCCGATATATGTGAAAAAAACAAAATGAAAAATTCCTTACCTACCGACCCATATTTTATGGGGCATGTAACCGGAAACAAACCTTTTTTGTTTAGGCCTAATTCATATGTTCTCAAAATCAATATCAAAATTGAATCTCAAAATCGACCGTCGCGTAAAAATTTAGACATTGGATAGACTTGTGTGTTATATGCGAGTCTGCTGATAATAAAACATATATAATACAGTTAAACTTCACATAATAACCACCTCAATATTGCGACCACCTTGTTACTTACGACCACTTACTTTCGGACCGGCTTCCAATAACTTTCCTATAATTCGGCTTAATAATGAGACGGCCTTATTATTACGCCCGATTTTTCTGGTCCCTAGGGTGGTCTCAATATCGAGGTTTTACTGTATATAGATTTTCTATCCGACATTGTTCTTTTTCTCATCGCTACGACAATAATTGTTCTGTCTGCGGATAGATGCTTGCATCTTTGTTATTGGTTTATATTGTCCCTATCAAACCTTGTATATTATCGAACAATTAAGTGATAACGTCAGAACACCATTGTTTATCAGACAGACGTGGTAGGAGATCGATTTCTTGCAATCTGCTTACAAATTAACTTTGATAGCGCTTTGGGGAAGTTCGACAAATAAACGATCGCACCGCCACTAACTTATCACGACATTACCATATTAGGACAGGATTGCTAATTAACGGCTGTCGTACGGTCAACTTTGCATCTTACAACATTTTGTTTAAATATGAGATAAAACAATCGCTGATATAAATGCGTTAATCAAATAGGTACTGTAAAACCCCTGAACAAAGGTCATTAAAAGTTGAGACGAATAATGTCTGATAAGCGCAGTTCGTCTATATACAGAGGTTGCTTTTATCTTGATTCATTAAAACATACTTCACAGTGGCCTTTGTTCACACAGCGGCCTGTATTTTCAATATGTTATTATTAGTCAAGGTTGACTGTATATGCAAATGTAATCATTTGTGTACATAACTGGTGGCTTTACTGGTACTTAAATTATTCCACTTGAAAATGAAGAATATTAAAGCGATTCATGTGCAGTCAGTTATTAGTTTAACACACCGGGTGGCCCGACTTTTATCTCTGTTTCTTTTTCTTTGGGATCTTTATAATTAAACTGAATTCGCTCTGACACTGACCTTGTGTTGTATAGTTAAACCCATTAAGCTATCCTTGAAAAAAAATATAGTTTGCAGTTACGCGACCGTCTCATTAAAAATTCCCCGATCAGAACATTTTTAGTTATTTAGACCAAAAATGATATTAAGATATTTATTTCAGTTTTTAGTTGTTAGTTTAGTGCAATCATACAATGTTAACAAAAAAATGACCGCACTTTGTTAAAAAATTTAGTCACAAACTAATATTTTAAGAATGGCCTAGAGGTAAGTTATTTGAAAACGTGTAAATACTTTATTTGGAAAATTATTGTTTGTTCGGATAAATTTATCATATGGATAACGAAATAAGGTGGTCATGATATGAAATTCAGAAATGGCGATTGCGGTTAAATTAGATTATTAAAATTATTTCATTTATGACGTACAAACGCATTTAAATGAATTAACCAAGTCGTCCGCTTTTCACGCTACAATCAGATGCACAATTAAGGGCGTGGTTTCTTTGAATGAATTTGTCATGGTGGCTTGGTATCACGCAACTGGCATTCTTTCTATGTAAATAGTTGGCTTGTGAAATATGAGAACTGTAATTATCTTTATTATCATGTGACAAGGAAAACGTCTGACGTCATGATAGGTGTGCGAAATTATAAATTCAATTTTTGAAACATCAAAACAAATCATTATTTTTATCGACGCGTTATTCAAAGCATTTTTTGTTAACCATTTTAAGGTGTGATAAAGTGTTGGTGATTTCACAATGACAGGAGTAGACGATTTTCTCATAAACATTCGTAGTTGATGCTTATCGTACAACACAATGCCAGCGCTGCTCCTGAGGTACGGCCAGTAAGACCGTAATGACGTTAGCATTTATCCTGTCGGTCAGCGTTTTGAATTTCGGGTTTTACCATTTATCAGGGACTCTACATTACACAGTAATATAGAGTCCCTGCATTTACCAACTCCACTACTCCAAACAATCAACTTAAATGTTATCAAATGCAATAAAACACGATAGAAGATTAATGTGATGTTACAAAACTCCTATTCGTGGTTTATTTACACTTCATTTAATTAGTGTTAGAGGTTATCGCGATTTCTTTTCATCAATTTTGTAGACACGCTAAGATCCGGAAGAACCGTGTGTCAAAATCCGGGACCTTTTGATGGCATTGTAGACGGTATTACCTGGCCTTAGTTACTTCATTTACATTAACAGCGGTATTTGGGAAAATATTTCTTTATCGTGTATTTCTTTTTTGTTGAAGTTCGTACAACCATTCAAAACGGCTGCTGGCATGTCATCGAACCACGTGATATTCGACCAGAAATTGTTTATACTCAAATTTTCAATAAACACTCTTCTTAAGTAACACTGTAGAAATAGGTTTTAAAATTCTGACGTGGGTAACATAAACATCTGACAAGCTTGATTCACTTTTGTGAAAGTGTTGGAAACTGTAGAAATGGTTGCCTTTTGTGTGAATAACTGTGGACATGCGTGGTAAACTACAATCTCTATAATTATCAGTATATTGAAGTCTATTTTAGGCTTCAAACTTATATGCAGACGCAAACGAGCGCACTGTACAATCTGCCAGTATATCATCAGGAAAAAAACGAGAAAATCATAGGCATATTATATTTATTTTTAATCAGATAGTGTTGCTTTAATTATGCCATGGTAGAATCATCTGTCAGACTGTTAGAACTGGATATTTATCAAATATTTTCTCAATAAGAACGAAACATCTATTTTCGTTCTGTGATCAGAATTGTTTGAAATGTGTCTTTTTTGTCGACAAACGCATAAGTATTGTCTAGATATATATTGTAATTATCTGTGTCTGGTGGAAAGGCGTTGAATAAGCGACAGAAATAGAAGCAAGCTGTAATTTTAGCCATATATATATTCTCAATAGTCTCGCATAAGTCTCTTTTTGCTGTTGAACTAATTATTCATTTATCAAAATATTGGTGATGTCTGGTGTGGTTACAGCTTGCACTCAAAGTTCGTAGGAAGCAAGTGTGGCGATGTCACTTTAGTTTTATTGCTTTGTCCGCTGTTTCTGAGTGTTTGTATTAATCTTGTTTGATATGATAAACAACGTCGTTAAATCTGATAACAAGGGCAATTAATGAATTATTGAAATCCTAATTGCTATTAAATCATATCTGATAAGTTGGATTAAATACGCTTACACAAGTATCTACTGTTACATGCATTGAGTACCAATGTATCGTTCTGATCACATCCACAGATTACACAGATGTTTCACTTCCAGTGCTTTGATTAGCATTATAATATGAATATACTGGAATTCGTTTTCTGGCCCAAGGCACCAATTCAACATGAGTTATAGAGTGAACAGGGTACCAGGTACTAACTGAAAATAAGGCAAAATAGTATATCTAAGTTACTTCCTCGTACCCTTCCACAAGAAGCTGGCAGCATCTCCACATATGGAGGAAGATCGGCATTTTCATCAAATTTTCATAGAAGCCGGGTATGACCTGCCGCGACTGGGATTTGAACCCGGATCGTCCGGTTACAAGTCCACCACACTGACCACTGGACCACGTCGCGGCTGTGCAGAGAACAAGGTTGGTACCGGTAGATAATAAGGTTAGTACTGGTACAGAATCCAGGAAACTGTTTAGAAATAGCTACATGTCGGTATTCAATACAAATTCTGTTGAAAACAGGCTTAAACCTCGAAATTGTATTTCGTTCTACTTAACCAAGGCTATGTCAACATTACTACAAAATATTCTTTTTGATATTACACTCGAATTGAATCTACATTGAATGAAAATAACTGCTAAATTACACGATTGATAGACGCTTTATATTGTATAAGAAATAAGTAAGTCGTGTTCTCCCGAGCGTAAGAAATGAAGGCCGCTTATTGAGGCTTTAATATGCAATACTATCTTTCCGTATTCTTCCATTGAGGTGATTAAGAATTAAATTACAAATTGTATTATAAATCATTTACACATGTATGCAGCTATGGAATGCGACGTGTGGACGTTTATATGTGTCTATTTTTAGATATTTATGAAGAAGACAACTGCATAATACCATTCCCGAATGATAAAATATTTTATAGTTTTAAACTCGGTCATAATATGCATGGATGATGTTGTAAACTTGGTGTTAAAATTCAGTATAAATTTTATACTATTGTTCCCTGGTACGGACCAGACGGTTTTTATCTACTATCAAACCGATTCATGAAGTTAACTTACATTCTTACGAGAGACTTCTGGTGCAGATTCATAGGACGGCCTCCAGGACAAGCATGAATTCCGTTCCAAGGCGCATTTGGCTTCAACTTCAGAGATATATAGGCAAAGAACTACACAATTTCCTAATGCTATAAACCGTAGTCTGTCTGATAGAAACAATATTAGCCTTTACTTTGTGTCAACACATGCATCTTGACGCTAACGAAGGTCTCAGAAGTTGAT
Organism: Lutraria rhynchaena; assembly: GCA_008271625.1. Classification (NCBI taxonomy): domain Eukaryota; kingdom Metazoa; phylum Mollusca; class Bivalvia; order Venerida; family Mactridae; genus Lutraria; species Lutraria rhynchaena. The sequence continues at coordinate 1,666,185 of VIBL01000068.1, forward strand.
CTCAAATAATGTTTTATGTTACACTCTGTGACTCCGCGTTGCTACTGATTATACATTATATAATAAAATTCGAAATACGAATCATTAGTTGTTTGGGAAATATTTAACAATTCGGTTTTGAATCGGAAGTTTGTGCGTGTTTTTTTTTATTTTTTTTCTGAGTGCGTTGTTTATTCCCAGCGACATTGCTGTTAATAAATTTAAAGTTTACGTTTTAAACTGATACAAAGCTTTTAAAGGCTCGTAACAAATAAATAAAATGTCAGTCATGCTGATTTCTTATCATAGAAAAATGGAATTTTCTCGACATCTTTGCAACGAATCGAAACAAATATCGTTTTCTTGTTTTATCAACTATCAAGGACGCTCGGCGGGATTCACGCTGTTTAAACATAGAAGATGACAGAACCTCTTTGTCAAATATAAACACTATGTATATTTCTTTTTAATTTAAGGCATATGATTTGATGTTGACAAATGTATATTTCAAAACAAGATTTTACTACAATTCACCTGAAAAACCTGAAAGGTGTGTTGTATAAAAGCACTGATAGGGGCCTCCATGGTCGAGTGATTATGGTTTCTGACTAGCCCCGCGCCGCTGTGAGTTAGAATCCCAGCTGTGACCAAATTTTCCATGTAAGGAAACTGTTCAGTCAGCTTACGGACGAGCTTTGGTTCCACCCAAGTGTGAGCCCGGGGTTTTCCCCCCATTGTTAAAGTTGGAAAGTCGCCAAATGACCCTGGCTGTTGGTTTTACATTAAACCCCAGTGAAGGAAGATCTGTTGCAGTCTTATAAACGATTGTGAAACGGGCGATGCCGACCTTTTCCCTGCGTCAAAGCAGTAATAACTTGTAATACACTGTAATGGGACAACTTTCTGTGTCGACGGAAACTACCAAAAACACGTCAAAGTAACTATAAACAATATCATTAACAGAACACAAACAGTTCACGATAAATTTTGTCGACAAGCAAATTAACCTATTAAGGTTAAATGAATACAATTTTTATTTGTAATTTAGGTACGTGCTGGTATCTGCAATCAAACGTGCTCTCAGAGTATCAGAATGTCTTGGTATGTGTGATAGTGAGGTTAATAAATTGAAAACATTAATCAAATTTTGGCATACACATGACACGGTGTTTTTGAACTATCAAACTTGATGTTGTTTTTGTAGAGTGATCGAGAAAACTGTAATGAAGACACGCACTTCAAATACTCGTGTGTTCAAAATGTTTGATCATTTGTATAAAAAGAAGCATGTTTTATCCAAGCTCCGCTCAGAAAGATTTCGTGAACATGGAACTCTCCGTATTTTTATACAGTTCGAAGAAAACACTCACAGTGTCAACACTTTTTTTATGAGTGTGTAGTCAAACCTGTGTTAAACGAACACCTCTGTATACATTATGTGAACGGCGGCCATTCTTTGCATACACGTATTGATAAAACACATCAAAGCTACCTCTGAATAAAGGCCAACAATGTATAAGGACCCTATTTCAACATTCTATCGTTCGCAGTGGGCGTAGTTTTTGGGTTTAACTATAGTTTAATTAATTATAGCTGGTTGTAGAAAGTATTCCTGAGTGTACTAATTACAGCGCTTTTGGCGTGAGCGTCACGTGACACAAGGGCAACATGTGTTACATTGCTTATGGCTAAAACATGAGTTTTGTCATAGCTTCATTTGGTTCAAATTAGTACAAAAACACCAGTATTACGTCATGATGGTTATTTTATCTGAACAAAACGTTCGCGACATTATTTCGACCACACGAGCTTTGGCTGAAACAATATTAGACATGTTTAAGGTTACTTGACCAAAACAATTTGAGTAGGTAAGTTGAAACACTTCTTTTCAAATATTTTTGTCTGATGATACTTTTCACGAGAAATGAATGTTTATATTATTGGGTGCCACAATTGCCTTTGTGCACTGGCTATGCTGTATATTTAAATGCTGTGTATGAGTTATTTTTCCATGTTACGTTAAAATACATAAATAATGATACCACCTTCGGGACCCGAAAAATCGGTCGTAATAATGAGGTGATCTCATTATCACTTTGAATTATAGGGTAGTTATGGTAGCCGTGAGAATAAGTGGTCGTAATATTAAGGTCTCAGTTTGAGGTTTTACTGTATCTATTGGAGTGATTCACGTTGCTACAAAGTAGTTTCTATTCATGCGTTGAATCATTAAATCATTGATGTCAGCCATCTCAATCTGTAAATACACACGATCATTTGATCTGTTTCACTTTGTCAGTAAATACCTTTATGTAGGAGGCTTTGAATAATGATTTTAAATATCTTATTGATCGAACATAGTTCATTTTCATGTAAAAATGGTTTTGGAAAAATATGCAGTACTCTTTGATGACTGTCTTTCATGTGGTGATATATTCTTATATATACGCTTTAAGATAGTTTTTTATGATAAGTTAGTGCATATATGATTGGTGCTTTGAATAGTACAAATTTTCTGGTGCGTATCTGTAGCTAAAATCTAATGGTACCATAAATGATTTCGTGGAATTGTCGACTGAAAATCTATCATTTATAAAACTGTAATCAGCTGAGCTCTCTCAGTTCAGAAAAACGAATTGTACAATGCCAAACTTGTTTTGACTCTTTGGGCACGTGTCTATCACGTGCATTATTTACTGCAAATTCTGATAGTAAAGAACATCGGTTTGGTCATATTTTATGCAATAGTAAACCCTGGGTTTTGATGAAAATGTGTTTTCAATATAAATATGAAACATGTATTGAAAATTCACAGATTGCAAACTTGAGGGACTGTCAATAATCTCGAACATTGTCAAACTCCTACAGATAAGGTACATATTCGCTATTTTGGACGAGCTACGTGACTGAAATGTAGTGCTTAAAGGTGACGTTCACATACATTCAGTTTGCGTCCCAACATAGATATCAGAGGTTTGTAATAAACTCGAAACGGTGGATGAACTCAATACCGTGGGATTAACAAATTGACTGAATGCTAAATATGCATAGAAATAGGGAATACAGTGCGACCTCACGTTTTTGTCTTACTTATAGATTTGTTAGCTAAAAATGTTATCAATTCTTAGCAAAAGCTGATAATTTCAGCATTGAACTTTATAGTTCTAACATTCAGAGTTGACAAATCAAACAAGAACAAAATTATGGCTCTAATGCACATTCGTAGTAAAAGTAAGCGTCTTAAGTTAAAGAGTCTTAAGTTAGATCTATCGACTTACATGTATATACTTGTATCAACCAGATAAAACAAAACCATTTGATGTCATTTTTGCTGCACATACTTTTGCATTAAGTAGATGTACGGAATCAGCCGGGGTGTTCCTAATGGTACTTTTGTCGACAAACAGTTGCGCAGTTGAACTGATAAACAATTTAGTTATAACGTTAAAATATTTTCGTTGTTCGTATTTCAGTTACTCATGCGTTTATATGTAAACAAAGTTTCGTCCCATGTGTCATGCCTTGTTTAAAATATGGTTTATTTATGATGTAAATATACAATGCAAACAATGGTTCACTGTGACAAAGAGATCGTATTGTGGACTTTTCTCATTCGCGAACTTGAAATAGTGTTCGGCAAAAAAGCCATAAAGCTAAAAGTGAGTCCTTGCTTGACTTTAATTAACCTCTTAGGTGCAAAAATAATAAAAAGGTCACGGCCGAAATGTTTAAAACTGATTTACAGGAAAACAATTACACCTGCGATGGGTTTATCTGTAGAGTTACGTAAACAGGACAAAAACACAAAAACAAATTATCCAACTGAACGATGTATTTTAAGTACGAATAGGTAAAAACGTCAATTATATCATAAATGTTTTAATTAAGACGTTGTAAATGTGCATATGTTAAATAACAGAACGATTTCACGTGACATTATATTATCGCCTAATCAATCAGTCGGTAATTACAAAATATGTATGAACAGCTTATTGTATCATAACTGAAGAGGGTCGTTCAATAACTACATGAAAGTAAAATGTCTATCGCTAGAATAATTTAATTGTAACATCGTTACAGGGACTTTACATTACGGTCCCTGATCGTTATAGCCCAATACACAATATAATATTGGATTTATACCGACCCTCAACTTCTCAACTTAGTGATGGATATAAACAGTAAATATTATTCTATTTTCTGAAACGATTTCGTATGTAAAGTAGTTTGGCAAGTAAATTTACCTTTCAGTATAGTTTTTGAAATCATCATTCAATCATCAAACTATATGAATGAAAATCGCCGATTATTCATTCTATCTTTTTTTCAAGTACTTAGTGATCAGCCCCCACGCACGTCCATAACCCCCCGAGGACGTTTTATACCAATAATGAAGTCGTTTATCGACAATATGTAGCTTGTCATTTTTATAGGGCGTTTAACAAGACTAAGTGCCCTTTGATAACAAGTGTCTTATTGTTTTAGGGAAGGATAATTGCATAAGAATTATACATAAGAAAATATCCAAAATCGATCAAGTCCGAAATACGTTATGTTCAATTAGATGGCCTCTTTCCGGTTAAGTTTGATTTATGCGATCAGTGGAACATTGATAACAAATTTAATGTGATATGTTTTAAATAACATATCGAGCTCGTCCGAAAATTCATCATTTCTGATTTCATTACCACTTTGCAATTTATTCAAGAAATGTAATCTGTTACGCGGATTATGGCTTTTCCGTTTGTTTTATACCAGAAACAAGTAGTAAAGTAATACTAGTATATGTACATTCTACATTTTTAATGTTTAATCAAATGTCATTTTTGTGTTGAATCTAGGTTTCAGGTTTATATTCATCTATTGTTCATTTACGGTCGGTTGAATTACAGTAATTTTGTGTTTGAAATAGTTATTTAAAGGTCGTTGTGTTAAGAACTTGGTGTCTTGCGAGGATTCCCGTTTCGTACTAACTTGGTGGAACTCGGAAATTTCCGTCATTTTCCGTATTATATTTCCGTTGAAGAAATCCGGTTTAATGAGATGACGAATTAAGATGAAATACTAGTGACCAGAGATATGTATCTACGTCCGGCTCATTAAATATTCAACATAATGTTTGTTTCCCGAGATCCATTTATTAATGCCTTGGCGGCATTCATCTTTTCTCTGGGCGTGGCAAACATTCATACAAAACAATAGATCTATATTTTTGGTTGTCCAATATGCGAACCCGAGAGTGATTAACATTAGTTTTGTTTTCGTCACGACCGACCTTGAAATACTTAGATATATAGCATTACACGTAATATCAACTTCCTTCATTCATTACAATGCTATGCGTGACCAAAGTTTTAAAACGCGGAACAATAAAATATAAACATATTGTGCTTGACGTATAACTGAAAGCGGATTATGATTTAGCGCTACGCCCAATTCCAAACACGAAGTCTATATTTACTCAGACATTGAGGAATGAAACATCTCATTGGCTTTTTTGTATCCTGTGTGTGAAATTGCTTGTTAACAATAAGCCAGGAATTTGTATCTTTCTGTCAACGATTTGTGAATGTGATCACTATAATTACTGTCGTAAAAGTCCCGTTTGTGAAGCGAAATTTGACACTGGCTGAAATTACAGTTGACGGTGCAGAATCGTTCAAAGTTTAAGTTAAAGAGAGTTTTGTGTTGAAATCCGGATTGTTAAGTATTTGAAATTTTCGTACACAGGGATTGAGGTTATAAAACTTGAGATCGGTCTCCGAGCTCAAATCTCATGTCTAGTCTTTAAATGTTTCAAAGTTAATTATGATAATACTATAATAATATTACTGATACATTATTGTGGCAACATTATTAAACTGAATATGTATTTAATCATCAACCAGCTCTATATTATCAACCATAATACTTTGAGAGTAGAGTTTAGATTTCAGCTCGGAGGCCGTTCTCAAGTTTTATAAACTCAGGACCAGGTCGCATATGTTTCCTATGAAACTGCTAAAAGAAAACCTGACGTTAATAATATTGTTTAATACGTTAGATCATTCATCGTAATGTCAGTCGGTTTTGGTGATCCACTGTATCGAGATAGTCTGTGATGATGATAATGATGATTTTGTTGTTCTTTGTGTTTTCGAGTTTGGAGAATGTTTTGTGATTTATGTTAATGATGATGACGTTCTTGCCACTGACGTTGACATTGATAATGATGATGCAATTAAAGCTATTGATGCTGTTGCCACAAATGCAGAAACAGCTGTTCCTACTGCGGCTCTTTTTGTTGTTCTGGTAAGAATTGGTTCAGAATTAATTGCGGTATCCACAAACTCTGGTTTACCTGTATATGATTGTTACAAATTAGTATGACCTAATTGAAGGTATAGTGCAATTATAATGTATAACAATATACTGTAACAGATCTGAGGTATGTCCCGATAAACCAATTGAATAATTATACAAATAATAGCCTTTGGCTGATATCAACAATGCGGTAGTCGACCTTTAATTGATTAAACAAAAAGTCTATCTTCGTTCAACGTTTTACGGTCCACAGAAAAAACATTATGTTATGTTTCATGGTGACATTATCTGGAGAGTAATTTGACATTAGTTTATATTCATTTGAGATTTTACAGATGGTCGGAAACATTCCGTATAGAATAAATAATGCAAAGGGAAAATAAAACATTTTCAAAACAGTTGGCATAACTCGAACTTTTTTCGTTTGTTGTACAGCTGTCTACTTACTTTGTTTATTACAAGCATAGTTATGATTCGAAACGGCGAATTGTTGACAACGTACGTTTAGCTTGTGTTTTGAAAATGATTGATATTAGCTGAATTTGACATAGTTGCGTAATATGACTGACAAGCATGGTAAAATTAAGTCATGTCTCGCTTATTGTGTATTATGTACAGATATGAGTAAATTTTGGGGATAAATTGTGTTTCGGTGGGATAAGACAGTTTTGGAGTATACGAGACCAAAATGGGTGGACAGCAATCGGATTTGTACCAATATGGTAAACATATTTAGCATTTGTGAATTGTCATGTTTCTTTTGTATTTTGCGTTTATTTATTTATTTTTTTTTTTTTTTGTTAGTTGGATAATCATTTTTCTGGTTAGCCATGGTTTCATGGTTCTGCACCTGCAAATGTGGAGAGGGGGCGGGGGTTCGGGTGTTGTTGTTAAAATTAATTATTATGAATTTGTATAAGGCGCGTTCAGCTTTACCTTTACGCTTTCCATTTTGTTGTACAGATTTGCCTTCGAAACTACTGTCATTGCGACCTTTAAGAATTATATAACTATTTGCTTTTTGCACAAGAATAGCAAAAGGAAGTTTCAAATTGCAAATGTAATATTTTCCTATTATTTGTAAGTGAGAATTTTGAAGCGTGGTCCAGTGGTTCGTGCGCTGGACTTGTAACTCGGAGATCCGGGTTCAAATCCCGGTCGCGAGAGGTCATTCCCTTCTAACAAAAATATCGATTTCCCTCCATATGTGAACAGGTTCCTGGCTCATTGTGGAGGGATAAGTTAGTACTGGTTAATATACAAACCAGGAAATCTGGTTAGGTCAAACGGCTGCCGTATATAACTGAAAAATTGTTGAAAAAAACGCATTAAACCCAGTGAAAAAAGGCCTGTGACACATATGCACATTATACCTATGATACGCCTGTATAAATAAATCCGAATGAGTGATATCTTAGATTTTATTTGCAAATTATTCTTTGCTAAGAAAGCGAGAAGTTTATAATGTCATTTTGAAAATAACTAAAAATGACGCATTTCTGTATGAGCTATTATCAGTATGACATTTAATGAAGTGTCGTGCTGTAGAGATGGATATGGATAAAGTACAGATGACACCGTCCTTCTTCAACGATTTTAGTCAGTGAACTCCGACATAACGAATAATCGGATTCAGTGCAGTATCTAATTCCCGCGAACACACCTTTTTATTCCTTTGTGTTGTAGTTGCATTTAATGAAATATGGATATAATAAAGCAATAATTCGTGTCCTTAGGAATTCACTATAACTGTGTTCTACTGTACATTTATTTCGCATTCCTTTGTTAGTTTCTTAATTTAGTTTGTCTGTTAAACTCTTGTGAATTATATGTAAAGGGCGTCTCATAGTAACATGACTATTACGAGATTTTTCTTTTGACTTTCCGTCGAAACATCACGTTCTCACGCGTCTGTCATTTTTGCGTTAAATATGTGTAACAAAGCCGACAAATACAATACCGTAATTATGAGAATTTGTTGTTATAAAACTTGGGATATTAAGACTGAAATAAGACATAAATCAAAAGTATCTAAGTCACGTGATTAGACATAGCACAATCTTAAATTCCTAAAATACCGCATAATTAACAATGAGTGATAGGATAGGAAATTATGTAAATGACATTTGAATCCACCGGCAGCGGCTTGGGTAGTTACTCATTGAATAGAGATGTTGAATTATAGCATTGGTTTGTTGTTTTAGTATGTGTGTGTGAGAGTGAAGGTGTGTGCGTGCGTGTGTTTTGCTGCTTCGCTTTTTGTGGCTGTGGTGTTCGTTATCATATAAATGGTTTATCTTTATTCGATTTGGAGAGCGTTTTGTCTAAAAACCTAAATTACTACTGTTTTACCAAACTATTGTTGTATTACTGAACTACTTCTGAAGTAAGTGTAATCCGAAACAACGCTTTTGATAATAATTTATGACGATGCTTCAAAAGACATTTCTGTTACATCATCGAACATTCGAAATGTATAATACGTATATGCGCAACTAAATCCATATTACTTGTACTATCATAATGGGATTGAAAATTAGCGTGACTACCACACGTACTCACATCATCAGTAACGCCTTGCCGGCTAACAACAACATCATAATCACACGTTTGTATATTCAAACATTGTATAAATCATTCTGAAAACCACCATTTACATGACCTCTCCCCCCCCCCACAAAAAACACCACAAAAAGGTGGAGTTGGTTGTTGTCTACGCATGTCTGATATATATATTATCATAGGAAAAACATATTTATTATAGGCGGAGAATCTAATTCATTGTGAGATACAGTAATTAGCAATTTAGCTTTATCTTATATTAATGCTAATGAGAATTATGTACCATACAACTTTTGTTGTTGCGAAATCTCATTAATTTACTTGCTAACGTACATTTAGCTCAGTTGGTGATGAACCAGAAGAGCGTATGTTTTTGTTAAGTGCTCTTTAGAGTGTTCGTCCATCTGTCCGTGCGGACGTCCGTCTGTCCGTCTGTGTACACTTTTAAAATGCTTCTCCTATACACATTGTTTGACTTGAATAAAATCTTTAACAAATGAATGCTACAACATATGTATCTGGAATTTCATCATTTTTTGACTATCTCATTCCAAAGTATTGTATCTAAGAGCAACTCTCTCAATGTTACATTATTATGAAGGCATCAACTCTAATCTGATTAACAGAAGTCATACTAAGGCCATCCTTAAAAATGTTGCTTTTTTCAGTTACGCGACGATCACTCAAAAATCCTCGACCGACAGAAAAAGATAAGTGATTTTAACAAAAAAAAAATGTTGCCACTCTAACGTTAACCAAAAAGTGCTTACTTACCTAGCACACGTAAAAGTTCAGATCGTTTAACTGCAAACCCATATTTCATTAAGGACGGCATTATGAAAACTTATAAAGTCCAAAATATTGTATTTAATAACAAACGATAATTTTTCCCAATTTTGTGCATATTGCTTAAAGGCTTGATGAGTCGGTTGATGACTAAATTTTGTTGTTTTATGTGATTAAGTGTTCATGCAATTGAACAAATTGTTGTTTATGTTATTTGTGGTAATTTTGTTTGCGTGTGAAAAGTATGCTTGCGGCTTGCTTTTTTTAAATGAGAGAGTTTGATTGCTTGCCTCAGATTCTTAAACAGACAATGTGTTATGAAGTGAGCAAGGCGAAATAGAAGACGAACGGACAGACGGTAATACTGACAGATACAAACAGTTTTTACAGCTTAACGACAAGATAGATGTATAGTTCTTATACCAGTCAATCAATCCTACTTTTCTTTTATCATTTCAGATTTTGATCACGCATTTATCGCTGCGGATTTGGATATTCGAGAAGCAGCAGAGAAAAATCAAAGACCGGAAATGGAGGCGGAATATGTTGGATATTATCTGGGGTCGTCCATGTTGACAAAGGGGACAACAGGCCTTGGTGTCATTCAAAAACCTTTACGTGAAAAATACTTTGCGTTTAGAAAGTCTTCGGAAAATAAACTTGGACCCGAGATTGGAATAAGGGTCAATCCTCGAGGTTTGGTTCTCCTTTTTCCGGGGACACACCCGGGGCATCCTAACGACATATTTTATGACATTTCATCGATTCATTTCATAGAAGCGGTAAATTTTGTAACTATGAAACAGAAGGACAAACGTTACTATGGTGCATTTGTGCCTATTGACGATGACATGGAAATGTACCCTAACCAAGATAAACTTTTTGTGCAATTAGAAAAGAAATTCACCCACTTGACAAAAATTTCCCATCCACCAATGGTCGCTTGTGTTATGCGGCGACCCACTGGGGTAAAAGCTGTCGACTGTCACATGTTTGTTATTCCGGTTGTTGAAGACGCTATTCGGATGGCAAATATGATTCACAGGTTCCAAGAGCGTCCAGATAATCCAGAGTTCTATAGCCGTCGCGATTTGCCGCCTGAACCTGACGTCATACCACGAAATCTGGGTCAACCGCCGCCTGATCGAAGATCACATGACTCTGATCCTCGTAACTCAGAAGATTATACGATTTACAAAGGCGGAAGGGGATTAGAGTTGAAGCAAGAACATTTTCTGCGGGGTCCAGAGTCTGACGATCGCTCAAAAGACAGAGATCGAGACAGGATGCCACCACCTCCGACTAATGCCGATTTACGTTACGGATATCCACGAAATAGGCCGGATAATCCCGAGCTCCGAGATCGGTTTTCATCAAATTCAGATTATGATAGACAAGGAAATAGAAATTCTCGCGAAATCGCTCAGCCAAGTGGACGATATGTTGAAAGAGATTCGTTTGGTAATGAACATGAATTTGATAATCAGTTTGATAGTAGAGTCAATCACCAGAGACAACGGTCCGGAGACGACCAAAATATTGATCGCTATTCTGGTGAGAGGCACTCCGGGTTTGCTTCCAGAAATGAATTTCAAGACAGACGGACAGACGATCGCAGGCCTGATAATTTTCCCGGAAAATATCGGGAACCGTCACCGGAAATGCGTAGAATGCCGCCATCTTGGCAAAACAGAGGGTCACGTGACAATCCTCGGACCCCATCAGGTGGTTATGACGATCCACCTTACGCGAGACCTGTCCGCGGTGAAAGGCCTCGCTCTCCTCCAGTCAGCCCTCGTAATTCTCGGGACCTCGCTTCTCCACGAGGGCGTTCTCCCCCTCGGGGTCATTTGTCCCCTAGGGGTCCTCCATCCCCAAGGTCTCAGTCTCCCGATGATAACGTTTACAGTGCTTCAAATTTAGAATCTCGAATGGACGAAGGTCAGGCAGGCAAGCCAATAGCTAAAGTTCCGCCGAACCGTAAAGGAATCAGAGTTTTGCCAAGTTTGCCTATACTTGATGTCAAACACCAACTGAAACCGGTTTCTCCTCGATCGCCGGAAGCCCCTAGTAAGATTGAAGAAAAACCACCCACGTACAATTATAATAATATGAAAAATGACGATTCATTAGAAGAAAAACTTTATGACAATGCGCCTTTGAATCGTCATTCGCGCCCTCAATCAGACGTAAGTCCGCGCGTTAGCAGACGATCAGATGATCAGTCTAGAGCAAAAAGTGGTGACTACGGTTATAATTTCAATTCTGGAAATCAACCGACTAAGCCTTGGTCATACGAAGATGAAAAGGAGAAATTTCTGAAAAGTAGAGACGCTGCCGGAAGTAGTGGTGGTTGGAGTAGTGCCAACAAATCTAAATCATTCCAAGACGGCTTCAGGGAGCCAGAATACAAAGAGGGAATTAATGGACGCGGAGGACAACACGTAAAAGACCTTGAAATCGCTGATATGTTTGGAAATTTAAGGACCTCATCTAATTTTAATCGAGATGTTGATTTCGAAAGCTCGCTTGGATATTTGCCTTGAGAAGCATGACGTATACACCAGGAAGTAATGACGTCATGTGTTTATGATTTCTGTGTTTCAGGCACCGTATTTCCGCGCATATCATTAATACGAAGTGCTGAACTTCACAAATTTAAGTGCCATTAATATACATTAATATTATTCATGTCTGAGGACAGAAGGCAATTTATAGATGTCTATGAATTCTGACGTTTGGGTGTCTTGAGCGCGCTATCGTTAAGTATACACATATTCTGACGTTATTGATGCATGCGTTCTTGGCCAAAGTATTTTGTAATATAGCTGTAGAATATCAGCTAAAGTCTGTATCACCGTAAATCAAATATTATTTATAACGGACGCACGTGAATCAAAACTAATATATCGGATATTATACCACTATGTTTCCATGGTAACCATCATTATGGATGTTCGCTTGGGATTATGATTTACAAGTCATGTGTTATAACGATAATTAACATGGGTGCTTTTATCCAAGATATAATTCAAATATTGATGGATTTTTTAAAGCCAAAGTATACTATTTAATTTCATCACAAGTTGCTTTTTATCACGTAGTACTTCAATTAGATAACCACATTTATAGGCTAGCGTGGCATTTTGCCGTTTAGAACCCTATGACATGTGAACCAATGGTGTGTACATTAATTATTTATTGTATATATAAATATCCCATTAGTTAATGAATATAAAAGAATACTTCAGATTCCAGTTTAATATTCTCTTAATGGTAATTCTCCAACCTGACGTGTTTGAAATGGGATCATAATCAGATTTGAATTAACCATAATTCTTTACATATTTGTACCTAGATTTGCATGTCTTTTGAAACATTAAACATATCAGGTTGATGTATGAGTGGCATTTTGATGAACATTGTTTATATTATGGCAGTTTAAACTAAGCGCATAGCCAGGTTTCTGTGACACATATAAATTTACACATTAAACACTATAAACGTTGTATTGCTTCTGGTTCCCGGTCTACTATTACATTGGTTTTGAGGTCACAGTATGTAGATTTACTTTACAAGCAGCATCATTTACTGGTCCCCACTGACTAGTGTAGCGCTCAGACATGGTACCAGATATCACCATAATGGTTCCCAACTAATGCTTACCTAAATTGTCTATGCGTCCAGGGAAGAGATACAAATTTTATCATTTTCCTTCACAATAGTCTCCTTAAATTAGTACCCAGCCCCCAGATGGAAAACATTGCAATATCTGATTGAAGCGTAAGAATCAATGAGGAGCCAGTTTAGACTGTTACCCCGTTCATGGAAGCAAATAGTCATGCCTTGTATATGAGACATTTTGGAACTCAGACTGGTAATACATACATATATATATATATAGCCATGTTAATTGAAGTAATATTCATGACCAGGTTAGAAATACGTGCACATACTCAAGATCATTTAATCAGAACTAACTCATTTAAATAGCAATCAAAGTGAATACAGTCTAACACAGTTATAAGGAACTGTGAAAATGGAATATAGAGAAGCAATTACATTCATTACATCACCACGCCCTCCTTTATTTTGATTTAATGGATGTAGTGAAAATTTCGGCTGCCAAGAAATTTGCTATAACCGTGTTCTACTGTATTTTTCCACTCGTAAATTGTCTTTGTGCAAGTTAATCTCAATCATTAATTGGAGCAAATCAAATCAACTATTTAAATTGTATCAAGATAACTTGCTCTTACCTACTCAATGAATAAAACCGAATCAATGAAAAATGATAGTTAAAATAAACAAATGATTCACATCATATAACACTGATCCGGCTAGATGGTTATCAAATTTATTTCAGATACATAAGTTATATAAGTTTTAATCGATTTTTTTTCTGAACATGTCAGCCTTAAGTGATTGTTATGAAGTCATTATTAAAACTCTACTAATGTTGTTGGTACTTTGTTTTTCTATTAGACAATTTTTTCAAATATCTGATAGAAATATACACATTTATAGTCCAGGTTCATTTCATTTCGAGTGTACACGTTTTTGTGTACATGCTATCGTTGATAAACTCTTTTATCCGAACGTACATTCATTTCTTAAAATACAAGTGTACTGATAACTAGAGTTAAATAATTTCGGAATTCATCGACAATTTCCGTCAAAATGCTTACGCTATTAACCGTTGATTCGCGAAAATAATCGAGTATTTCCGGAAATGTGAAATATGCTCAAATTACATTTTTCTATTCGCAAGTACTTTCTTACTTGTAATCAAATGTGTACAAAATACTGATGAGAGATAGTAAAATAATAAAAGTTTCAATAGATTGTTGTAATTTGAGATGAAATCGTTAAATGATTGTTACAAAATTTACGAAAGAAGGGAGATATACATGTTTCCACATTTTTCTTCCTTTTATGAACTTACGAAGGATTGTATCACAAAAGAGGAGAGGTTTGTTAGCGTTCGCAGTGATCGTGTTACACCATTAAGAAATTCTACTTTATTGCGCATTTGTTATTCTTTGTGAACAATTTGAGTCTCAAATATCAAATTAATCTCAAAATATTTCAAAGAATATGTATAAAATGATAATTTGTCAAACGTCCAACTTAAATGAAAACCACAAAAAGATAGAAATATTTTATTTATATTAAGTATCATCCAAAAAAATGAGAAATGTTAAAACGAGATATGGGTGTAGTTATAAATGTGATACACAAGAATATGTGAATTCCTGATTAACCGAGCGATTACTTTGTTCTATCCATGTTTTACAATATCCATAACAATAAAATAAAGAAGGGCGTTTTCTATTAAATTAAATTTCACCATGTATCCGAATCTTCGCCATTCTTCACCGAGTTCACTGTAACCGTGCTTTACTGTACAGTCTGTCTTCATTTAACGACCACGTTAATCTTAAGACCACATCTTTTAAAACCACTCGTGTTAAGATCATTATTGTTACAACATTTTCTCCTTGAAAATGAGACTCTCTCAGTATTAAGACCCATGTACTTTCACTTCTTCTATGAAGCTTATCGTTTGATATCACAGTCATGGATCGACCGTCCGATGCTCCACATCCTGTTTACTGGGACCACTTATCAACAAAGACCACATTTGCAATAATTACGGTGTACAGTCAAACCTGTGTTTGAGACCTCCGAATAAAGGCCATTCTTTGAAAAACCATC
Source organism: Lutraria rhynchaena (assembly GCA_008271625.1). Taxonomy (NCBI): domain Eukaryota; kingdom Metazoa; phylum Mollusca; class Bivalvia; order Venerida; family Mactridae; genus Lutraria; species Lutraria rhynchaena. The sequence goes on from VIBL01000068.1 coordinate 1,681,533, forward strand.
AGTAATAATTTAGAACTAACTGACATCCAAAATAAAGGTCATCTGTCTATAAAGACCATATTTTGTCTTTCCCAAAGGTGGCATTTGTTCATATGTTTGACTGTATATGTAGAATGTGTTACAAGATTTTGTAAAACGATAAATTCGATGGAGTTTTTGTGACTATATCATTCACTTCTAACGCTTAAATGACTCGACATTTTGAAACACGCTCACGAACGACTTTTCGTGTTTAATGTTTCAGCTTGATTGTCACGATTTCCTGTCAATCATTGTCTTTCCTCGGGCATATAGTTACCTTCGGGATTTTTCGAGGAGCATTAATGAAATGTTTCATTATTATGGTATCCTAAGAAACTAATCTTGATAATAAAGTTTATACAATGAGTGGAAATATGAGCGCCGGTTATATGAGAATGGTTAGAAATACTCAAAGCGGATATACAGATGTTGGTTATGCCCATGCTGAAATCCGAGCACGTTGACGTGTGTAATGTAAAGTAAATATATGTACAGTCAAACCTGGGAAATCCTCTATTAATAGATAGCCTTTATTCGGAGGGCTGTTTGTTCTAAATAATCAGTGATGGTTTTTCAAAGAATAGTCTTTATTCACAGGGTGGTCTTCATTCGGAAGTGGTCTCAAACACAGGTTTGGCTGTATATAATTATGCTTCAGTTTGTTATATTTCTGAACTGATATTCAGTACATGTAGTTAAATACCGTTTTATTAAGACCGCCTAGATCGAACGGTTTCCTTCGCGACGGGTCGTGACAGACATGCCCATCTGTAAAGTCTGTTCCGAGTTAAATGGCCACCTGTGACCAATGACTACCATATGAACAACGGTTGTTTTGATATAATCGACAAAATAAACATCTGATTAAAGGTCACATGTGCTTAAAAGGCCATTTTCTTTCCTTTGGTCATATTTAATAGCCTATTCTAGTCTATTGTCTCAATGCCACCGTTGAGAAAGAAGAAAACTGTCCTGTGTGCTCATTTGTGCTTTATTCAGGGTTTTTGTTGTCTATTGTACTAATAAACGTATTCTAAAAAGTGGCCGTCGCTTACAAGTGACCGTTATCCACATTTATATTTAACTTAGTGTGTCTGTACTGAATTAAAGCTTTAACTTCCACGCGCCAGACCATAAACGCGTTTGTATTATGTACCCATTAAATACTCGTATTATTTACATATGACATTGTGACAGGTGGTGAACGTTATATTCGTATCTCCCTGTAAGTATACTTCATATTTTATTTACCCAGTAGCCGCCTTATCTATTTGTAAGTCTATTGAATGATTTAATACCTACTTCAATGAGCCTTGATTCATCGATTCAACTATGAATAAATTTCATAGGCTGACAGGTCATATTCTGACGGTTTTATGTCTACATGTACAAACTTTATAATCTTAGTACATGAATATGTATAACCTAAGTATCTGCAGGTTTGAATTATCGACCTTAGTTTGCTTGTAAACCATCATTTTAATCTTACAGAACAGATTGTGTCATCGCTACGTTCGTTAAGTAAATTTGGCATTCGGCACAAATCGGTCGTTTCCGTTAAGTTCAACGGTGATGAAAGGGAATTGACTACCGATGCCTGCTACTGCGACAATTAGTCTGTGACCTTGAAAACAGTAACTGGGACTTGGGATAACCCCGAATTATTTAGTCACTAAATTAACTTGCGAATATTCAATGTCAAACTAAACAGACACACTATGTCTATTAATATCAAAATTTTCTTCTTTCAGGAAAATTGGAAATTTAAACATTTTAAAGGATTTCGGACTCTCATTGCTAAATAGGCAGAATGTCATCACGAAGTTATTTTGATTTTATCCTTCATCGTAGAGTATTCAACACGACTCACATTTTCTTCACAGAGCAAAAACGTAAAATACACCTCTGTCTGTCTGTCTGTCTGCCTGCCTGCCTGCCTGCCTGCCTGCCTGCCTGCCTGTCTCTCTCTCTCTCTCTCTCTCTCTCTCTCTCTCTCTCTCTCTCTTTCTTGTCCATCATTAAAACAATTATATGCTTATTAGTTCACCAAAAACATCTATGAGCCTTTCTTATTTTGTAAAAGGAGAATTCAAGTTTCATAATTATGATGGCGTTATTTATTTTCCAGCCTTGTTCCGGTTTTTATGACCTTTTCAAGGCAGACTCAGACTATTCATTTATTTTTTATTGATGATATTTTATAAATATATGTGGCCAAGCCTCGTAAAGTGTTGTCGTCAAAATGGTAAAGTAGATGAAAAAATTGAAAATTCTGTTCACGTATAATTACAACCAAAATATGAATCAAAATCGTCACGAATCGTGTTTAAACTTTAGCCACACCCTAATTAATTATCACAAGCGCGTTTTGTTTTCTCCGTAAATTTATGAAAGATGTTCTTTTTTAAGAATACTAAATATGATACAAAACGTCGAAATACAGACATTTGTAAGTAACGTTGACAAAGTTCACAATACGAGGACGCTATATTCTACTATTACACTATACTATTATTGTGTTTCAATTGTAAGCATTGTTTGTAATGATGAAAGTGTACGTTTTTTATGTATCTTGTTACTTATTAAGTGTAAAAACAAGGCTACAGGATCTCTAGTTACATATATACGTACATGAATCTACTGTATGGTGTTCGGTAAGTGCCATGTTCACATCTACATTTCTCGATCGTGGTGTTGCTCCAACATCACTGTGACATTGGTCCAACATCGTCGTTCTATCAACATTATGACATTATCACTGTAACATTACTCAAACTCTAGTAATGACATTAGTCTATTGTCTTTATGACTTTGATCTACATTATCGTGACATTATCATAAAAGCATTGTTCCATCATCGTTATGCTGTGATGAAAAGTTAGTATCATAAGATTAGGTGATAATAAAGTGACACCAAGACGGCCCAGACAGTACGCCATATGTATCATCTCGGCACCATGGAAACAGTACGTTCTGTTGTGCTGTCGTTATCTACCTACCAACATCGCTGTTAACAAGATAGAAGAGCAAAAGTAACTTGGCCCTAATAGAACACCATACTCACTTTGAGTGCGAGCTTTTTTGTATCTCGTTTGAAGTATAGCGACAATAACATATGTACAAATGCTGCAGGCAGTTTTTACACATTTAAAGTCATTGGTTGTATTTTGTTTGTTTATGTGTAAGCATTTATGAATACAGATTGTCAATTAATCGACAATTTCGAGCCACAATTTAGACAAGATTGTTTGCCAAACGTTCATTTGTTTTTTGACACCACTTTGACAGTTTTGACTGAACTTCATGTACCACGTGACATTTTTATTTCTGACTCTCATTGAATTAACGCACGAATTATTTTTCTCTTTGTTCTGGTATGTCATCTTTATTACGTTGCCATTTTATGCTTTTGTTCAATGAAGACTATGGTAAAATACTTATACAAGTAAACCTGTGAACAAAGGCCACCCTTGTGAAAGACAAAATGCGGCCTTTATTGACAGATGGCCTTTATTCGGAGGTCTGTTTGTTCTAAATAATCAGTGAGGGTTTTTAAAGAATGGCCTTTATTCACGAGGTGGTCTTTATTCGGAGGTGGCGGCAAACACAGATTTTATGGTATGTTTATCAGCGATGTCGAGATAAGGAATTTATTAATTAAATTTGATGGGAATAAGTATGTGTATGTTTCCTGTCGTTTTATTCTTTCTCTCGTGGCATCATGGGACACACAAGAAGGCTAGCCATTAAAAAGGCATCCCATACTGCAGAAAGGAACTCCAGCTGGCTATGACTGAAGACAAATGACAGAAGGTGGAAGCCATCCACTAATGAGTAGTGTCTGATCAGCTCTGCCGCCCACCACTTCGAGCTCATCCTGGGTTTAAAAGGGCGAAACAACCAGTGACGAGTGGTACCCAGGTTATGACATTAGTGGAATGCAGTAAGCTGTATTATACAACTCTTCTTTCACTCATGTTGCGTAATAGTGTGCTTTATGTCTTTGTATCACGAATATAATAATATATGTACCCTATCAAAAAACTCTAATACCGTGCCGTTTACCAAGAAATTGATATCCTTGTTGCTAAGTCTAATAGCTGGTTATCATGACATAAGACACGCATATGATACGTTTTAACAAAATTGGGTGATCGCTCGTACTTGCCATATAGATATTAAATACTGACTATGCAATCCAGCTAAAATTTGAAAATTGCTAGAGGAGAAGTTAAACCAGTGAACAAATACAAGAAGGGAAGAAATTTGACATGAATACACAGCTGGCCTTTATTCAGAGGTTGACTTATAGTAAGTTATTCCTATCCGAAACAATTTATTATTAGATCGCGAACGGTTGTAGAAACGTGCAACGTCTTAATGCAACAAAATAGCTGAATTCTGAGTTAATTAAAACGGATGTAAGTGAATCAATTGTAGTGTTGCTTTCTTACGTGCGCAGATAAGTGGAGAATCTTCGACGTCATAGATAGATGTTCAAGGGACACAACTGCAATTACCATATATCTGTATCTTAACGCAGTGATCTCCCTTGTTTAGATTTTGTCGCGCGCTAAGATTCGGAATTTATTATTTATATAATTTACACGCGTCTTTTGTTCATGAATTTGAAATGAAACACGCTGATTTATCTCTTGATATTCGCCACAAACTTTACCTCAATGTGATCTTAGCTGTTTTATCTCAAGTTCATACATGTTTGTTCACAAATTCTGCTGATCACTGCGTTAGAATTCTATAAATGAAAGCATGGCAAACTGACTGGACATCCCACGCAGAAGTTCATTTCAGTGATAAAGATGATTAATATATTATCATACATGAAGACAATAACGACTTGTTCTTTTATTATTGTTATTGTTAGGGTAGTTGCCTAGGTCCTTGGTTGTTTTTAGCTTACACTGGAACCCTCTTTGATGTAATACCATCTGGGATATCAGTACACGGCTTTGCGGATTATCATATAGCAAACAAACGTTTTAAACCAACATCTATCCAAAATGAAAATCATGCAATCAATGAGCTTCAAAATTGTGCAACTATAATTAATTCATGGATGAATGAAAATAAACTAAAAATGAACAGTTCTAAAACGGAATTCATTATGTTTGGTAGTAAACAGCAACTGAGTAAATGTCAAACCACATCCATAAATATTGTGGGAGAAAACGTTCCACTTGTGAAAACTATAAGATACTTGGGAGCTTTTCTTGATCAATACCTTAATTTCAGGGAACATATCAACCGCAAATGCCGAACAGCTATGCTCAATTTTCTATGTATTAAAAGTATACGCAAATATCTTACAGATGATGCTACTGAAATTTTGGTTTTATCTCTTGTTTTGTCTCATTTAGATTATTGCAACAGTATTTTATATGGTGTTTCAAACTGTGATATTGGAAAAATGCAAAGGATCCAGAATATGTGTGCTAAATTGGTTATTAACGGAAGGAAATATGATAGTTCAAAAGCAGCTTTGTTTAAATTACACTGGCTACCTATTAAAGCTAGGATTAATTTTAAGATTTTAATCTTTATGTACAATTGTTTTATTGGAAATGCCCCATCTTATCTTCAAGAACTTGTTAAAAAATCAAGTGAAAATAGGCCTGGCCTCAGATCCTCAGGCAAAAATGATTTTAATTATCAAATTCCTTTTAACAAAAGAAAAAAAATTGATGATAGAAGTTTTGGTACTGTTGGCCCCCTATTGTGGAATATTTTACCACCCAGCATTAAATGCTCACCATCTATAGACGTTTTTAAGAAGAGACTCAAAACACACTATTTTAAAGACTTCTATAACTTATTTTAAAGATATTTTTATGGATTGATTTTGTATGAATGTAACTACGACATTTTAATTATTCATTTGTATTTCATGTGCTCTATTGTTTTAATTCATTTTAAGCTTTTTGTATATCATGACTATTTTAATCTATAACATTTGATAACAAATTTTATGTAAAACGCCATTGAATATGTTTTTATAGAAATAGGCGTTTAATTAAATAAAGAAGTTTAAGTTTAAGTTTATTGTTATTATTATTATTATTATTATGTCATAAGTTTGTTAACAAAGAACGGATTTTTTCCCGAATATACATGTATATGTGTATGTTTAAAATATACTTATTGGCTCAGGCAGACAGGTGCCTTTCACAATTTTAACTTTCAGTGTTCTAGGGATTATTTAGAAAATGTTAAAGCCTGTCAACAACAGTCCTTTCAGTACTTTGATTATTAACCTTTAATGGTTTTATTTCGATACATAAATATCAATTTGTTTCCATGACAACTATCATTCGTTAAATGAGCACTTTTTAAATGATGTGTTAACAATAGGAAATTGTACACGATTTATACGAGAGGACGACCTATGTCATTTGTATACTACATCAATAAAACCACGTAATTACAATGAAACCATTGATGCGTCTTTTAGCGTTTTATGAAGTTGACTTCCTTCCGAAGTAATCCGGATATTACCGAACATGCTCCCGAAGTGTCATCGGTTAACTTCGTAGCTAATCGGTTATCACCGTATTTATAAAATCAATCGATTGTGCCTAGAAATATTTCGTCTGTGGCAGAAAGCATGCATATTCTGAAATGCTCGGGAGGAATAATCGATCAATAACGAGACAGCGTAGGAATTTTCTCCAGTTATCATGGATAGAATTTCAATATATTTTATAATATTTGTGATCAACACATTGCATCATGGGTGAAAATGTGACAGTGGTTGCTCCCGTGAAAGTAAGTAGATATCTTTATTGATTTTTCAGACTAATTTTATTTTCCGGTGGTAATCGATTTTTCCGGGAGTATAAAGTGGGATCTTGAAGACAATGAAAAGGGCACTGATGTCCAGCATTGTCCGAAAATCAATTGTGGTCATCTGTCATCCGCGCTAAGTGGCACGAACTTTAAAAATGTCGTCTGCAGCAGATTTTTACCAGCAAATGCATTTGGTCTGGAACATTTTGGCAATGCTCCGATCCCAACAAAATGAAAAGTAGCAAAACAGAAACTATCTTATTGTATTTATTTATATAAGCAGACGACATTTTGCCAAAACATGACAAGGTGGGCATTAGTTTCCGTCTGGAAATTGTATCAGAATTCATATTTATAGAATATCAAGAAACAGACATTTGTTTGGATCGCAGGTAAAACAGATCATGCATTCATAGCATTGTCGATTTTAAGAATGAACTAATAACCAACCAATGACCGCCTGTTGTTTGAAGGCTCGTCATTTAACGGGTTACCTTGGACCATTGATCCAATTTGAGCATTGAGCTTAAAGCATAAAACATTACTGTTTTTCTTCTGCTTTACCATCATACGTTACCTTTTGTACATGTGACATCATCATCAGCAGCAGCATCACCACCACCACCACCACCACCACCACCATCTAATTTACACTCGCCTCCACAGTAGAAATACACCAATCATTACATAATAATAATCATCATTAACATCATTATCATCCCTAAGAAACGGAAGCAGCAGGAACAGTAACACAAACAGCAAGACGATTCCTAACATCACCATCACCATCATCATCATTATCAGTTCCCTCATCATTAAGAACAGTAGCAGCTGCAGACTCTCCACAACCATTCTTAACATTTGCCACCTTGTGGTTTTCATATCATGAGACTGCAGCTTGTTTCTTTGCAGATTATTGCTGAAATTCTTTCAATCATAGCCGTGATATGGTTGATCGTATCTATAGCAGGCAAAGGATGGGTTGTCGTTCGTTTTCTGTATTTCGATGATGAGACGTGGGTTTGGGGTCTGTGGAGGACCTGTAATGTGCTCGAGGAACAGTTTGTTGTTTGCATTCAAGAAGGTACACATTTCTTTATTGCCCCACCCCCTCCAAAAATATATGGGAGTTATAAAGCTTTGGAAATGTCAGGCGATCCATCCGATTGATTTTAATTTAAAAATGATTCATTGTTACTAAAGATGATCTTGTAATGCGATTTTATTCACTTCATTATCAAATATCGGATAAGGTCGCGATGTAACAATACATTGTATTTGTAATGTTTATTATATGTATGTGTATGTATATTTGGTTAATTGATGGGTACATTTTTGTATTGCCCCTTTGATAAGAGTATACGTGTATTACAAATATTTCACATTACTTTATTATATAAACTACGGAACGATTTAAAGAATGTGTCAAGGTCCAAAACAGTTTAAATATTACGATGGTATTTCACGCATGGAATTGCACAACATATTATATAATTGAAATACATGTTTAGTAAAACTTTACTTAATGGCCATTTCAGTATTAAACCACCATATCATGACGAGGGCTGCTTATTTTTCAACCTGTTTTCCAATATTATCTTTCTAGGATTCAACTTGATAGTAAGACCATCTCAATATTATGACCTTTTCTATTTAGTCCCGAAGTCAGTGTTAATCCACCTTGTTATAACGACCACATATTTATGGCAATGTTTCAATATATCATCAGTATTTTCTACCTTTGGTCTAATCTTAATACATTGCAATGTTATCAAGATCTTTCTACACATTTTGCATTTAATATTTCCAGAATGGATCACTGTATGTCTTGTACTAAGTATCATGGCTTTAATATTATGTGTAGCAGCTACAGTGTGTGGGGTTCTCGGCATGAGAGATACAGCCATAAAAACGAACATATTTTATATTGTTGCTGCTGGTTTCCTTATTGCTGTTGGTAAATATACAGCTTTACTATATTTAAAAAATTACATTTATTAAAGCTTATGCATTTCGGTCTTGCTCAGGATTTCTATGCACTAATAGCCTTTGTGTATAAGTTAATCACGGAAACAAACGCATAGAACAACAAACTCACAACGAAAATTTTAAGATTAGCCTGTACTGTAATTGTTACCTTATACCATGAACTGGTGCCCGTTGACCCTGTCTGTACAGAGATGCGCTACGTCATGAATCGGTTTACACTATTCCATCAGTCAAATTGAAGACAAAGGCTTAGAATCAAGAAGCCAGATAATTGAGAGTTTTAAAGCGTGAAGCTAATACCGACAGTGGCTGACCCTTAGTTTTTTCTGTGTTGGAACATATTATTGACTAATGCAAGTGAAGTCTTAGACTTAGCGTTTGTTTTGTATCAGCACGGGCATAAAAATAGTTCCTGGTTTCCACTCCCACGACCGACTCAATTTTTGGCCTCAATAATTTTTTATTGCCGATATTTTCATATGAAGTATACCTCCAAACTAAAAGAATGTACTTAGGGAAATATTCTACCGTGTTCAGTATATGTCTGGACAAGGACCCTATGTAGGTAATATAGAATCCCTGATTTGGGGGTTATCAGCGGAAAGCCAGGACTTTAATATTTTGCTTAGGCTCGAAGAGTATAACAACTTAATCTTATTTCTTACAGCAATTCTTGAATTTGTGGTTGTTGTCACTTTTCCCGTGAAATTCGGACAGGACATAATAATGGTTGAAGCCGTGAGACGCTGGGAGTTCGACTGGGCGTACGGGTTTGCCTGGGGTGGACTGGTCTTTAGCGTGGGTGCCGCCATCTTTTTTCTCTTGCCAAATAAGTACATGTACACGAGGACAAAGACTTCGCAGAATAATAACTATTCCATGGCTGCGACAGAGCCAGATATGTGAGATGGGTTAATTACGCACATTTTGAGTGGATTATTATTCTTTTAATAAGGAATAAAACTCGGTGGACGTCATTGTCCACTAAATACACCAATATTGGCTGTGCGCCAAAGAATTAATGACTTCATTTAATTCTGCACGTTACTGTGACTGTCACCCGACTTTTACATCAATGCTCTAATTCGCAGAGTCGTGATTTATTTGAAAGCCATTCCCTAGGTTGTGGCGGGGACTCTGCATCACATTGTAGGGTGCCTGGTTGTGGTAAGCAATATTCCATTATGATGGGCAGTTTCATATTGCAAAACGGTAGTAAGTGCATGCGCGAATGTGAGAAACTTTTACGTACGCTTTAGCCACGCTCCTTGTCGGGGACTATAATTGACAAAGTAAAGTTCCTGTCCTTGTGAATAGTTGATTTTTTATAAAATTTCGCTGTTGATTTTCATCGAAAAAGGAAACTATATGCGCTGGTTTGAGATCGTGTTCATACTCAAACAGTTTTGAAAAAAGTAAAATAAAATATGGTTATGATAGAATCAAAAGATTCTCGAATTAATGAAAGCGAGGGAACACAGGAAAAAATTGGGTCTGTATTTCAGCATTTTTGAGAATTGTGACAAAGCAAAGTACTGTTTAATTTGTTCATCATTTTTATATTTTACTTAAATAATTGTAATGATAGATTGTCTGTTGTGGAGCTATGGAGCAGTGTAATGTAGAATCCTCGTGTAGATGAATAGAATGTTTGATGGCAAATAAATTCACTATTCTATATTGCATTTTCTTGCCATTTTTTGTGCTTAAACTTTCAATAATTTCTTGCCATTTTTTATGCTTAAAGTTTCAATAATTTCTTGTCATTTTTATGCTTAAAGTCTCAATAATTTCAAAAAAGCAATATAATTTGACATGTGTATTCGCTCAATTGTTCATTTACGAATTCATTTTTTTAAAATCTCGCCTTGCATCTAACGGGTCAACTTACGTAAATGTATTGTTTTCAGTCGTCTTAGAGAGATTCCTCATGTTGAAAAACTGCTTTTGTGTTTTTCATTCAATTTCTACAAAGTGATATCAAAATTATAGCATTTTAATTTTCCGGTGACAATTTAAGTATATTTTAAAAAAATCTAGCTTTTATTTGATCAAGAAATTGTCAATTGTAGCATATTTTCAGAAACAAGGCATAATAAAAAAAAGATTTATCTAGAATTTCTTTTCACAAGAAACGGCCATTTACTGCCTTTTCAGGGTATTTTAGAGACTAATAAAGTACATGTATTAAACATTAAAAAATTGTAATGAACTAATTAGCTTATCATTTAACTCAAGCATTTTGAACTCCAATATGCCATGTTACGAATAAACAAACATGCCTCATGCTCTTCATACCTCATTATTTTGCCGTCCTATTTTAGTTCCACAAGATTCATTGCCTGTTAAAAGCTTCATCTTGAGTTGTCCAACTTCGCAAAATCGTATGTTCGTTTGTTTATTTAATGTTCCTGGTCTGTTGAGATTTGAATCTTATTTCGCTAAAACTTCTTACGGGTCATAGCTAGTACTTAATGTTTGATTATGATATACTATTTATTTGCCAACTTGTAAAAAATGTACAAAACAATAAAAATCATGCCTATTTCAGTTTGTTATTAATTGAGAAGTCCTTGTAATCCAAACTATGACACTGAAAACTTGTCTCACATATTAGAAATGATTGATTGCCAGTTGTTTTGCAGAATACATATAGAATGGTACAGTGAGCCTACACATCCCTCGGATCCGGAAGTCACCGTTGTCTAGACAGAAATTTGTCTCGTGTATTCAATACCTTTTAATACAAAAACTACGTATATTTTCGTCTATGAGTACAAACTTTTCTATTCTGGAAACCTTTCTAATTTGGACTTATCCTAGGTCTGGACAAGTCCAAATTAGAGAAGTTTCACTGTATTTCATTTGTGTGTAGTTTTCAGTTCACAAATAAAACCCTTGGTGTACCAGACATTACTTGTTAATAAACAGGCCAACTAAATAAAAAGATAAAGATTAAACATTTTCCAGAAGTATTTCCTATCCAAATCTACCTCCATATAGCTGAGACAAATGAACAGTTGACCTTAAGGCTACCAGTTTCTTCCTTGACCGAACTTGCAGGGTTGTCAAGGAAAATATCTAGCAATGTATTATCTTCAGTGACAATATCCCAAGCCAGACAGCTTAGATCGATATAGATCATTGTATTGAAAAGATAAACAGCTAACAACTGCCGTACTGACTTAACTGTCATGGTAAATAGACAAGAATCATTTTGCAATACAGAGTAATAACAACTATAAAACTCCAGACAATCACGTTATTATATTAATGATACTTCTGATTTCAGCAGAATGAAATAGCTCAGTGAAAACAGATGTGGCATAAAAGTTTCTGATTTCTGCTTAATTGACCTACCCCAAGTTTTCTTGCTGACCCAAGCCTTTTACGGTTTTGGTCATTTTTATATCAAGCGGAGATTTAGGGGTGAGGCAAAGCTGGCATGCGTCCCCTCTAAAATCTGGCAAGCATAAGTAAAAACTGTCTTTAAACATATCGACTTTATGCCCCCAACCAAAAAATCTGGTGTCCGCCCCTGCATATGACTAGTATGACTGACCCCAATAATACATATTTGTAAAAAAGTACTACTGGCCTAATGAACATACAGATTTTGGGGATGTTTGGAGAAACCATGAATTTATTATTTTGGCCTTACCACCATATGGAGCAAAATGGTGGAATAAGATTCTATTTATGTAGAATTACAGAGTTGATATGCTTAATGGGATGTCTGGACGGGAACTTATTGAACCATCAATAGAAACTGGTAATAATTTCTCAGACACACAAAACACAAAACGTAAGACATTCTATCAAATATATTTCTACAATATTTACATTTATATACACAAACATGCAATACAATATATATATCAGATGTGAATTAACTAAAAATACGTTTTTTATGCCAGGAAAAGATTATTTGAAACAATGAATATGTGACGATTAAAAAATGTATATGAAAACATGTTAGTATAAATAAAAAGCTGCCAGTGTCTCTTATCCTTCTTCTGTCACATTAAATACAATTATTTTAACAATATCTCTAACAAAATATGAGTAAAATTCATAACAATTTTAAACAAATGACAAATAATCGCAATATATATGATTTGTTATAAGTTAAATAGTTCAGTTCCAATGAAATATGTCATATTTCATTAGTCTTACCAGGGTAAACGGTCACCATTAAATTATGGTCACCAGTGAACAAGACCACTCTTTAGAACCTGCTTAGCAGACCAATTGAACCTCTAAATAAGGGCAAACTGTGCATAATGGCCATATTTCCTATTTCCCTTTGTTGGTCATTGTTCACAGGCCTGACTGTATTTTGAAAATCAATTATTTGTGTATTATGGTTTTCTGAACAATAGTGCCAGACATCTAGGCTTTGAAACTATCTGTAGATAATGTTTTATTCTACTGATACTTGGCAAACTGCCAGTATTCTCATCAATATTCAGTTAAGAGTTAGACAAGAAAAAATAGTCACGTTTCCAGTTACCTGACAAAAAATTGGGTAGGTAGGTTGCAAAAATTATTTCTCAACTAATTACTTGCATTTTTCTAAGCATATATTTTATACTTTATAAGTAGGATTCTTCAATTTTTTTGTCACCATAACTGCCTGCAATTTTTTATATTTAGCTTTTAGAAATTTTAAGGATAGTGCCAAAAATACAGTAGGTCAGACAACCAGAAACACAGCTATTTCTAGCCTTATAAGAAATACTTCTATTTGATCCAGGAAGTTTTACACACATTATCAAATCCACACAAACATATTCCAGATGGAATTCACCACCAGGTCATCATCTAACACTTTACTAGTGCACAATAAAACACATTTAGAGACAATCTCTATGTAAAACCTCTTATTTTTAGATTATTAACTATTCCTCGTCTATTTTTCAACATTGTGATGAGACTACCTCAATATTATACAATTAAAACTCACTTTGGGACTGTCTGTATAAAAACCACTCATTTTTGGACTGTTTTTCAAAGTTTCATCTGCACTTCATAATGAGACCACTTCAATATCAAGACCATGAATTTTGGTCCAAAATGTAGTCATCCAAAGTTTGACCATATTATTTCTAGTAACTTTTGGAATATTATATTCATTACACTCATCACATTGCGTATATGTCACAGTATCTACAATCAGAAGTCTGGTACCACAACATAAGGCTGATGAGGCACACATTTACTTTTCTCATGACAAATCTGGACCCACTTTGGCTTCACAAAAGCAAGATTAGGGTTCTCTGCTATGGCCTGAAAGTAAAAAAAAACAACAAAATTATAGAAAAAAAATAACTTATCCATGGTACTAATCCATGACAAAGAAATCAAAAGTAATTTTGACTCTTAATTTCAAACTGTACATACTGTTGCAGCTATGAAGTACAGAAATGCTTCACTTGGCAACCACTTCAATGTGAAAACTACCCCATTATAAAGATCTCGTATTTTCAAACTGGTTCCTAAAATTTACAGGAGGAGACCACCTCAATATTCAGACCATTCTTTCTGGTCCTAAAAGAAGTCAAAATATCTATGTTTTATTGTATGTCAAACATTATTCAAAGTAAATGACAGAAAACTTGCTTCGCTTTTAGTACATGTTTTCAAAAGAATACATAAAAAAACGTATTTGAAATGACTAGAAAATAAAATTTTTACAAACCACTGAAAAAAAACATTAAACACCCTGAAAGGCAAAGGTATATCGAGACATAGGCAAAAGATAAATGAAAAAATAAAAGTTAAAATTCAAAGGCAAAAATCAGTCCATTTAAAAAATTCTTACATCATCAAAATTGTTGTCCCATTTTGATGATGTCACCACATACTTCACTTTGTCAGTCATGTATTCTTCGAGCTCCCTGAAAAATATAAAAATAAAACAGATATAAAAAAAACCTATTACTCAGAGAAAATCCTACTGAGATCCATTAATGGCTAACAATGGAAAACAAGTAGGCTTACAAATGCAATCAAAACAGTCAAGACTGAAGTTTAATGTCACGCCAACAGCCAGGGTCATTTGGCGATTTATCCAGCTTTAATGGCATAACCTTCTTTTCCAGACTCTTCATTTATATCTTATACTCAGTAAGTGCATAATTTAGAAGTACTGTAACCCTTAAATCATCCCATAAAAAATTCTCAAGAAATTCTAAAGAATTATTCTCAACAAAATTTATTCATTTCAAAATACAATTAATCTGATTGAAGTCTTGTAGATAATTGCAAAGACCTCTTTCAATAGATTTGAATTGTCATAGAATATCCTTCCAGGAAATTGTGTTTATAGGGTTTTGACCTTAACATGCAGCAATGTAGAACTTTATGAGCAACTTGGTTAATTGGGCCAAAGCCTCAGCCGCAAAACATCACCATAAGAAGTTGAACCAACTGTCAGGGCAGTATGTCAAACCCTTTTTCCTTGTTGAGTAAATTATCATTGAAGAAAGTTGCAATTAAAATGAAATCTACCCGGCGTATGCTGTGATGTATCTAACCATTGATCGTCTAGTTGCTGCTTCCATGTCTCCATATATAAAGAAATGTTTATCGGCAAAGAAGTCTGGTAACTCTGGTAAACCAGAATCACCATCAGAATCTGCTGCCGACACACCACTAGTACCTGAAAAATTGAAATTAATCTGCATGATATATTAAGTATCTTTCCCCACAATGTCCCAACAGGAGAATGAATTTACTCAAATGAAATTGATTCGTTATTGTATTATTGGTAGGTAAAATATTTTGTATAATACATTAAAAAATATAAGAGTAAGTTTTCCACAATACTGAGGTATGAAGTCCAGACCTGGCCACAACTGCAGTATTGTCATATGTCAAAATATCTAAATTTTGAAACTGGTTTTCAAAATATCAATATAAACAACATTATTTTAATACATGCTGTCAAATTTTGTATCAAATTTAAGAGAAGGATCTATTGTTACAGCTTAACTTGTAACTAACCAATTTCACTACCATCATTCCATACATACCTGGCTTTTCATCTTCATCTGTATCAACATCATAAGGGTCTTTGTCTTTTACAGTTTTCTTTGGTGTCTTGTCAGGACTTTGTTTTTTACTCTGCTTTTCTTTTATTCTGGAAGAAATCAAATCACTATACAAGTTGAAAGGCGCACACAGTAAAACCTCAAATAGCAATCACCTCAATATTATGACCACCTTGTAGTAACAAGCACATCTTTTCAGACTGGCTTCCATCTACCCAATAATTCAACTTGATAATGAGACCACCTCATTATTACGACCAATTGTGGTCTCATTATGGATGTTTTACTGTACAGACAAACACGTGTTAATGACAACTGGAGGGTGGGCAATGGCCACTCTTCAAGCACAAATCTTTAATAACATGGACTAACAAAAGAATTAAGGTCAGACGGGTATAAAAGCCTTATTTCATCTTTTAGTGGCCTTCGTTCATAGATTTGACAATGCATGATATGACTGTAAACTAATCTGGTAAAATATTTTCACATTAAAAAAAGTAAATCAACATTCTGATCCTTCACAAAATAAGAATATATTTTACCTTGGAGCCTAGAGGCGAAGCTTAGAGCTAGAAAACAACAGTCATTTCAATTCTTAATGCCCAATTTAACACACACAAAAAGTAAAATGATACAGTTAATAACACCCTTGACTAATAGAAAAAGTGATCTATGGGTACCACAACTGATCATGTATGTCTTACGCACGATTATTTTCTAAAATCTTTGATGCTTCAAATTACAAGATTTATCAACCCTCACAGTACCTTCTAATTTCGTCATCTGTATCTCCCCCAGAATCAGTATCACCTCCATACATTTCGTCATCTTCATCATCAACTACTGCTTTAATGCTGCTACTCTTTATAGGAGTAGGTTTTTTCTTTTCGGCTAAAAAACAGTAACACCTCACTTAGCACCCAAATCAATATTCAGACCACTTTATGACAAATTAATCAAATTGTTATTAAATATATTCTCTATATTATAACTTGATTACGAGATCATCACCATGACATCATTCACCATGACAACCATTTATTTTCATTCTGATTTTCAATATTTCCATATTTCAATATTTTTCAACTTGATAATCAAACCGCTTCAATACTAAGACCAGGGTTTTCAATAATATCAAGTATTGTTTAACAAAGGTCAGGATTTATGAAAAATGCAACATAAATATGTAATCTGAAAAAAAAAATCAACAACATTGCCTGATATTGAAAACAGCTTAATGTGAATTCCTTAATTTTCTACAAACCTTTAGGAGCTGAGGTAGATGGCTTTGCAGTTTTTGTTGAAACAATTTCTGTATCAGAATCTTCATCTGGAGACTCAGCATCTCCAAGTCTATAACTGTGTACAAGAAAGAACAAATTAAATGAAGCTATCAAACATCTACCAATCATGAATGAATTACATAGACAATAAACTAACGGATATGTGATAATTTGCATAAATTGCATAGAAGTAAATAAGCCAATGTATATAGTCAAACCAAATCAACAATCACCTGTGAATAGCAGCCACATATGCCCAAAGGTCACAACTTGGGAAGAATAAATCATGTACCACAGCAAATAAACCTCGGAATAAAAGTCAGCTATGCCTAACGACCATATTTCTTCTCTCACATTTAACAGCCTATGTCCATATATTTTACAGGATACAGAAGCGTACAAATAATTGATTAATTCTTTAATTAAGACAGCAAATACTTATACTGAACGCAAATATCAATAACTAAATAGATTTTAGATAATTGTGAAAAATAAGGTAGTGTAATCATACCTGTAATAGTACTAATTTAAAACACCCACATTTAACCTTGAATAAACTTAAATTACAAAAATTGCCACAAAATAGAACCTTGTACCAGTGATATATATTATACTATAGAATGGCATATAACTCCTTATTCCAGTCAATGCTCTCCACTTTCACAAAACACAAAGTAATAAAACAATAGAGACAAATGCTTTCAAAAACGTTTGCAGTTGTTTCAGGCATATCTTTCATCACAAAATGGGGCCAACACCAAGCTTCTACACTAATCCATTCCTGAGATATTGAATAAGAATTTGAACCAATTTCTCTTAGCAGACCAAGATGCTGTAAAGCACGATGGCCTAATTTCAAATACTAATCCCCAGACAATACATGTATGTAACACTTACTTTCTCCATGGCAACAGCTTCTTTTGTTTATAACAATCAGTGATCCATTTCTTATCAACAATTCTACCTTTACCGGACACTTGATTGTACTTGGGTGTGTTCACAAAAGCACATCTGGAAACAGGAATCATGATTCAGTTATTACTAATTAATACTAATTATTACGGCCTTAAATGACCATACACAAATATTTAACATTGCTGTTCTGGCCTAATGTGACCCTAAGCAGTATTAAACATTGCTGTTTTGGCCTAACAGGACAATGAACAAACATTAAATAAAGCTGTATTGGCCTAAAATGGTCATGAACAAACATCAAATATTTGGAAGGTTTCAAAAAGTTTGTCAAAAATAGAGGTGGAGATTATGTCATAAGATTGAAAATCCATCCAGAAATCAACATCAGGAAGAATTTTGCTTTTAAATAAATTTAAAACTACAGTTTATCTTACATCAAGTGAGTACATCCCTTGCCCCAGTCTGGTTTGTAAGTCGCTCCCATAGCAACAGCTCGGTCCCTCAACTCAGCCCTGTAAGGGTTCTGATATCCGCTCATCACAAAAACGACCTTCTCCATCAACTTGCCAAATTCTTTCACAGGGGATTCTTTAGGGGGCTCAGCTAAATGTATACAGATATCTCCAATTGGCAATAAGCATTATATTAAAACTCAATTATTGTGAAATCTGATATAATGAAAAGACAGGATAAAGTAAAGTAGAAATTAGTGTCTGGACATGTTGCTTCTTATTTCGATATAATGGATATTATAAAATATGGATTCAATGATTAAGTTTCTGGGTCCCCAAAAATTCACTTTAACCATGTTCCACTGTATAAAATTAGAATATGCTTCATCGTTCAGCAAGTATCATAACCCATGTCCGCAAAAAATATTAAAACATTATTTCATGAAAATATTTGTATAAATGCAAGAGACACTGTTTCAAAACTCTGACAAACTATTGAAGAATTTAAAGACTATGAACTAAACACCACAGCCATTCATAGCAACAGTGAACTCATATGGAGTGAAAAGTCAATTAAAATAAAGTATTCATTTTTCAGCCATCATATTAACAGGACCATTTTTGGTCTAAGAAGTGGTCTCAACATTGAAGTTCTACTATAAATGTTGATGGAAGTTATTCAATTTTATGAATATAAATGATATTATTTAAAATATAAGAAAAGATTCATACATTTAGTTCTTTTCATAGGTGGAGGTTTTACATCTTTGCCAGAATCTTTAGATGCTACAGAACTCAAGCTAGTTGACTGTTTACGCAGGCTCGGTTTAGGAATATCTTCATCAGTTGCATCCTCATCATCACTAACATCGTGCTTCCGTTTGTCACGATTTTGAGCCTGAAAAAAAATTTCCATCAAAATGATGATTTAAAACTTGAAACAATAGAAATGTCAACAGTCTATCAGGCCAACCTCATAAAAACATTTTTGGTAGTAATTTACGAGACTCATTCCATCACTGGATGAGAAAAATCTTACATGAGAGGAAGCCGTCTTACAGAAGGTTGGTAGTTCAACCCAGGCACATGCCTATGGTCTTCCTCTACTGTTACAAGGTAGTAAAGCCATATGACCCTGACTATTGGTGGACGTCAACGCCAACAAAAAAAAGATTTTATAGTGAACAATTATGGATTCAAAATACAACTACATACAGGTGTTGGTGGTTTCTTTTCTGTCTTTGTTAGTTTCGGAGTACTTTTTTCTTCCTCACTAAAGGCAGAAGTTGTTTTATAATCTGTAGATGTTGATGGTTTATTTTGATCGGCTATCCTTGAAGCTGCACGCACGGCTGCTGCCCCTGAAATTAGAATTCTTTTAGGTCGGATAAAAACATTCTATTTATCACTGTATAACATGTTTCCATTCAATTTTGCATGTGCTAATAAGTTTGTTAACATCTTGGGAAATAAACTTGTTATGCTAACATCTCTATAAAGTTCTGTTCAGATTTTACATTGTTTTCAAACACAGGACAAAATAAAAAGGGATATATTTTCAATTTGAAGACCAATACTTTATAACAAACACTTATTATCAAAGTAGTTTCAATACTTCTCAATACAAATGATAAAATCACCCCAATATCGAGACCACCTCATAAAAAAATTTTTTTCAGACCTGTTTTTAATATTTTGTTTCACATTTCAACTCAATATTAAGACTGTACAATTTAGTCCAAAGGGTGGTCTTAATATTGAGGTTTGACTATAATATTCAAAATATGATGACTTTACCTGACAAAGGTGGTGGTGTAGCAACTGTGTCAGTTTTCCCACGGTTAGTGAACAGGGCACCTGGTTTAACATCATCAGCAGTTTCAGTTTTAATTTTAAAAAAACCCAATTTTTCATCGGCCTAAAATATAGAATAAAGGATTTTCAATAACAAGTTATATGAAGAATTAACCAATAAAAAAAGATAATAGTACTTGTTGCATTATTTCATGAATTACTGAAGATGCTTTAAGAATTTATGTAAATATTGTGATGAACTCCAGTCCAATATTAAAAAAGTTATTTTCATCAATTATTTGATGTAGTTCGGTTTAAAATCTTCTTCTTATGGAAAATCATTATGAAACCTCTGAATGTATTAAAGGCAATTTATCCTCCACCACTGATTTGAGAGGTTCATGCAGAAAAGTTGACTGTTACTTGCAGAAAACAAGGTAAGCATTGGTGAACAATTCATGATCAATGAGTAAATAAATAGCCAGGCATTTTACAATTGAAATGCCTTAGGAAACAGAATTTGTTTCATTTGCAACAGCGATACTTACTCCAGCCCCTTTCTTCTCGGCACCACCAGGTCCATGGAATTTGATGAAGGATAAACCAAATGTACTTGTCTGAAATTTGAAAAAATATAGGTATGTCAATTCAAATTTGATTCAATATGTTTTCTTGATTCAAATCAATTCAATATCAACTTAAAAATAAAGTAATGGAAAAAAATATTGAACTGAAAGCAACTGGAGACCATTTCCACAATAAGACCTAAATGTGTGACTTCAATTAACTAATTACCAAAAATAAATATTGGATTTTATGTCTTTTCATCATTAATTTGGTAATTAATATTAGACTAGTTACTTGACCAAAATACTGCTCACTGTATATTTGCCCTAAGTTAAGCATAACATTTCCACTTTCCTTCCATATGAAGAGTGAATGACTAGAGAAGAAAATATTGACATCAATACTTCCTTAGTTGACTTGTTGATGAGAAACAAGCATTTTCAAAAACATCACGATTAGCAGTCCATTACTCCAATGATTGAGCCAAATACTCTCTGGCAGGGAAGTGAAATTGAGACTAATAATAAGAATGGCTAAAGAACAAATCACACACCTTATTAAATGGCTGAGTACAAACAACTTTGACTCTGTCCCATTTCTGACCTAACACAGGGGCAGAAAGTTTGCTGGAATCAAACATCCTCACACTATTCCTGTTGGTCCCATTTCTGGCTTCCATTGGGGTCATAAATGATGAGGCCATAAGTAAAACCTGAAATAAATGATTCCACAATCAATTACAGGTAAAAATCAATACGGATTTCATTCTAAGGTCAGGATAAATACATATCAAATGAAGTTTAAAAAGGCTGCATTTTTCATAGACTGAAGTCACTTTGAAAACATATCTATTTTTAAATAATGACAAACTTAGAGAATGTTGCAGAATCTGCAGCAAGGCTTAATGATAACAGGCACCAAGTTTGGTTGAAATCTTGTGTGGACAAACTCAGAGAGTGACATAAAGATAACTTGAAGTTAAGACTAAAAGAGACATATGGTCTGATCAACACAAGTATGCAAACTCAATTTATGTGAAACATTAACAAACCTGATAGTCTTTATCTGAAGCTGCTGTTGATTTCCCAACAAGAACTTCAACAAATGCAGACCCTTCATTGCCTACGTCAACACTGTGGATTTCTGTAGCCTTTTCAAACTAATAAATCAAACAATAAGATGGCATGCTACATTGCCAGTAAAAGCAGTAAGAAAATCATAAGCAAAAAATAAAGGATAATGACCGCTTTCACAAGCTTGATATAGAGTGATGACAGTTGAATGGTATAGTTTGTGAATTTAACTCTCGTCACTAGAGACTTAATAGCGGCACCCAAAGTTATCTTAGAAGAATCAGAATTTTTAAGATTTCTTAACTTACATGTATTACATATTCTTGGCACAAAAACTTAATAGAAATATTTTTTTTCAGAAACTGAGTTTACATTTTAAATAGTAAGATGAAAGTGACAAGATATTGCTTGCTGTTATACCTGAATCACAATTGAAGCACTTTTCTCCCCTGCTGTTGAACACTTCCATTTATGGGTTCCCTCTGGACGTAATATATTGTCAGCAGGGTGATTCTAGAAATTAAAGAAGCAGGTGGTTGTATTCAATAAATACATGCATATCAGGAACAGTGTAAAGATCCAGTACTGATCAGATTGAAAATCCATGATCACAACCAAGACATATACAACATCACACTGGTGATTGATAACAAGGAAATGCAAACAAAAATCCATTGATAAACTTATTATAAATATAGACCTTATAGATTCCGTGTAACATTAGTTTGTCTACAAATTTTACAGATATATGTCATTAAATGGGAAAATATCTGGGTTTTTTTTACAATATGAAACAAAATTATGCAAATAACAGATCCATGCAAATACAGCATTACCATGAACTTGATTCTTGATAAAGAATGGATAAATATTTTTTTATTCAATAGATAAACAGAATAACTAATGTTCGCTAAATGCAGAATGATTGTTGCACTTATGGGAAACACTTCATCAACGACGAATTGGGAGATATATTTAAACCATTAAACCATTGTTAATTCATTGTTTACATCACGAAAACCTATGACAGGTGTAAACAGTTCCTACCTTATCTTCACTGCTGCATGACACAATATGTTGTAACTTTATTTCTGGCATCTTTTACACAGGCATGAATCCACGCCAACCATCTGATAGATAACTGGACAAATTGTCTTGTTGTACTGAGCAAAACTGCTGCGAAAGCAACAATGATTGGACTCACTGAAAGCAATGCAGGGGACGTCACTCTTACACTAAGGCAAAATAAACTGGTACCCGTTAACGCTGGTGTACAGAGATTTTAGTGCACTGCAACATGGAACTGGGACCAGTTTAAAGGCAAGATAGAGTGGACACCTTACGAAGGCAATATAATGTATGTTATATCATATTAATTATAATAGATGGATAATGAAATAAATGATTCCTCAGATTATCTACGATAAAATTATGATATTTTTCCACCGAATAGAAGATCTGAGACCATTATACGTGTATAATGGTCTCAGAGAAGATCAAATAAACATCAAAATTAAAATTTTTACATGTATATAATATTATGAATCAAACAGATCATAAGTAGAAACTGAGGCCATTATTCACATGTTTATAATGGTCTCAGGTAGAATATTGATTTATATTCAATGATAAATGAGACTATTGGTGCAAGACATAAACTCAATCGAATTTTATTGTTCCATAGTATCTAATAGCGTCTAAATGCTACTGTCATCTACATGTAGAGTCCCTGCTGCTGTGTAATCCAAGAGAATGAGACCGGGACCGGAATATAGTATCTCCCCAAAACTCGTGCAAATTTGAATTTTGACGCGTACCTGGTAAGCTGATGGCCGCGTCTAGAAAAAACTAAATGGGTTTGGACAGTCTTAATTTGGATGATTGATGGCAAATGGTCCGGCATGTAGAAGATTCCAGGTTGATGAAGTGATTTCAGAAAGTTGGGACACATTCTGTGAATGGATTTGACGTAACGGACATATTCCTTTATTCCGTGTGGTGATATTTCTTAAATGAAATTGGGTATCCGTTGACTCAAAATCAGCTGAGGTGGAAGTTAAATCTACGTACTGACTGACAATTCCAGTTAAGTTGTTGCTATTGTTCTTTCTATCAACTTGATAGCGTCTTTGTAGTGATTGTGCCGAACCGGGAAGAGGACGAATCCCCGGGAAGAGGAAGCAGGTACCAGAACGAGGGTATCCCGGGAATCACGCTTGAAGAATTGGGACGTGTCTCTCATGATAGTGTTGCGATCTGAATTTACCAGTGATTTGAAGAGGGACGCTTAATTTAATGTCTCTCTCTGAACTTTATTGTCTCTCCCCAGACCTCTCATTATCTGACAATTTACAGAGATGCTTTATTCAATGTCTCTCATCGAGCAGACCTCAATGTCTCTCCCCGATTCTTAATCTGTCTCCCCAGACCTCTCAATATCCGTCAATTTACAGAAACGCGTAATTCAATGTCTCTCTAAGTGCAGACCTCTCTCTCTCTCTCATCAAGTCTGCCAAACGTCTCTCACCAACACATCTAGCAATGTAAAAAACAAACTACGACGTCATATCGATCTCAACACTAACTTTATTCATAATGTACCCCGTGAGAGGGCATTGATTCTGACGTCACGTCAAAGTAAACAAAACAAAATATTCTTGACGTCCATGATAAAATGCATGAACTGATAGTGTCGTTTTCGGATTATGTATCAAAAATGGTGTTACGACAAATTTTCCAGTTTTCATTGTATTTAGCAAATCAGGCTTACGAGTAGAGCCTGTTGGTTAGCGGAAAGAGTCCAACAGCCATTATAATGATTTTATTATAAATATAAACCAAGTGAGTACCTTTACCATGATGAAATACATACAATCTATACATGCCGCTCAAATTTTGAAAATTGTTTTTTTCCCCTGAGACTAAAATTAGCTAACGAAAAGTGCCGGGCCGAAGAGTGTGTCACACTTGAAAATAACTGGTAGTGATTAGCACGTATAGTCCATTTGATTGGATTATGACTTTATACTGATTGACTAATAATTGTGTACCGGTATCTTAATTAGCAATTACATTGAGGACCAATGATCTATTAATTAGATTATCACAACACTAGTGTTTTACATAATTAATTAAATTAAACATCATGATTTGTTTGATGTATTGTTCACTTTAAAGACATTCCATAAAGATTAAAATACAAATACAATTATCTTTATTACACTCAGGTCAATGAATTGACGGCATGAGGCAAACAGTTATTAACAAATTTCGAGTCTCAATATAAGAGCCAATCGTCTGTCACAGTTATATTTACGTCAGATTTTACGGTTTCGAACAAAAAAATTATATAATTGAAAAGTGAATTTCACTCCTGGAAAATGCAATCACACACAAGGGCCCTAGGAAAAGTCTATTGTCACAAGGAAGATACAGTATCTTGAACATGTATACCTTTGTATATGGTTTGCAGTTACCCCTTATAAATTCGTGCCAGAGTTTCAACATAAGTTGCTCAATATAGTGTAAGTAATAATAGAGTATCACATAATTCTTTATTAGTTCCGCTGTCACAGTATTAGTGTATTTTACGAGACACGTTCTTGTGACATTGTTCAAGTATATGAATGTTTACACTAACAATAAAAAGAGATATCAAAGTACAACATCTATAGTAGTACTTTTGGTTAATACAGAATATTTCTAACTGAAGGTTTTCGAAAATATGAAAATATCGGCCCATTTCACGTATCAATTGTGTAGGGCCATTTGTGAGGTATCCTTATGAGACACCTACAATTAATTTTTCTAGTGGAGTATTATCATTCAGAACGTAAATCAAAGCTTTGTTTGGTTATCCTGTTTACAAAATCAAGCCAGTTATTTCAGATTATATACAAGAAAACAAGTAAAAGCATGATAAACAGTTTACGTGACGGTATCTCACGCGACGATATATTAAGTGTTAATTTCAAGCAGAGATGACTGAAAGATGAGTATCTATAAAAACTATATTGTTTTGCTATGACTCAAGAAAGTTACAGCAATTAAGAGCAAAATCATGCATGACCTATGTAAGTTTAAAACTGTTTGGGACCACTAAGCCTGCACAAAATGAAATTAGTCTAGTCTCTATATCTATTGACAGAGGTTTTACGCCTGTTTCAACATATACCATGGTGTTTGGAGTAGAAGATTTTAGTTCTAAAATATATTTCAAATTTTTTGGACTCTTTCTATGATGTCAATTATTTCCATAGCACCAGATTTCACCCCATATAGAAGAATTGGCTTTAAAGACCCCCCCCGGTTAAATAAAATTTGTTGTTGATGTTGTTTCTCTTCATAAAAGAACATTAAGTGGCACCTGGATTATATATCAAAAGTATGTCTGGAATACAAATCATTGAAGAAATCTGTAACTGAACGCTCTTTCTTTGATCTGAAATAGAAAAAAATGACTCCCTTTATATAGATATAAAATATCAATACTACCATCCTTCTAGACAAAATCATTTGCTCTGCAACATACAACATTTTATGAGTTAAAGTTTGATAGTAATTGCACGAAAATGACTTTGATGTGCTCTTTCCGTAGACAGGTCCGAGACAGAGATTATATATACATGTACTATTATTAGGTCACCGAACAGACGTAGCCCTTTTCGTACGCCCCCTAAAATTGCCCAAGCAAAGGGTTTTTTACATTGCCCAATCAAAGGGTCCACCCCATAATCCGCCTATGAATATTACATTATATCTTTTAAAACTATCTTAATAGGTTACCCGGCGTTTCTTTTTCGTCCTAGAATAGATAGGTAGATAATTTAAATAAGAATTGTATGTAGTCATTTTATTGCTTGAATTGAAATAATCCGAACAATAATTATAAATTAAAGCGTATTTCATCAAGATATTATCATTGAGTTAAGTTTTAAAATAATGCATTAAAATGACTTAGTTGGACCCTTATCGTAGACCGAATGTTATTTTCGCGAAAAACGGCTCTTTTCGGTATGTGGTCATACCGCTCACCTAACATTTGTTCGGCCTGGGACGGGATACTGTCATTTATTGTTTTCCAAGATGGCTGTGCACAGTACTCGGTTGGATACCTGACAACAAGAAATCAAGTTTCTTCATGCAATTAGCTACTATTGAGCGATACTGTTGTTCATTCCCTGACAAAATTATTCAGATATCATGTTTTAGCCCAAATTCAATGGTTGTTATCGAATTTGATGAAAATAAACGCATAATTTCACTGTCGGAATGGATGGATTGAAATTGTTTTCGTCTGCTAGCGACTGTGTTTACACTAATTGTTATTGGTAAGAAAATTGCTATTGATGTTAACGATATTTTTTCAGTGGAGTCAATATATACCAGAATATATATAATATTAAATATATAATTATGAGAATTACATCTCATTTACTACTATTTTTTGTAAATGTGTTTATGGGTAATAATAAATCATATAACATTAACTGAAATCATTTTTACTTTGATTATCACTAATACTACACCTGAGATAAAGATATAATGGCTTCAATTCTACACTGAGTATTTTGTTACATTCTGCTATTTCTTTGCATATTTCGAGTCTACTGCATACCAGTACATATTTTCAAGACATTTTATTTTTAAGCAAAGAATACTCAAATTTTGAGTCAAAATGATTGTTATTACGGCCGAAACAAAAAAGGTTTGTTTCCGGTTACTTGCCCAAATTAATATGGATTGGTTGGGATTTTTTTAATTTATGTTTTTTTACATATCGGCAGCACTGTATGCGAATATGTGCACCATAATCCCATTCCCCCACCTCTAGAATATACTTTTTTCCTCTATTTTTGGTAAAAATTCTCCCACTTATTACATCAATAAGGCTTTGAAATTCCCCCTTGAACTGAAAATGACGTGAAATTCCCCCTTCCCAGGGTCCCGGTCCCCCAAAAGAGAGAGCCCTGATGGTTGTGAAATTATGCTGTAAAAACTTGAGTCTGCAGGTAAAATGTTGGGTAATTGGAAACAAACTGTTTTAGGCCAAAATTGAATGTAATTTTTTATTTTACTTTCATCCAAATGCTGTGGAGAAGTTTCAGTTTCTTGCAGAGATCACTGTCAATACTGGTGCAGAATCCAGGAATACTGGTGGGGTTGTTGTAATATAACTGAAACATTTTTTAATCTGGCCTGAGGAACAGGAATACAAAATCTTTCATTTAGGTCTTTTTATAGTATTCAAATTGGTTCATGTAAGTTAATTTTTTACATAAAGGTAAATGAGTTTGTATTGATAAAAAATTCTTTTAATATTTCAGTGAAGAAAATGTGTGGCATTTGTGCAAATCAGTGAAAGAAAATCATCCTGATAGTTTACCCAAATGCTTCTGTGTTTTCATTTCCAACCAGGACAAAATGGTATTATAATTACTCCATAAAAAGTAATATATTGTCTTATGATTACAACACATGAGTGGCATTTGCCAAAACATTAAGTGCATGCTGTCAGAACATCAAGGTGCTGACTAGCACATGAAGGAATTAAAACAGTGAATGAATTACACATTATATTGTGAGAATTCATGTACAGTTAAACCTTGTTCATTCGAATTTTGGATGAATCAGGTTTTTTTTAATTGAATTAGGAGACCATCGGGATTTGAAACCTATTTTGGATAATACCAGGTTTTTGAATACAGCGGGTTCAGATTAATGCGATTTAGCTGTACGTATAATAAACAAATGCTTCTAAATCTATTTCACAATTTCTGTCACTAAATTATTAAACATTGCCTGTCTTGAAATTTGAATCAAACTATTGTTAAAATTATGATTCATTTTTATACTAGCCTTTGATTGCCATTATTTGTTTCTTTTCCAGATACCACTATGGGAACAAAAGTCTAGCAAATCTGAAGATGGTTTAGTGATATGGGTAAATTAGAAAACTTCTTCTTAGATATGTAAACTGTACCAGCCCAAAACTTGTAGCATACTTCTTCAATATAGAATAGTGTTAAGACATGGACTTATTCTTATTTAATATTTATTATAACTCTGCAAACATTAACTAGTACAAGTATTCACCAGTAAAACTATAGCTATGTTGAAAATGATATCTATCAGTGAGCATTACCTTATTCTCTGGTTGCCTTATGCAGCCACTGGAGTGAGACTCAAACATTCTTTTCATGACAAGTATGTTTATATACTTTGAAAAAAAAAATGGAACGCTCTTTATTATATACAGCACTACTGATGCTTGCAGTCTTTATTTTCTTTCAGGATTATCATGTGATATTCATTCATCATGATGAAAATGATTGTGTCGTGTATGACCTTGATTCCAGACTAGAATTTCCATGTCAGATGCCAATTTATTTTGAGCGTGGAATCCAATCATGTCTTCAGCTTAAACCACAGTACCACAGGTTTAAATGCAATATTTTTATTTCATCTTAGTCCTAGCGATGTGCTTGTAATGTTTATGTTTGTGAAATGACCCTTAAAGGAATGGTTATTTAGAACAGACCTAGAATGAGATATGTATGTATACATGTATATATTGTATATATTTATTTGGCTAAACTATCCTTATGAATAAATAGATACATTACAAGAATATCAGAGCTTGAAGATAAAACTCTAGTTTAATACACTCTGGCCTACTTGTTGCATTGCTCTGTGGCAGTAATTTTGACTTGTATTTCATCAGAAATGGCATATTTGTCTGTTCATTTCATATACACATACTGTACATTTCTAAAGGGAAGTAACTCTGCTAATTCTTTCATGTAGAACAGTTTGATTGAACTCAACATATCTTAGCCTTGAGTCATGATGATGTATAAAATGATTGTATGTTTTTCTTATTTGAATTTTGATATGAGTGTATTTATATTTCAGAAAATTTCGTGTTATACCAGCTGATGTATTCCTAGATACGTTTGCATCAGATAGATCTCATATGTTGGATAAAGACAATAAATGGTTAAAACCACCTCCATCCTATCCCTGTATTAAAACAGAAGGTAAGATACTCATGTCACAACTTTATCAAAGGGTAACATTTTTCATTCTCTTCTTGTTGTTCTAACACACTATTTAGGCTTAATAAAGTGAGCATTAGGTCTATTGACCTCTGGCTCATAAAAAACATGGGTGCAGCACTTGTCCTTTGTGATGGTTTGGTTGAAAACATCATGTCTTAGGCCACTTATTCCTACCTCTGATTTGAAAAATTCATGTAGAAAAAATGGCAGTAACTTTCAGAGAACAGGATTTGTACTGGTAAAAAATCCAGGAAAGTTGGTAAGATTATTTGACTTCCAGTGTATAATTGAAACATTGTTGAAAACAGGCATAAATGTGGAAAAGTATTTAATTATTCAGTTCTTTGTAGTCATGTGTATTCTTCATCCAAGCATTCTGAAGCTTAACTTTAAACTCTCATATTTTAATTTCATGTTTTGAACCTTTTCACTGCTGGGTTAAGTCTTGTCATGCAATTGACATCTTTATAACCTACTCTCATATTATTTAATTTTATGTGTCTTTTTTGTAATTTCAGCATCCACCAATAATATCAATGATTATATTGGTATGGAGCCTTCTGTTGGAGTAGGGGAAGTTATGAACTTATTTCAATTTTGTGACAAATTCGTACCCAGATCTGTGACCTGACGTTGGCCCAGAAATTATTTTATGTTTGACTTGTATGCTCAAAATATTTATAAGTATTTTGTTTTACACATAACTAATATGAAAGTGATTAAAATTATTTTAATTAATATGTGAACTCTGTGATGTCTTGTATCATAGGGTCTAGTATGTTGTTCCTTAAATTCACCATTATACACCATCCCAACAACATACTGGCTTCCTATCTTCTACATTTAGTTCATTACAAGTGTAATTTCTTAGTTCTTAAGCATTTTTATATACAAAAATTATGGATAAAAGATAACAATTATGTATCTAAGAGAATAGACATTTTATTACATTATATAGCTGTGACTGTGGTCCAGTGTTTAGTGAACTGGACTTGTAACATTGCAATCAGGGTTCAAATCCCGGTCGTGGCAGGTCATGGCCTTCAATGAAAATTTGACCAAAATGTTGATATTCTTCCATATATGGAGATGTTGCCTGCTCCTTGTGGAATGGTAAGTTAGTACCAGTTAGTATACAGACCAGGAAAACTGGTTAGGTGAACCAGCCTCCTTATTTAACTAAATATTGTTGAAAAAATGTTGTTAAACCTTGTGAAAAAAATTGCGTGTATATACTTCAGTTAGACAATACCTCAAAATTGATACTGCCTCATTTATTGATCTCTCATGTTTTATTCAGTTTCCAATATTTCATGTGCATCTGTATTTTATCTTAATGAAGAGACCACAGTTTGTGTACAAATGGTAGTCTGAACATTAAAGTCTTATTATCAACGCTTTACCATACAAATTGGTCATGGATATTTCTTGTATACATCTTTACATCTTAAATAAATTGTGATTTGATAAATAAAACAGACATTTAAATTGTCTGAGTATTCATTTTTTAAAAAATGAGTAGACAGGCTAGAACATTTTTAGCATGAATTGCTCAAAGTGAGCTATATTGATGGATCTGTGTCTGGCGTCTGTTGTCACGTGGTGTCGGCATTCACCTTATGAACACTCTTAGGTCACATTTTTGGTCAAAGGGTTATGAAAATTAGCCTATGGCTTAGTCTTGATGATATCTGGGATGAGTTCAGAAAAGGGCTATATGGGGTCAAAAATTAATGGAAGAAAAACCTTGTGAACACTCAAGAGACCACAGTTTTGATCGGATCTTCCTCAAACCTTCTTTGAATGTTTGTCTTAATATTATCTTGGAAATGTTCGGACATTAGTTATCTGGGGGCAATAACTAGGTCACCGGGCCAAATCTGTGGAAAACAATGTAGCATTCTGGTGGCCATAGTTTTGAGTAGATATTTACTAAACCTTGTCAGAATGTTTGTCTTAATGATATCTTGAACAAGTTTGAACATGGGTCATCTTGGGTCAAATCATCCTGTTAATATGTTACATACTAAATTTTTTCATGTGATAATATGTTAAATATTACAATGTATTCAATTTAAAAAATATAATTCTTGTTTTTTTAGTAGTATGTTTAATACCATTTATAAACGGGATATCAGTTATTTACAACATAATGCTGACCTGCCAAGTTACCTACCTTGGTTATCTTCCCTTTATAACCTCTTTCCATCCGTCTGCATGTTACTATCTATTTACATTTGTACTCATGATTTGTGATTCTGGGGTGGTAGACAGATGAATGGCATATGAGACATTGGTTGAATAAATTTATCCATAAATGATTAGTATTTTACAAATATGAATAAATATATTAACAGTTTCATGAAAAAGATATTCCCTATGACTGTGTTCTTATACAAACTATGCTCAATTCTATCTCTTTGACAGACAGCTCTAGTCAAGGCCTGTGCTTTGTGCATGTCTTTCAAATAGTCATACTACAAACGCAAAATAATTACATGTACACAATAATCACAAAGTGCCTTTATAAATATTAACATTTGCTGAGTACCAGGGTATTTTTATATACATGTATTTTATCATAATGTAACTAAACATTTTTGTATTGGAAGATTCATTTGGAGTGCAAATGAATTTAGTTATAAGCCGGGTTTTTCCTAAAAATTGTTGAAGCGCACCAATAAATACATGTACTTCATCAGAGAAATCAGAACCATTCAGAATTAACTGTTTTGACTGGATTCTTTTTTCCACGGAACTTGGTCAGCCAAGCTGCTGCCACAGCCTTGAATCTGTCATGAACCCCAAACCCGTAGGAAAGAGAGGATTTGTTTGACTTTTTGGTTGTTTCAGTAAAGGCATTCACTGCATCTTTCATTTTATCAGATTTGACTGGCTCGGACGTTCGCCGAAGTTCCGACATTGCTGAATCAAATTTATGCACATCGGTTTCACTCGCGTTTCTTTTCATTTTTGGTGTTGTGGCACTAGAACTCTGATCAACATTTAGGAATGGGAATTTCTTGCCAAGTCTGTCTGTCTCTATTACAGGCTCTGGTTCCATTGTTGTCCAACTCTGAGCCTTTGGAATTGACTTAACTGGCGTCTTTCTGCCTGATTTCATTGACAGTTTCTGTGTCTGTGGTTGCCATGCTTTTGTTGGAATCATTCTGCCATTCTGTTCACTCTTTGGGCGTTCCGATTCCGGCAGATCCTTAGTATCAATGCTAGTCTTA
Source organism: Lutraria rhynchaena (assembly GCA_008271625.1). NCBI lineage: Eukaryota > Metazoa > Mollusca > Bivalvia > Venerida > Mactridae > Lutraria > Lutraria rhynchaena. Next base: position 1,714,782 of record VIBL01000068.1, read on the forward strand.
ACATTTTCTATTTCGTCTTCCATGTAAAATATATTTTTGTATTCCATAGTAGAAGTGTGGGATTTCTGCTGATCACGAGATGGTATTTTCCCATTTTTATGTGGTCTTTGATGGACATCGGTACGTCGATTGCTTAAACTTCGATCATTTCCATTATTTCTGCTACTCTCATTATTCCCTTGGCTGGGAACTTTATTTTTGTTTTGCTTATTGTCAAATGGTTGGGTGTTTAAATTTGAATGATCATACTTGCCTTTGTCTGCTTTGCTTTCGCGAACTTCAGATTGTGCAACTGATGTGTGTCCTTTAATTTGAGGATGTACTTTTTGTTGGACGAGTCTTTCGGAGTTCGCTTGTCTGCTATTGGCTGTAAATTCCTGTGAGATAAAACTTGATGATTCATGAATTGATTGACCATTGACATTTGAAGTTTTACTTGGCTGTTTTCCAAAAGTTACACTCACATTTGTTTTCGACTCGTTGTTTGCTGGAGCAAGCATATTTCGTTGCTTTCCAAAGACGTGACTACTGTTCGTATGCTTGGTATTTTTTGCATCCCAGTGATCTGTACCAGACGTTTTAACCATATTCTTCTTTGAATTAGCATTATCATTAGCATTGTCCGATCTTGATGTAGATAACGGTGAGGTCCAACCACTTGGTGCGTTGTTGTCATTTTTATGGGTTTCATTTGACATGGAAACTAGCGCTTGATTGGTCTTATTTACATTCCTCAGTTCTTTGCCTTGTGCTTGTGTTTGCAACATTCTGGCTGATGTTGGGAGTTTGGAATCGCTTGAATGAGGATAAGAGTCTCCCCAACCAGCATCTTCATCCCACTCCGAATTACCTGTACTGTATTTATGTTGTCCTTTTCTTTCAAGAATTAAAGATTTTTTATTTGTTTCTAATTTTGTTTCGTTTGTTTTGTTAAATGAGTCTCCCCAGTCATTACCTTCGTCCCACGTTGTGTTTATTGCAGTATTCTTTTGTTTATTCAATCCGATATTGAAACGTCTTGGCGTTGTTGCTTTCTGAGATTCGCTTGTCTTGTTAAGAGAGTTTCCCCAGTCATCATCTTCATCCCATGATTTACCTTTGTCATGCAGATCATTGTTTGATGCATCAGTGTTATTCTGTTTGATATCTTGTATAGCAAGTTTTACCTCTGATGTTGATGCTTTGTTTGTCTGATTGACAGCTGCATCAAATGTTGGGCTGCCCCATTCATCAATTTCACCCAAAGTATCATCATTAATTCGAACATTTGCACTAGGACCCCTCGACAAATTTGCAGAATGAGGACCAGTCATTGCTGTTTCTTGACCGGATTTGTATCTCACAGTTTTATTGGTTTGTGATTTGCTTTCATTATACATTTGTCCATTCCCATTAACGTCACTCTTATGTACATCAACTATTGTGGTTGTACTTTTCTTTCTCATTGCTGGTTCATTTTTTGATAAGTCTTTCCCTTTTAATATTTGATTTGACTTTGTCTCTGATGATTTCTTAACTTGTTTATTCGTATTTGGATTTTTGTTATTTACTGTTAGTTTAGAAATTGCCACCGGAAGTGGTTTTGATGAAATGCCTGGGTTATTTGGTGTATCATCTTCCTCCACAAAGTCATTGTCTGACTGTGAATCATAATCACTGTCAGAGAAAACATTATCTGAATATTCGTTTTCTTCTTCGTTTAGGTTATCTAATCCCACATTCCTGGCGGTCAATACTTGTTCTCTATGTGAATGGTTACGTGATGCTGAAATGAAAGTAAAATTGGATAGCCGTTACCATTTAGAATAAAAAGTAAGTATGTGCAATTTTATAGGGTTTTTATTTTACTCGAAAAACAAATGATTATATTCATATACACGTATTCATAATTTGTCAAGCGTACAAAAATAATCATTTGCACAAAATCAAATCTAAAGCAAACTTATATTCAGGTTCATAAAACAAACATGATTGTCCTGGTTGAATGCAAACACATGTATTGAAACCATTCATAGACATCTTCAGAATTATAGAAGACTGGTCTTAATAACTTTGTACTTTTTCATAAGTGATTCCATTGAATCTTCTTACATTAACAATAAGTCCTTATCACGGTCAATTACTACCTCTGTTGCTGCTGGGAGCGCTCTGCTGATCTTTGGTGGTAGACATTGCTGATTGCGCACCATTACCATGCGTAGCTGTTTTCCTATCTCCATCAGGCGTTGCCAAATCACCACCGGGCGTGGCTGTATTTCTGTCATCACCGGGCGTAACTGTGTACCTTTCGTCTTCCGGTATTGCCGTGTTTCTTTCATCATCAGGTGTGGCTGTGTATCTGTCATCATATTTGTGGTCGCGATCAGGACTGTATTTAACAAAATAATTAGAACCTACATTATGACCAGTACGCATCAGTACATGATACCAGTTTTTATATAACATGTTTTATTTCTGTACAGTAGTTGAATCACTTGTCAAAAATTGTATTAGTATCAGGTTTTAATGTACTTGTAATATTACGTATTTAAACATACATACATTTGTTGGGGCGGTTCGATTGGTTTATGCGGGCCGATTTCGGTGAAGTTCTGAATTTTTAGTTGTTGCTTATGTTTCAATGTGTATCGTGGTAATTAGTTTATGGCTATGTGGTAATGTGTTGTTGTCTTCTTTCCTGGGAATCAGATTTTACTTTCTGAAACATGTTACAAGGTTGTACGTATATCTAGTGCTCTTTGTCAGCTCTGGTAGATTAGCTGGTGGTGTGTATTTAATATTACATGTATACATGTATTTACAAATTCACCCATTATCGATGTTACATAATGGTAATGCATGCGTACGTTTGACAGTTCGACATTTATTTGTGAAGTGCTTTTATTGTGTCGCTGTCACGGCGTCATGGCGGATTCGTTTCTAAGTCAGGTCCAATACAGACTGTGTCGTCACGGCATTATTATTCTTAGTAGAAAGAATTGGATTCTAAGGAAATAACTCATGCAAAAATTTCGAATGGCCACAGAACTATCTCAGCCACAAATTATAACCATTACAACGAACTCATAGCAGCATAAATCAAAGATCTTAGCCCGAAACAAAAATACAACTGTACTGACATCAACAATCCTCTTACCCCTACTCAGCAACGCAGTAAACAATCCAATCAGAAGCGATGGTGTATGAATATACTTAGTATGAAGGGACTAAACAAACCTATGTCCTTCGTTATCATATTCTTCTTCATTTGAATCGTATTTATTGTACTCATCATCGTCAAGATTGCGTTTCTCGTCTTCGTCGCCATAGTCTGTCTCAGAATCGTCATCGTTGAATTTTCTTCCGCGGCTTTGAGGATTGTCTTGACTGTGAAAAATATTTAATACAAGAATGATTATGTAGTTCAAAACAATTAAGTACAAAACTTACTGTGATTTAGTTATTGCTTATATTTTTATGTAATTACCATAGCGTGGAAAAACGCCAAACAAGTTCCTTGACGGCGGTATTTTATATAGATAGTATATTATTGTTAAATGAACCTTTCTTGACATAGGTTTAATTTATGTATTGTAGTATTGGCATAAGTTCGACATCACATACATTTGTCTTCAAAATGGATTAGACTTGAGAATTGTTCATGAACATGTTACTATTTTGAAAACCTTAAAAACTAATTTTGGATTATGTAAATTGTTCCTAAAGATAACATGACTTACAATATGTTAACACTAAGTTCATTAGTGCCACCTCCTTTGCGTTGGCAGCAAGCTTGACATGCAAATATCGATATGAACAATGTACAGACAATGATCAATGCACCAATTGTACCAGAATATATGGTGCACGGCATCTCTTCCCATCCGAATTCTATCATACCTGGTACAGCCTCATTGCAGAAATATCTGGTTACATTCTCTGAAACACAAAGTAAATGCACCCAGTAAGTATTCTGTGGTGAATAATTTGCAATGGCTGGACACTCTTGAACCAAGGAGAGTGCATCTGAATTCCGAATACAGTCGAACCTATACACAAAGACTGCATGATTGCCAGGAGCGGTGTGTCGTTCGTTCAGCTTGGATTGTACAAAGACGAAGACTGTTATTGAAAGATAAAAAAGCTAATATTAACAACCGGAACTGTTTAGAGAAATACACAGTTATTACTTGTTCTTGTTCAAACTTATCATGTTTATGAAGTATTTCAAGTACATGTACAACATGATTAATGTAATGAGTCTACTGTGTCACGGGTGGTATCTGCTGGCGGATTTCTAACATTTATACGTATGTTATTGTCGTAAGCTTATATATGCGCTTCATTTTATATTGATTTATTTGTGGAACTAGAACTGGACTATAACTTGTTTTCTGGATTTCAACCTACCTTCCACTGCTCCGTCATGATACCCTGAAAACAGTATGAATATGGCGTTATATTAGTTCATATGTATTGGCGTCCAAGACTTATACTTTAATCAAGCAATTTATAGGTGTTTTTTAGATAAAGTATTATAGATTGTTTGCTTTCTAATGTAAATGTATTGTCCCTTTTGACAATCTTATATATCACCAGGAAACCAATCACTTATCGAAATTCGTCATTAATGTTGCAACATAAAAAATCAGTTTTTTTTCTTTAAAAAATCGCATTAACAGGTTACAATTGTCTAATTGACGATTGATGTTTATACATGTAGCAATAACCTTTGCACAACGGCTACAAGTGGATATATTGGATAATTGAACGGCAAATCTCATCCAAGATAGTTTGTTATTCTTATAAATCAAAAACCTGTTTAGTGGGTTTACCTTGTGTTGGAGCATTCGTTGTGACATACGCGATACCATCCCCAACACTTGTGTAAGCATTCAACAACATTGTATACATAGTTCCGTATTGAAGCCCGGACAATAGAGTTGTTGTGGTAGAATTGTCAACAGTTGTTGAGTATAACTCAGAAACTGTTTCGGTTTTCATGTATTGTAGTCTGTAACCTTTTATTTATAGAAAATAAGAAACATTACTGATAATGTCCACAAAGTTTACTAAAATGTACAGTAATACCTCACTCTGCGAACATTCCAATATTACGAATATAATGACCACTTATTTTCGGACGGGCTTTCAATAACCCATATAATTCAACTTGAAAGTTAACCGACGTTATCATTACGAACGATTTTCGGATGCCGATTATCGAGATTTCGGCTTCACTTGTGTCTGATGAGTGCCCGGTGATGTTTAAACACTGCAAAATAGTGAATTATGTATGACACATATACGAATGTATTCATAAACGGAAGTTTTAGACGAATTGATTGAGTTTGGTTCCTTTACAATTTAGCCTACATACTCTCTATATTCAAAATGGCTTAAGGTCAATAAGGATGTCCAAGGATTTACGCAAATTCAGAAAGCGACACGTTAACTGAAAACACCACAATGGACATCAATTCAGCTATGGATAGTTAATGACGCTTGCTTATGGATTTGAGAGCACACATACCTTGTTGTACCCCGTTCCAGTACACTTGCTCGAGGGCTGACCAAGAACATCTAATTGCCGATTCTGCGTAAGTTTCGCAAGAAAAATTCTTCGAAGAACTATCAGGAACTAATGAGAACATACAATATAAGCTGTTACACATTCTACGAATGAGGTTTTACTTCGCTTTAAATTGTAAATGATGAAAAAAAATGAATTGACTTGCTTTAAGTTATTCATAAGTGTACAAGTATGTTAACAATGCGAAAAGATTACGCTATCCCCGAAAGCAACAACAGCACCAAAACATCTATTTCAAATGCAACAAGTCTGTTCGCTTTGGACAATATGTAGAGCTCCCCTCATTTCCTGGTTCGTTGCGAGTGCTAGTATGTTACCTCTATCTGTACCATAGACGCACAATTAATGTAAGCACAATGCTGTTGACCAATTCTTATGGCGCAACTTGATAAAATCTAATAAATAACCGCATTTTTAAACTCTCCACCAATATTCTGAAACACGTAATTTTAAACTATATTTTGATACTTACCATCCTCTGACGTAGTACATGTCGTCACGTGTTGAGTGAGGTTCGCACTCGCTGTATAAGAGAACAGCGTGATGTCATAAGTACCATATTTTCCTAGACCGGCAGTGTCATGTGTATCATATGACCGGTCGTTCAAATCTTTGGTCTGAGAAAAAAATAGATTAATTCCAGCAAAGCCTGACTTAGCTAAAGCTTCAATATTAAACAACCCTAAATAACGACCACGTACATTGAAGTTTCAGACATGTTTTAATTTCCATTTCAGTTTAACCCCTGAAAACCGAACCTCTTCCGGACTGGTCAAAAAGTCCGATTTTCTGAAAATGGGAGAGAAAAAAAAACAGAACATGAAAAATCATCCGATTTTCAGGGGGTTATACTGTATACTCCGACTTGACAAGACCACCACAGTTTTTGAGCTCCTAAAGTGGTTCTAAAGTAGAGATTTACTGTATTCGGAAATTAAAGTATAGAAGAGTGTATAACTGTAGATGCAAATTTCCTTCTGAGCTTATCAGCTTTACGAAGCTCTAAAGAATCATAAAAAGTATACATAGCCGGTGGTACCCCGTTTCGAGTCATTGTGCAGCGAAAGTGTCCATAATGTGTAAAAATTATTAATGAGGAACCAGATTAGATAGAACACATACTGGAATGGCTGGTTCCACTCTCAAACCATCAACTCTTTCTACATTTAGAAAATACCCAATCACTGACGCATCTGTTGCCGAGGTCCAAGTTAGACGCAACGCGGTGGAATTCACTGCAGTGCATGCAATATTGGTAGGGTCCGTCTGAGCTAAAAATAGAAACAGACTTTCGAATCAGGGTCCATGGTCACTGTAGAACACAGTTGTGGTGAAATCATAGGGAGCCGGGTTTTTTTCTTACTTTATTGCATCCATATTTCGCTATATCCACTGATTTGAAACACAAAATGGCTCAAGAGAGGGAGATGGATAACTACGTCACTGTATCAATACACACGATTTCACTATAACCGTGTTCCACCGTATTCTGTCAGATTAAGGAGCATTGAAATCTTAGAATCAACCATATATCATAGGCAAAAATTTATGTTTGAGCTAATATAACCAGTCGTTTCAAAATTGTATTGAGACTTGTGTCCAAATTTATGTGATTATTAAAAAAACCTGATCACAACGACTATGTCAGTTAATGCATATTATATGTTATGTACAACATTAACCTATAAGTTACCTGCATGAGTATCATTACCTCGTCACCACATACATGTATAATTTTAACACGTAAGCGAATGATATTAACGTATATCAATAATTACTTAAATTGTTTCTACGTAAATAAACTGCATTTGCTCGTATATGTATATATGGTCACTTTATTTTCTTTTAAACTCAACGCCTTATGTACTATTAATTATTCGATAAAGTCATGATAATTTGTGATTGAAGAATAAAACAAAATTAATGTTTCAGCATGGACATTTATGAAAATAAATAAATTTCAAAGTATTTTATCTAAAGATGTTTACAATCATGTTTGAATATCACGTTTCCTGATAATCATACCAATTGTAATACTTACCTTGTACAACTGTCACTAAAAACGCAGTGAAAAATAAAAGTAGAAATTCCATATTATACAACAAGCGAGTCATGTATATGTATTGCATGTATACAAACATAATTATATATCTATTGATACATATATGTGCATGTATATTTATTTGTACATGTGTGCACGCACGCTCTAATAACACATAACCTGTATAAATTAAAATTGACCGGTCACTAATAACATGTAACTATGCTTTTTGAAGGAATATTCCTCAAACAAAGAGGTAAACTTATTACAATTACTTATATGACTATTTCAATGGAATTAAGAAAAACACTCGCCAAAAATTAATTAGTCTTTGTATAGAATTAGCAGAGATTTGGCAAAGTTGCGGTCAATGCTGTTACAAAACCTGAGTCAACGACTTAGGTGTTATATGGATTAGCGTGATACACATGTATAATTATATTATTATCGTTTGTAAATTGCTGTGTTAATCGACTGCATACTTGTATATTTGTTGCATAAAATGCACCACTATAGACAATGGGCGATGTTCATGGTCGAGTGGTTATGGCCTCTTAATAGAAATCACTAGCCCTTCACCTCTGTTAGTTCGAACCCCACCCGGGCCTAATTTCAAATTCATGGAAGCTGTCCAGCCACCTTACAGTGGTTCCTCCAGAGAAGTGCTCAAATGACCTTGGCTGTTGGTGCGTCGTTAAACCCAAGAAAAATATAGACAATGGCCTATGTGAATTAGACACAGTGGAACTGATTTTGTACGTAGCTCATATATTTTCTTACCAATGATTGCAGTAAAGTCATCACTTTTTGAACAGTTTCTTACATAGTGATCTCTACTATCACTATTTTTTCTTCAAGAATTTAGTCAAAGTACATTTTTTTATTTTTATTTTGACAAAGTCGTTGATATGACGTTGAACTACAGAGAAAAAAAAATAAAAAAAACGGACCACACATAGGTGTTTTTTTTTTCCAAAAGAAAAGGTTTACAGACTACTGTCACATATCAAAATACAATTGATCAGTCCGTCGTGTTTTTTGTTACTATACAAATGGTAATTTATCAGTATACGTAGTAGAAATATACTGTTAACAAACAGAGACATTTACATGAAAGTTATGATATTCATGAAGATGTAGAAAGAGGTCTACAACAAAAAGTCGACCGGCCGTAAGGAATCCGTACTTTAATACAAATCGGATTATCAAAGTTGAAGTGTACTTTACAAATATTGAATAAGCCAAGTTATGATATTAAATCAAGTTGTTGTACATGAGACGTTCTCCATGTATATTTAATGTAATTACTTGTATTTAAATCGATAGAATAATTGATCAATACCGATTCTCAATATATTTGCTTACAGGAGCTAATATATGCCTATTTTAAATGCTAGACCTTAGCGTTCATGGGCTTTGCATAGTCGAAGGTTGCCGCAAAACATCAACAAACTACGCTGACGCAATCGACTCTATAACAATAACATTCATACCACCAAAACAGGTGTTCAAGTATCTGAAAAAGGACACATCCAAATTACAACGGAATCTTTTTAGTCCAGACGTGTCCGCACCGGGAAAATCTCTTTGCGGCACGAACTGCGAATTTTGACCAAATTTCTGAAGGAAATTCCTCCAAATCATGTAAACACGGCGGCACACGTCGACAGAACATAGCTATTATAAATCAAATTTGTCCAGAGAAGAGCATGTTATGAAATTATCACAATATCACCCCTTGTTTCATATTTAATTTCTTGTTAATACAGTTCACACTAATGTAACCAGTAATTGAACTGTTGCTTGAATTGGGTCACTGCTCAATATGAATATTTTTTTACTTAGATACACTGAAATAAACCTTGTTTTGACATGAAAAATGCAATTTTCGATTAAAATTTTTGCTCCCCCGCCTTATATGGGGCAGAGACCCTATGTAAGTTCAATGTATGATAAACTGAACTTTGTTGAAGCTCGCCCACTGCTTAACCTGATTAGCTTAAGGTCAGCCGTCTGGTCAGCTAGAATGTATTTCAGATTGTTATAAGATTATGCGAATTAACGAAGTTTGTAAACGTTTTGTATAAAATGCATTCTACATGTGTTAAATTGATTAACTTGGTTTCATTTAAACTACGTAGGGTCGCATAGTTCATTCCCCAATGGTTATATCATGTAATTCTTAACGCATGAAATAGTTGCTTAATAAAACTATAAGTAGGGTTGCCAAATTATTTGTAATATTAATTCATAGTTCCGTAATTGCATTAATTGGAATGAAACACAAGAGAGTTAACATATTTGATGACAATAATGGATTTATTTAAACAATAACCTTCAGATGATAAATAATAAATTTGAAAAAAGGAAAACAAAAATTTAATAGCGCAGCGAAGGGCAATTTTTATTATTTTTGCTTTGTTTTTCATTTTGAAGCCAAAAGAAAATATACCTTGGATCTTTTCAGTTGTAAATAAGAAATCTAACTGATTTGTGGGAAAAGACTACAATTTATTAATGGAATAAGAAAAGAAATCAATTCCACGACTGCGTCAGGTCTGTGGAATCTAAAACGACATGGATTATAAGATTTACAAGATCTTCCTGGTTGTTGCTGCTGCTGTAACCATAGCATCGGGTAAGTAAAAAGAGTGTAAACGCGCGGTCACGTAAAATTGCGATTTCTGTCTTCCAACGGGCCAAGAAAAATGCTGCGAAATTTTGGGTTGGCCTTCAGGTGGACTTAATATTTTTTGACAATTACAACATAGAATATTATCATAAGATTATCTTTAAAGATATTGGCTTGCGGTTACGCCACTAAAACTTTGAACAATTGGTGGGTAGGTAGGCATTTTTGTCAACATTATATGTTTGTACTAAATACGAAAAACTGGAATAAAGAACGAAAACAACTGTCAAAATTGCAGAAACATTTTTTCTGGGGTTGGGGGATATTTTTGGAGTCGGTCGCGTAACTGCAAAACGAACATTTTTTTAAGAATGGCCTAGAGAAACACACATGTTTAGTAATTTTTTGTTTGATATTACGATGTATTTGATCTCTAAAGGACAAGCAAAAGTAAATGGAAAAAAGCTATGCGGATCAACTATCACATGATCTAAGTCCGAATGATCAAGTTGATAGTACATAACTTATGAAAATGTGCGCGAAAAAAAAATAGAAATAGAAGAAAAAATATTATGGCGCACTATTTAGGTATTTTGAACTGGAGAAATTCAAATTAATTTTTCTGTCAGAATTATTCTATTTCCGGGAGTTCGAACGTGATATATCTAGAAAAATGACGAAATATGTTATAAAGACAAAACAAAAACGAGTAACGTTGCCAGGTTGGTTTTCTTTTGGAAAATAACGGGTACTGAAAGCGCTGCGCTTTCTGAAGTATTGAAATCTGTGGTTCTAATGGTTACGTTAGGTTTATTTTAGCCAGACCATAATACGTGAAATCGGTCTTCCTCTAAGGTCTAAGTTAAAAGTATAATTTTGTTGCCCTTTACCGCCACTGAATTATAGAAAGGGTCGGTAAGTTGGATTTTTTATTCAAGTGTCTACGCGCTTGTGATCAGTTAATTACATTTTAACGTTAAGAATAATGACTAGAAAGAAAAAAATTGAAAGTGGCTCAAAAGGTTAAAAATATTCTCTCAGATTTTGCAATAAAATTTTTAGAGTCGGGTATTTCTCGGACCGGTCGATAAAGAGCAAACTATCATAACTTTAAATGTTATGTAACATAACTTTAAAAAAATGGAAATATATTATGAAGCACAATTGGTTCTATATATAAGTTTATATTTGTTATTGTAGGCAGCGATTTTCCGGATAATCTTGCATGCACTCCACTTAACGCAACATCATTAAATGTGACCTGGACCCAAGCCACCAGCCCAACTGTTGCCGGGTACCATCTTGATATTGAAAGGACTGATGGGCTAAAAATAGAATTTGGACTTCCGGTACAGTACAGAACAATTGATTAATAACGCGTGTCATTTTCGTACCGAATTACAAATTTTTCAATACATACAAGACGATTGATGATTAAAAATTATCGAAAATTTGAATGCGATAATGCGATGGTTTCTGGCCTAATTGTCTTCAAATTATTATAAATTTGTCGTCGTATCATCTACCAAGTTATTAATAATTTATCGTATCATGTATACAGTAAATAAATAATTAATCATATCATACCATTTACACAATAAATAGGACAATAAAGATGCTTAAAGTAATGTTTCTATCATTCTTGTGATTTTGCTTATTAATTTGGTTATGTCCCCTTGAACAAAATTGATATTTTTTTGTTTCAGTCTGTGGATTTAGGTAGTATATTATTTGATACCTATACTTTATATGGGTTAGGATCATTTGCACAGTATGAAGTTACAGTCCACGCTTACTTCACTGGCGGGGGAGGAAACGGGACTGATTACAAAGTCACGTGTCAGACATTGGCATCACGTGAGTATAACTTTGCTATTATCATTGTAATATAACATAAATGTACAGTAAAACCTTATTCTGTGGTTCTGCAATATCAAGACCACAGGTCTTATTATAACGACCTCGTATTTCAGGACATGTTTTAATGTTTCTTTCACCTTTTACCTTGATATTGAGGATATTGTTATATTTAGTCCTGTTTGGTACCATAGGTAGTCTTGATATCAAAGTTTTACCGTAAAATAAAAAACATGAACCAAATGTTCGTTTGCAAGCTTTAAAACTTCTAGTTTTTAACCCCGCTTACTAATATTAATAGAAGGCGATCCTAAAGATAAAAGTCATGAGAGCGAACATGTTTGAGGATAAGACAGTAAATCAGGGGCCGACTGTATGTTTGTTTAAATTCACAGTCCGCCCGTATAGCTCAATTCATAGATCGTTGGGTCTACGTAACGCGGTTTCGTGAGTTCGAATCCGGAGTAGAACCACCGATCTTCCGTAAGTGATTGGACTGCTTCCAGACGCATGAAATTTCGCTGGTCCCGCGTGGGGTTCGAATTGATAGCGGTGATTACTGGTAATTACTAGTCAAAAACCATAGCCACCCAACCACGGAAGACCCTTATAATCCACGTCTCATTATCGGATGACTTGTAAAACTATAAAAATGTTTATTGGATATTTTTCAGTTCCTGATGCTGCGAACTTTGATTTTGATTGTAAAGGTATATCTGAGTCAGCAATACAATGTGATTGGTCAACACTTGGCGACGTTTATTGGAACGGAAATCCTGTGGGTTAGTACATGTACACTACGAGCTAAGACCTATAGTATAGTATAAGTCTTTGTCACGAGGATTGATTTAGAAGCATTTGTTTTTTTGTTCATTTTGTTTGGACTTTTTAAAATATTTTACACGCGTTAATGAAACTTTATAATTTAGTTTTTGTACGTGTATCGTTAGTAGTCATGGAAACTACCTCAGATGCGTGCGCAGAATGAAATATAACTTGTGGAATAAAATTGCATCACTTGTGAGTTCTTTAAAATCACTTTGTAGTGTCTCACATTTTGACATTGTGTGCCTTCTATTGCGCATGCGCATAATTGGTAATTCTATCATCTTATGCGTCGTTCGCATTTTTACAGGTTACACATTAATGCGGATTGGTATGAAGAACTCAGAATATACCAATGTGAACCTTAGTACAACCGACTTAACGTACACATCAAATGGACTCGCATTTGACACTTGGTATATCTTTCACCTCCGGGCTTTAAATGATGTTGGAAACGGCCCGTACAGTTCCGATTACGCCAAAACTTTTGGTATGTTATTATTCCGAGGTTCGAGGTTACAGTACTTGAGATCGGTCTCCAATCTCAAAGCATCACTTTCGTACTTAACTCATTTCATACCAATGCTTTTAATATGCGCAAGTTTATATTTTAATCAATTAAATTGTAAACATAATTTTGTCTGAAATTCTGTGTAATCTTAATTTACCTATGATAAGAGTAAAGACGACGCAAAATTTATCTTTGAGCTGCAAGATCAATCTCAAGTTTTATTACTTAGAATCTATTTTTTCATATAATCTTTTAGATTGAGATCATTCTTTAGTTGTATAGAACTATATTTAGCGTTGAGCTGTGATTAATGATAACAAACAGTATATTTTACTCGTAAAATTGGTACAGAATTAGTCCACATATGAGATCTCTTTGGAAATCAAGATCACAATTATATAACAGCGACTGCAAGAGTGAGTTTGTGGTGGCCTGGGTATCATTTCGTTGACATATCTTAGCTAAGATAGCAATTTTCAAATATAGAAATAATGCCGAGCGTATTTTTTCGACATCTTATTTCAACCGCTTTCAATAAGACTTATAAGAACAATTTTCAGAACTTCACATTTTTCTTTACGAACCAAAGATGGCATGTGTTATTTTTTGGCAAGGATATATATATGAAACGGCTCTCTTAGTTGTAACAAACTATACTTAAAATGATGTCTTATGATTGGACAACAACAAGGTTGAGTTTAGAGACAGCCAATCAGGCGCTTCGGATCTGAGGCCTGTCTTTATAGTATGCACAGAACTAATGATCAGACTTATTTGTGACTAGAATATCTAGAATTAGTAACTAGGACCTTTTTTTTATTAAAAATTTGATGACTTAAAATCAATATGGAGGTTAAATGATCTCATTTTCGTTATGAATACTTCTGTATATTGGTCCCAGATCGATTCTACACGTTTATCATGATTTGTGTTAATCTGTTTTATCGTTTTGTTTTCAGGTTTCCCAGACAACAGCGGTAAGTCCACATATATCTGATAAATATAGTTCCACTGTTTGAAAACAATCCCTACAATATTTAATTACATTTATTATGGAATATCAATATTAATATTTTAATTAGATTATCTAAAACTTGATTATCCACTTGCTGAAGTTCATAAATTAATAATGCCATGAATTTCAGAAATAATGACACATTTTTGTCGTAAAATCATTATGACACTTTCCCTGCCTAAAATTGAAATCTAGTTATCTGCCTTGTTATAGAGAGGTTATGACGTGCCTATTCTGTACCTCTGTCATTCATTGTAAGTCTAATTCAAACGATATAAGGCCGTGGCCAGTGGTTAGTGCGCCGGACTTGTAACCCGGATATCTGGGTTCGAATCCCGGTCGCGGTAGGTCATACCCTTCTATGAAAATTTGACAAAAATGTCGACTTTCCTCCATATGTGGAGAAGTTACCTGTTCCTCGTGGAAGGGTAAGTTAGTACTGGTTAGTATACAGTCCAGGAAAACTAGTTAGGTGAATAGGTCAAACAATCAAACGATGTAAACTGACGTTTTAAGGCAAGTCTCAAAATGCCGCCTTACCATTGGTCAATACCTAATCAGATCTTATACTCAAGGTTTATTTTTATATTTACCCCCATTCTTATTTTCAGTTCTTAATCTTAATGCTAACCCACTTTTAAAATTTGACATTGTAATCTATTTGAACTCAGATCAAAATGAATTGATTCGGTGGTTCTGTGTGGTAAAGCTAGTTTCAAGTATAAGTACAATTTAAATAATCAACTGTAATACGTTGTGAGCCATATATAATTAATTATATCATGTGTGGTGTCTGAACTTTTTAATCTAGGGTTAACTACTTAATGTATATCTGTATTTTCCTTGTATATAACGCGATTAACGAAAATTTACGTTTCTTTGTATGAAATAATCCAATACTAGATTTAAACTGGTCGGCATTATGAAAATAAGAACTGGTTAATTTTCTTCAAAGCAACTAAAACAAAATGTTTCAAGTAAGATATTTAACAGTCATGTCTAATAAAATCGAGGCCGAATCTAGTAGATTGCTTTACCATGACAGACTGACCTCATCCCTCTGGTCTACCAATTTTGGTTAAAAAATCATGCGTGGTACAAAGTAGTTGCTAGGAACATCTGTACTAAAAATGGAACTAGAAAATTATCCTGAACATGAGCTGTCTGCCTACTAAAATACTGCAGCTAATATGGAGTAATCTCCTTTGCAAACAGACAAACTGTCTTCTATGTCTGGTTCCATTCCTTTCCACACTCTGCCAGGTCATGTAATTCTACTCAAACACTTGTTTTTTTTCTGTTGAGTGTCGTATACTGTCATTCTAAGTATTACTCGTTCCAGTAAATAAATAATTACGAACCCTGTCTCTGTATTTCATTACAATCCATACTCCCCAGCCCAGTTCTTCTCAAAACTGTAAATTTGTTTATGTCCAAACTATTTTTCACTCATTCTCATTAAAACAGTCGTAGATGTCTTCCACTATGTTAAACTATGATATTCTTCTATATTCCAATCTGCTTCTTAAAATTTAGTTTCTTAAAAATACACCCATTATATTCAAAGTTCCCTTATACTACATACTGTAAGTAATTACTGGTGTTTTTGATGCCGTTTCTCTTTGCTTCATTCTGTCTGAGATTTGCTGCTGCATTACATTCTTATGATCGATACAATAAATATACAGCCAGACCTGTGTTTGCAGCCACCTCCGAATAAAGACCACACTGTGAATAAAGGCCATTCTTTGAAAATCCGTCACTGAATATTAAGAAGAAACTGGCCTCCGAATACAAGTCATTGGTCAATAAATGTTTTTTTGTCTTTCCCTGGGGTGGCATTTGTTTACAAATTTTACTGTATGTATTTTTATCTATTATTAAAATAATATATATTATAAGTAAACAGTAATAAATTGATAACATGGGTTGTCGTTCTACTGTAAATCATTGAATGATAACACACTTGTACCTCAATCCAAGATTGTAAAGACGAGCTCCTGTCCATATTTAATCAACATATATAAGAACATGATTATTAATAATTTGTATCATACACCATTACAGAAAACGAAACAAGATACTTTTGTTACGAAGCTGTTCCTGGGATGATTGAGATTTCATGGAAGGAAATGCCATGTACAATCTACACCGGTACTATCCTTGGTCTGCTACTAATGACGTTGATATTCATGATAATCTGTTGCTGTCAAATGTGCTGTAAGGGTGGCGGTGATTCCAAGTCGAAGACTGAAGTCTCGGTTAACATGACTAGTCAGTGAGTAGAGTTGTATTCATTTCGTTCGTTCATCTTTCCTTCCGTCCGTCTGTTCGTCCGTCCGTCCGTCTGTCTGTCCGTCAGTCCCTTCGTTCGATTGACATCGATTTTGGGGCAAGTTGGCGAATAAACATGTTAGTACTAAATGTAATTTAATTATTTTGGGTTTTATTTTAGACAATTCCTGTCCCTATCACAGATATTTCAATTAATAAAGAAGTTTTCGTTTATATAAAAGCAAGGCCCAGCTCTACACCCACAGGTTTGAGTAGCTTAGTCTAGTTAACTAATTATATAAGTTGTATAGCGGTAAAGGTAATTATTCAGTCTTAATTGTTTGAACAATTTCATCCGAAATGAGGTTTTTTTTGTGAAATTATGGCTGTACAGATAGATAGATAGCAACATTTGTTTGCGTTTTACAAAGGTTACGTAAAAGTTCCACAACTTAATTAAAGTCAGTTGTGTATCATCGGTGTTATTGACATTGTATTTGAACGTCACGCTGTTTGTCAAAACGGGAAAGAATTTTACTTATGCCACCTGAGAGGACAATCAACGGCTGGCTCTTGACGCTTTGGCATTCCGTATCTGTTTCTATTTACACGTACCTTTGTGTAAACTTAAGACGTATAATCACCCAGTGTATGCATTCCAAAGCCTCGAGAAAACAATTGTATGAGTTGATACAACGTAAGATTTAGTCACTAGATAACGAAGAGGTACGCTGATTAAAAACTACTTAACAAAAACGGCTCGGTTTCTTGATGTTGTATAAATGAGTTGATTGCTGTCAACGGTTAATTTAGAACCGCTTAAAGGATTCAAGATATCAAATAAGTGTCAAAATGAGGCCATTCGGTTATGGAGTCAATTATGTTAATTTTAAAACACAGACGAATATACGTGTATCGTTGCCGACCATCGGCTCGGCCGGATAATTTTTAACCATTATTTTCCAATGATCACGAATATGTTTTGACTAAACAAACATTTGTGATATCATAGATAATTAAGTAAATTTACAATGATTCATTATTGTTTGTAAAACAAAGGAGACATCCTTTAAGCCGACTTGATTTCGTAATATTTACATTGTAATCTTGGTTTTTATGGGTGTGCATGGCAGCCTGTTCGACCATTCAGGTATCCAGTCTGTGTGGTCGGGACTAATTTATCATGAATTATAATCACAGAAGTACCGGATGAACTGAAGTTTAAATATTTTGAACTTTACAATATGTAGGAATTAGACAATATTTTAGTGACGTTGAAAATTGTTTTTATATGTCATACAATCTGGGTTAACGACCGTCAGTGAATAAAGGGCTGCACATAAATGGCAGGGCAATTGTTAAGGAAACATTAATTGTTGTATTATAGAACATATAGGCATCTGAATAAATACCATCTGCTGACAGAGGCCATATTATTTTTCTTTCCTTTTACTGGCCGCAGTTTACGGGTTTGACTGTACATATCATTCGCCTTTTATTATTTCCCTGTTTGTGAGAAATTGTTGACATTATACAATGAGTCATTAATATGGGGAGCAGCGGGTCCGATTACGCCTCCTTTCAAAATACGAATGCACCTATTTGCACTTGAGTTGCCCCAAATAAGGTGTTCCCTAATGAAAATATACTCTGGTTTCTCAGTTCATAGTGAGATCATATCCTTCGCGTATCTTTCAGCGATAGTGTAATAAAAACTGTAACGTTGCTATAGTTTGCAGTATTTCACATGAGTAAATTTAAATATTGTGGGCATAAAATGAAATAACTCTGATTTTTATTATATTATTATAAAGGTTCCAGATATAATTCTAGCATCATTCTAAGCCTAGAATGTCATAAGCTCTTCTAAGTCTAGAACGGCTTATGGTAATTTTTATATTATGCAAGTGGAGAATGACGTTCATATTATATTCTAGATATTACTCGTGTTTGGAATAGCATTTTCTTTAAAACGATTAAGATCTAACAGTTGTCATAGTATGCGTGATAGAGAACTGTACTCCAAAATGTACTTGCAAAAGAATTGAAGTATGAATACAGTCGAACACAGAGGCAGTGATTTCATGTGGACCCGAATGTTTTCTCCAGTATCCGAGTTCCTCATAACCGTGTTTTACTGTTCTTTCATTGCGTAACTATTTACAGGACTTATGCATTTTATAATTTTTTTTTATTTTTAAATTAAATGAATATATAAAAACACTTCGAGATTTGGTTTAGCTATTATCATATTTGATGTTAAAAATCCTAAATTTAGAGCATAGTTCTTCTAAGATCCACTTTAGCTGTCACATACGATTAATTCAAATGTAACATGCGAACTTCACTTGGAGCATTTCAAAGATCGCAAAAACTATATTTACGATGATATTACCACATTAGTAACACGGGGTTAATAACCGACTAGAGATTAGACTTTTCGTTTGAAAGTTCATGATATCAAAGTACAGATACGCGAAAAAATATTAAATAACCCACATAACGTCTCATACCTTGTTATGCATTCAAAATATACAATAGTCAAGGATATTTTCTATACAGAAAATTGCCATGTACAGTCAATCCTGTGTTTGCGGCCGCCTCTAAATAAAGATCACCCTTTGAATAAAGGCAATTCTTGAAAAACCGTCACTGATTATTTAGGAAAAAATGGCCTCTAAATAAAGGTCATCTGTCAATAAAGGTCAATTCTTCCCCAAGAGTGGCCATTGTTCACAGGCTTGACTGTATGAATATTTGTCGTGTTTTGATTGATTTCATATGGGTCGTTGTTTAAGTATGCTTTTAACTGGCGACTTTCATTCGCGTCATTTACTTTTCCACTTTTGCACGTTTAGCGTACATTAATCCCACGGCTTGCATACAATTTAAGACATTTTTGTTTCCAAGATGGGTGACAGTCAAAACATTTGCCAGGTGCGCCCTCAACCCAAATCAGCGACTCAGTACCGTAAATGGTCGAATACTCTAGTTGTCTTAAGAAGCAAGCTTTCATTACGCACAGATATTTTCGCTCGCAATAACAAGCCAATCACGGAAAAACATACACAAATAGCTTTTTAGCGCGATGCTTAGAAACGGCTGAATGAATATAGACTTTCTATTTAAATATTTACAAACACGTTCCTTCTTGACTGTAAAGTCAAGCACATGGTTTAATGTGTATTACTGCCTCTTGTCATGATTAAAAAAGCAGTTTTGGTGTCTATTGACAACATGAGTCACATGACGACAACCAAATGCCTACTTCTTCATTCGTACTTGAGCTACAAATCGAAATGAAATTAATACGCGGAATGTGTTTCAGTCTTAATGATAATGTTATTGACGAGTTTAGAGCCGTAATGGCCACACAGAGTGTACATTAATCAGACTTAATTTATATTTTGTGCACAAATAAAGCCACTTTGAAAGATAACTCACATGCTATGTTTCCGATCTCAAGTGGCTCTTCATACTCTATAATTATTACAATGATAAACACTCATGATAAAAGCCATGCACGTGTTGATTCAGTCACTGTGGACAAAGACATGGAGAGGAATTTTAAAAAAGCTAGGTTTTAAAAATGTAAGAGCAAAACACTTTTGGATCTTCCAATCAAGACTCTTGGAAAGAATGGGATATAACAGAGAATATACATAGATACATAGATGTATTGACTGATTGATTTATTATAAGAACTAATAACAACAAACGTTTATTCTAAGATTGTTGTAATTCCTCTTGATAATGAAACCACCTAAATATTAAGACCGATGTTTGACTGTAAAAGTGCTCTTAATATCGAGGCTATCCTGTACGCGCAAAATGAGAGCAGCCCCTACTGGCTGTAGGGTAAAGAAATCCCAGTGCACAACGATGCCTGTAATTGCTTCACCCACGAAATGATGATGCATTTAGCCTATCTGATTAAACGTATCTAAATTATAGTACATTTATTACCATAGCAACTATTTTATTTATTTATTCACTTCATACATGCTTTACTATTTCAGGAGTGAAGAGAGACGCTATGATGATGGTAAAACCAGACGTAGACGTTAACATACTTCACAGTGTTACACATACCCTCACCATGTGCATTAACCGAACTCTCTCTGTATAGTCGGATTTCATTCAGTGCGCCGAGCAGTTTGAACGATTCCATTAATCAGTGGAAAAACATGATTCGTATTTTTGAAAATGACACAATTTACAAATTGCCCCACACCACTAATTATACAGCAGGGTTTTAACGTAGCCATAACGACTACGGCGTAGGCATGTTTTGTATAGAATGACATTGTGTGGCGTCGAGTCTCATATTATGGTAGAACCTCTCCAAAGCAACACCCTTTGGGAGAAGCAAAACTGTGTTGTTGTTGAGAGGTTGTTGCTATAAAGAGGTTAAATTAATAATTAATTCATACAGTGGGGAAATTATTCTGTCATTGAAGGGAGGTTTTGCTCAAGAGGGGGCTGCTCTGGCAAGGTTGCACTGTTCTATCATGAGATTTAACTGTATATGGAATCGTCCGAAACATTGAAATGCAGTCACGACTTACAGCCCAACAATCTTACTGTAATCTGCGTTTTTTTGTTTTGTAGTAGCTTTGACGCCACTTATTGATTGTGGTTTAGTTATACTGTATGTAGGCCTATAAGTTGATATAGCACGTGTTTCTTGGGGCGAAAACCAAATATAACCGATTTCCACACAAAATACTGTCGATTTGATCACCGTAAACACGTTTATTTTTTGTGACCTTACTTGACTATAAAGACTCCAACCAGGGGCCCATAGATCAATAGTCACGCGACCTACTGACTGAACGAATTGCACGAGCTTAGATGTATGGAAGGGGGCTTCCGTAGTCGAGTGGTTATGGTCTCACTATCCTCTCACCATTGTGAATTCAAATCCCATCTTTGAAGAATTTGTCATGTTAGCTTACAGAAGGTCGGAAATTCTACCCAGGTGCATGCCTGGGGGCTTCTTCCAACGTTATAGCTAGAATAGTCACCAATTGAACTAAGCTGTTGGTGTGGCGTTAAACCCTTAACAAAGAAATTAGATATGTGGGTTTTTAGTTTTAGCCTCTCTGATCCATCTAAAACATACCCAAGCTTTTGCGCTATGAACTGAACTTTGTCTAGAAAATTGTACACTGCTACACAGAGAGGTTAATGTCGGACGATAACCTAGAAACAGTTTTAAAGTCGACTAATCACCTCGTATAGCACACCACTGATGATTTGAATTTAAAATTCGCATCAAAATCATAAAACTCATTAAATATTAGTCAGATAAATCCTGATGTACTAATTTCAAGTCACTCAATTCAAGACGTCTCTTAATTCATGTGTTAAAATCGGTTGTGTGAAAACAAATCCCCGAAGATTTTTAGAAGTGTATCTGTCTATATTTCTCAATTCATGACATCGAATTTCGTTTTTAAATCAAAAGGTTATTTCTTTAGTTATTTAACTAAATTTGTAGTATAATACCAAAGTGTTTCTTTATTAAATAAATGTTTATTAATCTTGTTAAATAAACGAGTTAATTAAAACATTTTTTTTGTTATCTTTTCTCTTACTCTAATACTTTAAACTTCCCTTGAATCCTGTGGTGGACTAACCGAGTATTTGTTTGTACATTAAGTAACTGTGCATATGTCCTCTTCAAATATGTATTATATTCAATCAATTTATTACATTAATGGATGTCATATATCAGTCGGTAGTGCACGAAGCTGTTTATCAAGAAGTTAGGGGTTGTAGACTGTCACTATATATCTGAATGTATAACAACAAAAGACATTGATCGCCCACTTCTGTTCCGAGTCACTCGAAATTTCCTGGAACTTAAAGCACCCAAAAACATCGATCACTAACAACTGAAGGGCGTTAAACCTACGTCTTGACGGGGGAGAGTGGACAGATTAATTCTGTTTGGAACCCAGGAACACTGGTCAGGTCAACTGCCCATCGCACATGATAGAAAAATACAGCCATATATGTGACACAGATCACATTATGATCCCTTTATTCACAGGTGACTGTTTATCAAGGTTAATCCTTGCTCTATATTTAAAAAAAAATACAAGATTATGCTAACAAGAATCCTTTATAAAATAAAATTAATCTGACATTTCATTGACTTGATTGAAATACGCACTAGTAACTTTTCTCAGCCAACACACAAAGGAGCCAAGCTAAACCTTTGTTCTTAAAAAAACGCATTGAATTTGTTTTCAAAGAACACATTTCGCATAACATTCTTTCTTTACAAGAAAAAAAGTCGCACTATCATTACCAGACACTCTCTTAGTGTTGATGTTTGCTCAAATTCCATTCCACCAGTAAAAGAATAATTCATAGACTTAAACAAAAATAGGAAAGGCCGTCCTTAATAAATTTTAGTTTGTGGTTACACAATTCAAACTACTTACACTGGATGTACATTATTTTGTTAATATTCTATGCTTGCACTGAATATGAAAAGCTGGAATAAAAGACGGTCAACGAAACATTGGTTTTGTCACAACCGCTAAAAATGTTTCTTGGGACGGGGGATTTTGTAATGAGTCACAAACCAACATTTTTTAGGATGGCCTAAATACACTCTTTTCATAGATGCTCTGTTATATATTTACTCAATTCTCTCTTTTATATAAAAGATCTGAGAGACCGTTATTAGACAAAATGTACATTATCAATTAATTCGTGGAATACAAAAGTACAAAAAATGAAGGCTAGATTTAAACAAAATACAGTAGATCACGGCTATAACGAAGTCCTTTTGGAACCAAATGAGTATTTCAGAATACTCAAACTTCACAGTATTAAAATGAAGAATATGAGGAAGTTGTCCGTTTAAACTGGAAAGTCGCCAAATGACCCTATTGGTGTGAGTTGATCCCATGAAAAATGGGCTAATTCGAGGAATAATGTTTTTCCATTATATTGGAATTCACTATAACCGTCCTTCACAGTATTATTATACAATATTCTTACTATAGTTTTCACGTTTTATTATTTTTTCTGCACAAATTAAAAAGTGAATATTGAAACAAACACAACATACTTGAAATTACTTTATTCATGTTACACTGATATACGTGCACAGTATTTTGATAAAGAAGGAAGTCTGTCGAGTATATGTTTTGATATCGATAAATAATGGTCAAAATTAGAAACTGTTATTGCTTGAAGACTATATTGCATAAAATATGATGTAAAGTTGAACCTAGTCCGTCAGAAACTAAGTATAAATAATTACCTGCGATATATCTTTTTTCAGACGTCATTTGGTAGCGGTCGCATTCCATTCTAGCCGTACCTTCTGTTTGTACGACAATATATCATGGATAATTGCAGAGAGGCACCGGGTTATCAGTTATCTAATGACAAGAAAGTACCATGATTATAGCATTTATTTTTTTGACTATCCTCACTCGCTTTAAAGAATGTCCACTATCTGGACATTGTTTACCCTAACAGCCATTTTTGCTCAGTAGATTTTGAAACAAAAAGGAAATTTGTACTACTCATGTACACATTAAAATTAATGTTCCACTAGTATGAATGGTAGCTATAAAAAAAATAATGTTAAAATGAGATATTTTAAAAAGATAGCCGGTACGTCTCCGGCAGTGATCCATGATAGATTGACATACAAACAAAAGGTACGATTAGATAGGAATGTAGCACAGATGCATATATTTGTTGTTGTTCATTTTTTTAAAATTTTGCAACGCCTTTTATTGTAATACTAATAAAAAGTAAATCAATTTGTATTAAGAGTTTAATTTCTGTGTTATATTATAGCATATGTTTAAGTCTTCAGACAAGCTGAAAACTAATTTTAGAATTATATCACACGGTTACTTTCATAGTTATATATATGAAGACTGATATAAAAATTTGATCATTTTAGACTATAGTGATGACGACGACGACGACGATGATGATTATGAAGAGAAAAAGAAACGCCGTCCAGGTGCCAGTGGTGATGATGATGATGAGTATGATGACGATAGTGACGGAAGTATTTTAGCTAAGAAAAAACGTAAACTAGCAAAGGCATACGGAGGCAATGCAGACAGCGACAAAGAAGAAACAGACGACGACGAAGACGATTATGATGAAAAGGATGACGAATCAGAGTATAAAACTTCTGAGGTAAAAAACGTGTTTTCTAAGTCCATCCCTGTTCAACTATATTGCATTAATTTACATTTACTACAGGTTTAATAATATAAGTACTACTTGTAAATATTGTACGTAAATAGACCCGTCCAGATAATTATTTGATCGGCTAAAATGATAGATAAGCAGAATAGAGAAACAGAATATTTCGAAAAACATAAGATTTAATATCTGAAGAGGTTTCTAAATGGACTTCGTTTCATGTCTGTAGGTAGAAACTGTAGACGAAAATGTGGAATCAGATGAAGATGATGAAAATTTGACAGAGGCAGAAAAATTGGCAAAGAAAGAAAAGAAACTCGCCGCTCTCGCCGCAGCGAAAGAATTGCGAGAAAAAAAAAGAGAGGAGAAAAAGCAACGGAAAATAGAAAAAAATGAAGAACGGCGGAAACGGAACGAAGAAAGACAATCAAAGAGGGCCAAGAAAAAGGCTGAGAAAGAAAAAGAAAATGAATTGCGCAAGTCCAAAAAGGAGAAAGAAAAGGCAGAAAAGGAAGCTAAAAAGAAAAACAGAGCAAATAATGCCGGTGATAACAAAGACACTGATTCGCTAGATAAGGAAAATGACGAATCATGCTCTGATGATTCCGACGAAGATGAAAGTGATCATGAAAGTGAAAAGGGAGACAATGTCAAACCGCTTAAACAAAAAATAAAACGTAAACGCGCCAAACCATCAGCAAGTATCACAACCGTCAATGAAAGACAAGGTAAATCGAAGAAAATATCAAAAAACAATAATAAAGCAGATAAAAATGCAAATGACTCAGGTATGAAAGATAACGATAATTCATCGAATAAAGATAAAAATAAATTTTCGGCTTTAAGGGAAAAACAAATGCCAGTAGCGAAAAATAAAAGAAGAAGAGGACCTTATTCTAGTGATAGTGAGAATGATGACGATGATGGAGCTTACTACGAGGACTGGAATCCAGATGCTGAAGATAATCCAAATGTTGCTGTAACTCGGGTCAATAAAAACGACAAAGAATCTGTGAACATGAAAGACGAAAATGACATAGAAAGAAAACAAAAGAAAAAAAAGAAACATCAAAAAACTTCAGCAGCCGAAGACTCGGAAGAAACAGATACAGATGATGAAAATGGGAATAAAGGAAAACGTAAGAAAAGGAAGAAAAATGTTCGTAATTATAATCAGGACCTAGATACGGAAGAAACAGAAACTGATTCAAACGAAGAGGGCGGCGGAGGAAAAGGTAAGAAGAGGAAAAAGAAGAAAAAGAATCACAATGAGGGTGCAGAAGACGATGAAACTGAAGACACAGAAGAAACGGACGCTGACGAAGAATACACTGACAGTAAACGGAAGAAGAATAAGAAGAAAAGAAGAGTTCGTAATAATTTTAATAATCAGCCGGATAATGATGAGTATGATGATGACGATGAATCTGATGAAAATGATGATGACGATGAAAAAGAAAATGGTAAAAGAAAATCAAAGAACACAAAAAATATGAAAAATAAAAGGAAGCGTAAAGATGATTCAAATGGAGCAATTAATGACAATGAAAGTTCAGGAGATGATGATGATGATATTGATGATGATGATGAAGACAGTGACGATTTTCATGTAGGAAATTCTGGACATGGCAGCAAACCATCTATAAAAATAAAGAGAGCAAAACGATCTAAAAAGAAATCGAAAAATAGAAGATCAAGAGGACAGAATTCCGATGGTGAGTCCATGTCGGATTCATATTACTCAGAATCAGAAATTGATGACGATGGTGTTAGTGATGCAATTGGCACTAGTAGTAAAACATCAGGTGGTAAAGCGAACAAAAAGACAAAATCTCATAATTTTGGAGGAACAAAACCCAAAAAGGTTGGGTTTTTTGGTAGCCTTTTTGGGACATCAAATAAACAACCAAAGAAAAACTCAAAAGTCAAAGGTGAGGAATCTGCAAATAATAAATCAGGTAAAGAGCAACCGTCATCAAATAAGCGGAAGAGTATATTTGACCATCCAGCAAATGTAAATACTAATCTTGGAGACTGGGGGAGTGATGAAGATGTCAAACATGGACAACATAAAGGCAATTTCTCGGAGCAGCCAAAACAACCGTTTGGAAATCAATTTGGAAGCTATGGGAATAATAATCAACCTGTTGCAAATGGTTGGAATGATAATGCAGCCTCTAACGGACCAAATAACTCTTACGGCGCTGGACAATTTGGGCCACATTCTAATTACAATCATGGCCATTATGCGCCACCAGATCCTCCAGATGAGAGAAGTAAATTCAATGATCTTTTTAGAAAAAAATCTAAGTCGAAGGCGCTAAAGAAAGCGAATAATGCCCGAAACTCACTCGGTGGAAGAGATGGCCAAGGAATCACAAACAATAGAACAAACGGTCCGTCGGCATACAGTGGAGACGGTGACGACCTATTTGCTCCTAATAAAGGGATGCATACGGCCAATTTAAACCCAAATGGTAATGCAATGAATGGAGATTATCCGAATGGTGCATATTTAGATGGGAATCGTTTGAATGGTGCACAAGCAAATAGAAACGGTAATAATCCAAACGGAGCATATCCGAATGGAAATAGCCTGAGAGGATCACATCCACAGGGACATAATACAAATACAGCGTATCCGGACAGGACACATCAGAATACTAATGGTACGAATGGTGTGTATCCCAACGGCGGTGGTATGAAAGATTTCAACCGATTCGAAAATAGCACAAATGGTACTGATCCGAATACAAATGGCATTAAAGGGGCTTATCCGAACAGAAGTAATGCAAACAATGGACATCCGAATGGAAACAATATCAACGGTGCACATCCGAAAGGAAACAACTCGAATGGTACAAATCCGAACGGTACAGGTTTTAATGGTTCCCATCAGAACGGAAATGGTATGAAAGGCGCACATCCGAGCGGAAATGGTATGAACGGCGCATATCCGAGCGGAAATAGTATGAACGGCGCACATCCGAACGGAAATTGTATGAACGGCGCTAATTCTAACGGAAATGCTATGAACGGCTCACGTCCGAACGGAAATGGTTTGAACGGCGCATATCCGAACAATGGACATCCGAATGGAAACAATATCAACGGTGCACATCCGAAAGGAAACAACTCGAATGGTACAAATACGAACGGTACAGGTTTTAATGGTTCCCATCAGAACGGAAATGGTATGAACGGCGCACATCCGAGCGGAAATGGTATGAACGGCGCATATCCGAGCGGAAATAGTTTGAACGGCGCATATCCGAACGGAAATAGAATGAACGGTACCCATCCAAACAGAAATGGCATGAATGGCGTACATCTAAATGGAAATGGCATGAACGGTGCACATCCAAACAGAAATAGCGTGAATGGCGCACATCCAAACGGAAATGGCATGGACGGCGCAAACCCGAACGGAAACGGCATGTACAGAACACAACCACACCGAAATGATGTGGGTGCATCATACCCGGTAGGAAATGGCACAAATCCAAATACAAATCAAAACGCAAATGGTTTGAAAAGGAAAAATCCTTACAGTAAGACTGGACTAAATCCAAACGTTTTTAAAGGAACAAACGCGATCGGAAATACTTCGAATGGCACAAATCCAAATGGAATTGATTATAATAAAAATCATCCAAACCGAGATGGTACTAATTTGATACATCCGAATGGAACAGGTAATAATGGAATTAATCCAAACCGAAATGATACATTTGGAAAAGATACAAACGGAAATGGCACAAATACCAAATATCCAAATGCAAGTGGCTATGGTGAATCAAATCCGAATGGAAAAGAAAATGATAGAAAATATCAAAACCAAAAAGGAACAGACGGAAATTATCCGAATAGAAATGATATGAATGGAAAATATCCGTATGGGAAAGATAACTATGGAATTAACCCCACCCGAAATGGCATGGATGGAACATATCCAAACGGAAATGGAAACGACAAAGGTAATGATGGAAAATACCCTAATCGAAATGATTTAGATGGAACATATCCGAATGGGAATGAAATTGGTAGAAACAATCCGAACGGCAATGGTAATGATGGGAAATTCCCAAATCGAAATGGTTTGGGTGGAACACATCTGAATGGAAATGGATTAGGTAGAAACGATCCGAACGGCAAAGGTAATGATGGAAATTTCCCGAATCAAAGCGTTTTGGATAGAACATATCCGAATGGAAATGGAATTGGTGGAAACAATCCGAACGGCAAAGGTAATGAAGGAAAATTCCCAAATGGAAATGGTTTGGGTGGAGCACATCTGAATGGAAATGGATTAGGTGGAAACAATCCGAACGGCAAAGGTAATGATAGAAAATTCCCAAATGGAAATGGTTTGGGTGGAACACATCTGAATGGAAATGGATTAGGTGGAAACAATCCGAACAGCAAAGGTAATGATGGAAATTTCCCGAATCAAAACGTTTTGGATGGAACATATCCGAATAGAAATGGACTTGGTGGAAACAATCCGAACAGCAATGGCAATGTTGGAAAATATCCAAATCGAAATGGCTTGGATGGACCATATCCAAACGGAAATATACACGGTGGAAACAATCCGAACGCCAAGGGCAATGATGGAAGATTCCCAAATAGAAATAGCTTGGATGGATTATATCCAAACGGAAATGCACTGGGTGGAGGCCCTCCGAACGGCAAAGACATTGATGGAAAACACCCAAACCGAAATAGTTTGGATGACACGTATCCGAACGGAAATGGTAAACGTGGACGTGATCCAAACGTTGTTCCAAATACGCACGGAAATGGTTCTAATATTAATAATGGTTCTAAACCACCTGGCGGTCCAACAAGTCAAAATAAACCTCGAAAGCTAGTAGGTTTCAGAAATGGAGGTGTTAATAAGCCAAACGATAACGGAAACTTAGATGACCCAACACGTGGTAGAAATGGGATTAAAGGCCCAGGACATCCTAACGGTGGTAGCAATATTGATCATCCTGATGATGGTGCAATAGAATCTGATATACACTTAGATGACAACAAACTAAGTCAACCCGTGGGAAAGTTTATACCCAACAGGCCGGCATGGAATAAACCAAAAAGTGAGAAAACTAATCCATTTAAAAGATCAGGCACCAAAACTCCAGTCGAAGAAATACAGAAAAAATCCCAAAGAGTACCATTAATCGAGCCAGTGCCTGTGTATGACATGGACAAGCTCTCAAAGAAATTTCCTTTCTTGAATGACAACGTTCAAAACTTTCGTAATGACAACCCCAGCGGTAGTGGTGGAGATAAAAATCCAGCTGCAACCGGAAATCCGCAAGGTATGAGAAAAAATACGAGTGATTCGGCTTTGGTATTTATGAACAATATTGCACCTAAAGGTGCATGGGGAATAGGAGATCCCGGCAACAATGGCAAAGGAAATGGTGATAATCCCGCGAAACCTGGTGATAAAAACGACAGACCTCGCCGTAACAGCGACGGACCTAAAATAAGCCCGGAAACACGTGATAAAATATTTTATGGATTTGGTGTAGGAAAATGGCGTCTAATGGCAGCAAAATGGCTTAACAAATGGAAGATGAAGCGACGTCCTGTAAAAACAGTTGATTCAGAGTGGGATTAGGATTGTTCGCCTTTTAATTTTGTTTGTTGGTTCTGGTGATTTGATGTCTTGTTTTTTCTGTATTTTTATTTTGTTTTACTTAATAAAGTTTAGTTTTTTTGTAATTGTTTGTTTCGTGTAATTCTACGAATTGGAATTGGATACTCCTTCCGTTTGATAGTAAATTAGTAATCATGACTGATATAAACCAAGGATTTTAATGTTACTTCATTTACTTTCATACACAAGGCTTCATAATATATAGAACAATAATGTAGCATTAGTCACACAGTTAAATGTATGAGAATAATAATTAAGTTAGCAAAAGCCTATTCCCACATTAATACATGTACAATATCACTAAATGAACAGTAAACCTGTTACATCTAAAAAGGGATTTTATATTCTTCTCCCAGTTTTAATCCCTATAACAGCAAACTCAAACTGAAAATAATGAAAAGTCTTTATTTTGCAATAATTATACACAAACCTTTTTTATGATTTTACAGCCAAAAATGCACTATGACAGGAATATAACTTTCCTTTTTAATGTATAACAAGTTATTTATGCCTGACACTTAAGCTGAGGGCTTCCGTGGGTGAGTAAGTATGGTCTCTATATGGTAATCACTAGCGCCTCGCCGCTGTGAGCTCGAATCCCAGCCACGACCAGAAAAAACTAATTTGAGGAATCTTACCTGCTAGCTTACGGTAGGTCACTGGTTCTACCCAGATATAAGCATGGGATCTTCTTCCGTCGTTAAAGCCGTTAAAGTTGCTAAATTACCTCGGCTTGTGGTGCAATCCGCTGACAATAAACCTCTGCAGTGACGATATATAGGGTTTTTTTCAATGAATTCTGATGTCAATCTGTAGTTGAATGCCTTTAAAATGCACCTACACAACTAAGGACAAAAGAGCACTGAATTTGTACCTGGTGATGTTTACTTACAAACCAGTAATTTTCCACATCACAATTAAATAAATTCATTTTGTTAGCCTAGATGTCTAGATTTAGTTGTTTGGAGAAACTGGTGCCGGTCAGCTTCTATGAGTTAATCAAGTAGGTCCTTAATTTAGCTAATCCGGGTATTTGACTGGATACTGAACTTTATCAGCGAATACACTCAAACGTATTAGAAAACAGACTACAGCCTACAAGAAATATTGAAATGTTTTAAGGGAGAAGTTTTGCATAAAAAGATTTTCTCAAGTGAACTTTGGCAATCATATCGAGTTAAATTAACTTTGCCTTTTACTCGCTGTATTAAAAGGTCATTTACCACACTCCCTGTAAGAGAACCTTCTCACATTATGTATGGATGGTTTGAAGAAATTTGTCGTCAACATAACGTTATCTCTACTGCGTCAGCTGTACCTTGTCGGTGTCGTGGGAAACTCTGATTCATAATTTACGTTATTTTGTTGTGGAAACTCTTAAATTTGACAAATCTAATATGGAATGAATCATCTTAATCCGGACAATATTGTTAATCCGGACTTTCAATGCCATTATGCCATGTCTTTTGTAGAAATAAGTGGTAAATTATCGTCTGAAACCCCGCTCACCCAGACATTTCTCTGGTCCGAAGGTTTCCGAGTAAAATAGCTTCCACTTCATCCGCTCTGCATATTCAATAAATGAATTACAAAAACTAACACTATTTCTTTATTTATTGTTTGCACCATTTATCTGTATACTAAATCATCAAACAGCGACCTCTTCAGTACAACGACCATCTGTTTTCGGATCAGTTTCAATATAACATCTTTATTTCAACCAAGAATTGATAAAAAGATCACCTCACTTTTATAACTAATTTCTCTGGTCTTACTGTCCATTTTCTTTCTACTGAATTCTTTTGAAAATAGTATCTCATACATATTTATGGTATTGCAATATATTTATAACCAGCGGAGAACGTTAGAGCAATATAATATGAATTGCGATTCGGTCCAAAAATAATTGTAGGAATGAAGTAAAATTTTTCTAACTACTCAATTTGCTTCTACGCTCAGGGAGGGAGAGCATTGTCGCACCCAATTACGCTCGCGTCGCAAAACGCTCACTTCGCGAGCGTTATACGGCGATAAACGCTTTTATGCCATGGGAGCGTTATACGACAAAAAGGCCACCTAACGCCGCATAACGCTCGCCGAAACATCATCATGAATTCAAATCCACATCAATTCTTAAATCTCAGTATCACCTTCACACGGCCTCAGCATTATCAAATTAACTCTTCAGTAAAGTTCATTATCATCTACAATTAAATCCGCATTACCACCAGTTCCAGCAAGTAAATGCAGAGAAGCAGCATGGGAACGATTATTCCTCCATACGCATACTGCATTACTTCTCAAGGCCCATAACTCTGACCCAAACAAGTCGACCATATACGTATCTCTTCTTGGTAATGATGTTTCCCATAAAGTTTCGTTCAATTCCAGCCAGTAGTTGCAGACAGACAGACAGCCAGAATGTTTATTGTCGTAAACTTCTTGACATACAAACATCTTCATATTTTACAATTAACAAACAAACTACAAACGTCACGTGCCATGGGACAGAGAAGTTGCGCGGAATCGGTTATTAATTTCTTGGTTAGTAATTGCTCTGTATGCTTTTCAAGGGCCAAAACTATGCGTTGAAGGATCAGAGGTCGTTTTTATCAAGCTTAGTGCGAATTTTGTAAGTAAGTAAGTAAGTGAGTGAGTGAGTGAGTGAGTGAGTGAGTGAGTGAGTGAGTGAGTGAGCGAGCGAGCGAGCGAGCGAGCGAGCGAGCAAGCAAGTAAGTAAGCAAGTAAGCAAGCAAGCAAGTAAGTAAGTAAGAAGAAGAAGTACATAATGAATTTGTTGCTCAAGAAATAACTAAAGAAAATAAATAAAGGGCGACAAAACAGAAGTTTCAAGCACAACACATTTCACAATTGATTTCATACTGCGTAAAAAATGATGAGCGTTTTGCGACAAAAAGGCCTAGTTGCGCCGGATTCGCTCTTAATGACAAATGTGAGCGTTTTGCGGCGCTGTCGCCGTATAACGCTCGCGGGTGAGCGTTTTGCGACGCGAGCGTAATGGGGTGCGACAGAGCATCAAAGCTCGGAGTGTTTGCAACAATATATAGTCGGATATATACAGTTACTTTCATTGTGTCTTCAAATAGATATAATATTGGATAGCCACAGCCTTGGGTGTGGCGTTTTTCTGCAAATCTCGAGTGATATATTTGACAAAGACCTCTTCCGCTAAGAAAATGTTAATATGATTTTAATTAACATGGTTTCTCCATTTGGAGATAAACTTCGATTGCTCAATTCATCTTATTGACGTCAGCGAAAGTTAATAAAGCGTTGTTGAACTGTGATGTATGATTACAAACCCACGTCGTTGTAAGCTGGATTATTCGCCCCCGCTAGATTAATTCAAATCCATTTACCGAATGTTTTCTAATACACGACCCGTGTCGTAACGCTAAACAGCTTTTTATCATGCATTTAAATGAAGCCCTCGTCTTCACTGAAACGTTATTCTATATCTTCTACAACGGGACTAAAATGCTTCAAGATAAATCGGGCGCTTGTGACTGATAATATCGATGCTACTAATGACGAAGTTATACATGCAATTTATATCCTATTTTATAAGTATGTTTGCGCTATGCTAGGCGGAAAACGTTAAAATGCTCATAGAACCTATTGGTAGTACAACTATTTTAACACCTAGCCCCACCCTACATTTTTGGCAGCCTTTTCAATATCACATCTGTCAGCAACGGTATTGGCAAACGCTTTAACTAACTGGATTATTTAATGTGATATTGGAGGGGGTACATAATTTAAATCAGACCACTTTTGTAGATTTCATGAAGTGCTGTTCTTACGCAGAGCGACCAGACAGCGAGAAAAAATTGTTGACCTCAGCAAAAAATTTAAAGAAGACGGATTACGCTATAGTGTTATATATTAATTTGTTTTCGCGTCTTTACACTTCGCCAACCCAATGAAGTAGAATTAATTGCCGAGTTGTGCCCACCTTGTATCTCAAATGCTTTTGTTTTGTATGAAATATGAATTAAATGATAAATAGACAATTGCATATCCGTGTCGTCATGACATAGTTTAGACATTTCACACGCAGTAATGTCTTATAATGATATTTCAAGCCAAACACCTTTTTGCCTTTTATTGCAAAAA
This sequence comes from Lutraria rhynchaena, assembly GCA_008271625.1. Taxonomy (NCBI): domain Eukaryota; kingdom Metazoa; phylum Mollusca; class Bivalvia; order Venerida; family Mactridae; genus Lutraria; species Lutraria rhynchaena. Next base: position 1,749,513 of record VIBL01000068.1, read on the forward strand.
ATGAAATATAAATAAAACAAAAGCAGAAATTAAAACAAGGCTCTTAGATAAATGTTTTGTAGTTAAAATACGCTAACAAGCAATCGAGACAGAAAAAGATAAATCGTTAAAAAGGGAAAGACACGTGTCCCTTGTAGTGCGACATAATCATTTGCATTACTTTCACGTTCTTTTCTAGTATAACGCATCGGTCAGACTGATCGAAGCGATATTTATATCGATACAATACGATATTCGTTATCCGGTAAGATATTTTAATGCACATCGGCCAGATTAATCGGTACGATTAATGTATCGAAACAGTATGATGCATAAAATGTATTTTCGTTTATCATTCGTATAATACATTTTTAGAATATTAGCTAAACTGACAGAAGAGACATGCACGGACATCCTTGGTCTATGTCTGATTTAGCTATATAGTCAATTCATTGTGAGTTTATACGGATACCAAATTGTTTAATTTGTCATATCGAATGAAAGCTGTATATCGGTTCATGTAGGTCGGAATTTAAGACCGTTTTGAGCAGTATTCCATAAAATACCGGTTGGAAGTTAACCAAACTGGTTATCGAACTTACCAGCCAAATATCCGTACCCCTAAAACTGTGCCAATTTAGCTAACCGGGCACGACCCGCTTTAAATCAAGATCCGATTCGTGGTTCTGATGTTCATTTATTTTTATGATTTAGAGCAATAAGACTTAAGAACACAAAAAAGTTAAATTAGATATCTAAAATCAATATCGAATTTTATAACCTCCGAAAAAGAGATTGACCACAACTCTCGTAACTCGTGTTAAACGAATCTTAATGTGTGGAGTTTGAAACAGAGCGGCTCTTTCTTGAGCAACAACCTCCCTTCAACAACAGCATGATTTTCCCTGTACGATTTAAATATTAATCTAATCTCTCTAGAGCAACAACCTCTCAACAATAACATAAATTTGCTTCTCGCAAAGGGCGTTTCTTTGGAGAGGTTGCACTATATGCATTACAATTTGACTTTAAGTTTTTTTTGTATATATATTGTTGAATTTAACGCACACTCCATGATCCGAATACTTTGTCCCGCATTGAGTTGCTAAGAATAAATACGAGAAACCACACGTACTTTTTAGAGTTGGGGAATGTTATTAGTCAAAACGTACATAGTGTTTTAACACTCCAATAAGTGCTTAGAAACGCATATGTTACTTTATACAGAATTCGTTGCTAGGCAACTGTAAAATGTATGGAACATGACTTATGTTAGACATTTGGAATAAAAAGAAATGGGGGAAAATATATAAGAAATCATCCACAATTCTTGCTATTTTTGTATTCTTAATTATAATCCAGTGACATCGTTCTGGTCATGGAACACGTACATATTCAATTAATAAAAAATCAGTCTCATCTGTGCAAAACATTACCCGTCAATTGCGACCAAGTGGTTGTAAAGATTACCAGTGCCTTATCCTGTACTTGTGCACGTATAATCATTTACTGTTTATTTTTTACCTCTGAATAAAGACTGTCGCCAAAAAAGATCTTTAATACTCTCGCGAATGTAGTCTTTCTATTTAGTTTTGACTATACAAGTAAATACATGAAGTAGACATTCAATTAATTTAACTGATCATTCAATCAGCATGCGGATCATATGGAATTTTAAGTACATATTTTTTAACATCTAATCAATAGAAGTAACCAGTTGAAATAACCATTTAAAATAAACAATTGAGATGAAGCATCGTCAGTCAGTAATCATCAAAGCCGCCTTACGTCTGGCCATACTCATTAGATTGTAAAGTGAATATATCCGATCAGGTAGTAAGATACATTTGACGGAAAGACGATAGGTTCTTTAAGAAGTCGGGGAATTTGTAGATTCTTTTGGGACTTGTGATCAATTCAACAAAACAAAGGCTTGGCTGGATTTCTTGTCTGGATATTGAATCAGTTGCACTCTAGACTAGACGCGGATACGTACAAGTATGATTATGACTCAAAAGAATCACCGAGTAACACTGAGTTCATTTCAAATATCAAGGGGAAATTTTTATACATCAGTCAAATAAATCATCAAAACTCTTTCCTTTTGTTCATTATTGTTTTCGTAATATAGATTTATAGGAACTCATCCTTTCCGGTGCGTCATCTTCAGTCTACGAAAATATAAACAAATATTGTTCCGCTTTCATTCATCGAAAGTTTGGTGATAACCATTAACATAATCGTGTGAGTATATCAGAAAAAGAAAGAGACGCGACAATCCATGGTCACTGGATGGGAAGAGTTAAGCGTCTATCATATTTTAATATGTATGTTTACTTAACAAAATAAATGACATTAACTACCATACAATGTGGAAGTCAAACAATGATATCAAGTATTCAACTTTTCGCGGATGCGGTCTGTATTTGGTATTTATCCACGTGTCAATATCATGGAGACAGCAACAACATTAGCCTGGTTTGGAATCAAATTCGCTGCTTATAAAGGTATACATCCAGTTTCAATTTCACAAAACGCAGCCTCGATTTCACCAAACTCAGCCTCGATTTCACGAACAAAGCTTCGATTTCACCAAACTCAGCCTCGATTTGACAATACTCAGCCTCAATTTCAACAAACTTATGCTTTATGTATGACAGACATGTATTAGCATTTCCAAAAATGCTTCGAATCGTCGTTCAGCCATGTATAAGATCTAAGAATAGAATATTGAATAAAGATTTCCAAGAGATTTCATCTCTTATTGAGAGTTTGCCACACATTCTATATTTACGACGATATTAAACTGGTTCCCGTTGATTCTGTTTGTACAGAGACAATGTTCCTTTGGTGCATTGCGATATGGAACCAGTTAACGACGATAAACTGCCCCAATAGAGCATATGTAAAACACATAACTAAAATATCGAAGTGTCGCATTCAGAGGAAACAAAGGATTTCACGATGAAATAAACTAGCATTCATATCTAATATTCGTCAAGTAAAATCCTCCTTTTTGTAGAAATACACTCGTTTCTGAACAATAAATGCTAATGTTTTTTAGCGACATATTCGAAATATTGTTTACCCTGCAGGAGCCTACAAACTGGTTTCGAGATTCGTGAACGGCGACAATAAAGGTCATTTTGCATTATCGGGTAACCGTTGGTGTGTGTAGTTATTTTTGCGCAAGTCGGCATGCTTACGAATTTTTTCAAAATGACCTACGCATTTGTTTGGTGTAGATTAAAGACATTTCAATATGTTTATAGTCATGAAAGTCAACGAGAAATTATTTGCACCCGAATCCTTAAGAAGTACAAAACCCTTTAGCAATTTTCCAACTGCTAATATCATATCAAATGACTCGTTGCACCTTATAAAAGCAAATTTTAAATGTTAATCTTTCATGTTATCTTCAAGGGCTGTAATGCTTTTCTGTTTGTAGTCTCGATGCGAAGAAAAAAACGAGCGAATACCTTTAGAATCAGACGTCTGTCGGATACAAAATTTATAAAACTTTCCGCACTTTTCGACTTGTGTCATTAATAAAAGTCGTCATACCTGGATATATAATTCAACCAATAAAACAGATTCAAAAATATGATTCAGACACTTGTTCATTGGTAGAAATTCTGGCGGCTCTATAAAAAGTGAAAAATTCATCAGAGACAATCAGTATTAATAAGATATTCATAAGGGATAAACAATAAATTATTTTATTTTATTTATTTAATCAAAGTAAGTATTGTCGCTCGCTTGAGTGTTACATCAAAATATTTTTTGTTCCTTTAATTTTTGAACATTTTTTATGCTATTTCATATAATCTTTCATAAGTGTAATATTTAATTTTAAAATTTGCATCATTTAGTGAAATTCTTGAGACTGTGCAATTAAAAAAATACTACAAATGATCGAATTTCAATGACATTGTATCGTCGTTTTAATCAAAGTTGCCTTTGTGCTTTTAGCACAACATCGTTTTCTTTTATTTCCGTATCAGTTTTAGAGTTCAATTTAAATGCGGCGTAAGTTTGAATCCGATAAGGGCGAGACGATGGCTTATTCATTCCGTATAGACGGAGGAAATAAGAGCGGTATAAAATCCGGACATTCCGTGCAGAATTTCGATATTTAAATCAGACATACATGCTTGCTCAGTGATTCCGTTTAGGTATTTCGCGGTTGGAGTGAGAAAAAAATATTTTCTAAACAAGTATTTACTTGTGCGTGTATCACTTTCCGCTGTGTTAGACATACATTGGTTGGTGAATAAAAAAGCTGTAATTAAGCATATTTTTTCGCGCTTTTTTCACGACAATTGATTAGAAAAAAGTAGAGCGGAATGTGCGCTAAAGTTATTGTGTTTGCTTTACATTCAATGATTTTTAAAACATTTTTCCTAATTCAAATTTTAGATTGGAGACAGAATGGAATTCATTTTAGCATCTTGTCTGATAACGTGCTCACTCGTTACCATGGTAACGGGTCACGCACGATTGATAGAACCCCCGGGTCGTTCTACAATGTGGAGATACGGTTACAATACCCCCAGGAATTCAGATGATCATCAGTTATCTTGTGGTGGATTTGGGGTAAGTTCTTAATTAATGTATGTCTTCCGACCGATCCACAAAATGCTTTTATCTAAGGATTAGACGGTTTGGGCTGCAAAAGCAGGATAAGCATTGAATACCTGATACGTTTGTCATCCATTGACGCTGCTTAATTCGATTAATGTTTTTAAAACATATGGCATGCACCAAGTTTAATCCAAATGATTGTTTGCTAGGTGCTATGGGAAAATGTACAACATCAGCAAGATTTTTAACTTGAAAAAAAAACTGCTATCCAAGCTAAGATATACCATAAAACGGGTCCCAGCTCTCTAAACAAATATACTTTTTAAATGCTTAACCTCTAGTAAGAGTCTAACAAAACTCTAAGTCATCTTGATTGATTTTCACATTCATTACTTTAAGCATTGATTATTCAACCACTTCCTCCCCTCTTTCAAGAACTTTGTAACAGTCCAAAATCAAATTACGTTGATATTTTTCGACTGATCAGGCCGAAAAATCATTCTGAAAAGTAAAATATCTTTTTTAGACTCGTATAACCAGAACATATGAAATGACAACATATTACATCTAATACTGTAATTTTAACCATTTAGCGGTTTATGCTCCAAATAAGTGACTAGAAATGACAAGAAATACATTTTAAAAAGCTGGTATCTGTTTGAATGTAAACATCCAATACAAGCATTATAATATTTGTATTATTATTTCGTCTTTTACGCAGAAGCGTCCTGCACGCTTAGAGCCCTCATTCGAAATACTTTTAAAATCTATATTGAGTTTTCTTAGCATCTCAATTATCGTGTTAATTTATTAAGAAAATTAATATCATTTCAACATTTGACAGACGGACGGACGGACAAAGCATAGTCATAAACATACATATACACACAGATATATCACATCGTATTTACAGGACAGAACAATATTGCAGATTATGAAGTTACAGTACTTTCGAATTATGTCATCGATTTTATTTTCTCGTGAAATTTATCCTAAAATAGTGAAATGTGTCATAGTAGGGCGTATCAGTCAGGAGTATTTGAATACGAAACACGTAAACTCGACATAATGAAAATGTATCTAAATAAACAAAAGGATTATTTTAACATGACCATCTAATCTTGTTGTTGAAACACTATTTGACATCTTATGGCACAGGGGTGTTGTCAAGCAGTGAACTAAGCAGAACATTTGGAAGCCACGACTACTTAACTATGACCAATCATATGAATGCTATAAAGTGAAGACGTGTAGGCACATGAAATCCAGTATTAGATTTCATACTGTTGAAGAATACGTGCTGAAAGACAATTTGAATTCAAAATGTCAAATGGCAATTTTGAATTCGAAGTTTCTATTATTTTTCTATGCTTTCAGTCATCATCATTATGAAATTATTTCAGTAAATGCTACACGGACGTTTTATCGCTAGTTTTAACCCACATAAACATTTCCATAAAAAATGTTAATAATGTACTAGTTACATGCAAGGTTGTGATGTCTTCAAGTCCTCTTTAGTCTCCGTAATTTCGTTCCATAGTTCCAGTTATTTCTGTGTACTATATTCGATATTTTAATATTAAATTACCAAAACGCAGACAATGTATAATTATGATGGTCTCTATAACATTAACAGGTACAATTTTATCAAAATGGCGGAAAGTGTGGTGTCTGTGGAGACCGATATGATGGTGTGCGTGAAAACGAGGCTGGGGGGAAATACGCTAATGGTATTATCGTGCACACATACAATCAAGGCGATACATTCCGGTCGAGAGTGGAAATTACAGTCAATCATGGAGGCTGGTTTGAATTTAGATTATGTCCAACAAATAATCCAATGAAGCGTGCTACCCAAGAATGCTTTGACCAATACCTTCTCAGACAGACAAACGGTGCCACTAGATACCAGGTGCGACCAGGTCTTGGACCAGTTTCTATAGAGCTCATGCTACCAAGAGATCTAACGTGCACACAGTGTGTGCTTCAGTGGAGATGGAACACGGGTAGGTTTCGTGTTTTGTTTAATTGTTCTCGAAGGATCAAACTAATATACATTATATAGATTTAATACGATACGTAATCCCATTTTCATAAGCAAACATAGTTTGTTTGAGGAACAATTACCATATTTTTGAATTAAGAAAGACATAATATTTGCTTTCCACTAAAACACATGGAATAGAATTAAAAAAGTTGATACTTTGAATATGACTCTCAAAATGATATTAAGTTCAAAAATATTACCTGCGCAAATTATGTTCATTTACACGCACGTATTCACACACTTAATCATGGTTTATCATAATTATTGTTAACTGATTGATCTTTCAAAGACAGCTAGGTCGCAAAATAACATGTAAATCCGCTCTACTTTTCTAGCAAGCAATGTTGCGTGCGACGGGTCTAATTGTTGCCGTGGATGTGGACCACAAGAGCAGTTCTACGGCTGTGCAGACATTGCAATCACAGAAGGACAATCGAACAACTCACCATACAATCGGCCGGCTGTAGTCGTGCCTAAACCAACTAACAAACCGTACGTTATGCCACACGTCACTCCAAAGCCAACAGCAAGACCAAACTTTGTGCAACGCCTTACAGCAAGACCAACGAGCAAGCCGAACTTACCACATGTCCAACCAGGTGTGGATGCTGGTTTTCCGGCTTCGTTTATTCCGATAGGCTCTGGTTTTCAAGGCCCAGTGATACAGCCGCAACCGGTGTCAACCTGTACGGCAAAGCCATTTTGGCGCTTGAACTTCCCCCGTCCTTCTTTGGCGGACAAATGGTGCGTCGACAAATGCTCTGTCGGACATTGCCCGCTGGATTATTGTGAAACATCTTGCTGGGAGTGATCTGATGTCATGTGATACCGATTGATTAGTTTATTGTCTATTTATAGCACGTGTTGTTTTTGCACTATTTCTATGGTCCCTGTATATACATAACGCGGTGGTGTATGTAGTTGATAGGACCCGGTGCCACTATTTAAATATCCATTGAAAAACAGTTTGTGTGTATGAATTAGTGAATTTCCATCTGCCGAAAATCATGTTCACATCGTAGTACGCTGCACGAAATTATACCCGCGGTCAATTTTGTGTTCTTTGAATCTTTCTAATTCGGACTTTTAAAGACAAAGGGAATTTTAATTTTGGATATGGAAGGTTCTTACTTCTAAATAAAACGGTAAAAGTTTTTATAACAGATATTGAATGAACAATATGGATATACCATCTTTTTTTCGGATTATGTAGATTTCCGGATTATGAGGTCCGGGTTAGGGGATTTCCACTGTAGATAAACTATCTTTTCTACACTAAGGATCAATGACCGGTTGGAGTGTTTCGTTGCTCAACTATTTTTGTTAAGATATATCGTTTTAAGGCGGCACTAGGCCATTGTTAAACCATAGTTCCATTAAATTTATCTAACAATGAACCAATACCTTAGGGATGTGTTAAGCGAAAAAACACCACGTTTCCTCCAGCATCCCAAAAATAAAAGGGTCTATATTTCGACACTTGTTTTCCAAAAAAAGTTGGAGATACTTTGTACGAAAATGTAAATATCAGCAAGGAAAATCTGATCGAGACACGAAAGAGGTCTAGAATCGGCAGAAAAAAAATGGTTAGTCCGAAACTAGGAACTTATATTCTACGCCTTATCACTTTTTACATGTAAAAAGAATGTAAACATTTTTGTAGTATCATTACAAGTTCGACAAAGCAGCCTGTCTGCAAAATTTATTGTCATATACCGAACTGGGACGAATATTTACAATCGTCTCCATTACAATTTTGAGTCTTTATTGAGATATGTCGTATTCTTCTTGTGTGTTGTGTGTAAATATTTTTTCTATGACCTTTGCACTTTGTATAATAAATAAAAAGAGAAACAGAACATTTTTGCGGTCTTGTTGTGTTTCAAAGAGTAAACAAGTAGATTGTAAATATCAGTATAAGTATCCTGCAAGCGAACTATCATCAGGCAAAGTATACAGTACAACCTCACCTAGTGACCACCTCAATATTACGACAACTTATTTTCGGACCAGCTTCCAACAACTCAGATATAATTCAACCTGATAATGAGACCACCTCGTTATATCGACCGATTTCATTATCGAGATTTTACTGTTATTAAGTCGGAAATAAAAACACCGGAAGTGTCTCTGAAGCTGTCCTGCTAAAGGTCCGTCAGAGTTTTTTATGTGATTTAACGTCGCACCAATAGCCAAGATAGATCGTTTTAGCGACTTTTTACCATTTTCTAGCTTTATTGCTGGAAGAAGATCGCAGGTGCACTCCAGGAATTGAACCATTGACCATCCATCAGCTAGCTGACACGTGTGAATGTTGTCAAGCCCGGGTGGGATTCGAACTCGCATATATTACTGGTCAGAGACCATAACTACTCGACCATGGGGCCCTTCCTCTATTCTATAACCGTATTAATGATATGTCAAGCAGAGACCACACATAAATGAAATAACATAATGTGAATCCAATATCAATATGCGCCTTTAAACTACAGCAAACGATGGAATAAATCTAGGACTTCGAAAATAACTTAGTACCACAAAAATATGGATCGTCGCCATGAACGGTCGCTCTGTCTCGGAGTATTTCCGAGTAAACGAAAGCCAACGGACTTTTTGATAATGAAGCAAAGCATTCAGCTACAATATTACAATTTATTTATAAGTTAGAGTTATTCTATACATATACATGTCGTCCATTTTAACTTCTTTCCTGAATGAATCTAAGTAATATTGAGAAACTAAAACGTCGACAACCTCATAATGACAAAGAATTATTACATTGCTACAGATATTAAAAGGATCCCCCAAAATACTACGTAGCTTCCCCCAAACCCACTAATCCAACCGACACATTAATTAATAAACCAAACAAAAATAATGACGGACAAATCGCATTCTTTCTTACATTTCTATATCCCCGAGATAATAATTACAAGACATCTTCAAAATGGGAGCTGTTGGGTGTCTCCCTAATTAAGTCAGTATTCTAGTGTTCGTTGGATTAAAATTATTCCACAATTTGATTTAAAAATTCCAAAATCAGTTTTCCTATTTAATTGTTCTGTTGTTATTTTATTTTTCATAATTAACCAAAGATAATTTATCATAACATGAAATAATGGCGACTACTCCGTCTGAACAGGGTTTTTGCGTGTTCCATCTCGCTCGCGAGTCCAATTGTGTTCGCCAACAAATGCAAATCCGATTTGACAGGCGTTCATGGCAACACGTGTGTTTATTGTTTACATGATGTCTTTGATATAAGCGACATTCGGTCACGTGACTGCGCGGATGAGACATCAGCCGGGATCCCCGGAAGCCAGTTTTTGCTAAATTTATCGTGAAAATGAGTGAACCGGAGTTTAATTACGATCCAGAAAATAAAGTTGATCAGAAACATGGATACTACATCTTCTTCGCCAGTATTATTGGTTTTGGACTGTTAAATTGGATTGTCGGTCGCTTTGGCCCACCTAAGATCGTGAAAGGAGATGATTGGCGTTGGAATAATTTATTTATCTCTTGGGTCCACGCCGCTATAGTTGGGACCTGGGATATTTTGTGGTAAGTATATACATATGTTAACTTTTGTCGCTGTCTTATGTTGAAAAATAAATGTCATTTATTCATGAATCTGTAGTTAGTGTTTCGAAAAATATTTTTAGTCGCTTACACCATAGAAAATATTCTACATGCAGAATAAAATGCTGTCAACGAGGAGCTGTCTAGGGTCGGTCTCGATGTTTGTTCAAAGCACTGATAAGGCAACACCTTGAATCCTTTATTGTCTGTCCGGTCAACTGTATTGACGAGTTTTCGTGTTGACTGAAAATGAAAACTAATTTCAGACTAGTTTGGTTGTTAAATTATTAACATTATAATAACAATATTGCCACATTTCTTAGTTCTTAATTACACTGTATGTTTACATAAAATAATCAAGTTTGGAATGCAGTTCTCAGAATCAAATTGTTAAATGAAAAGGTAGTTAATTTTGAGACTTGAGACATTTTTTGGATATTTTTCATTCATTTGAGATAACGAGAAAAGAATAATTTGATAATGATATTCTTACCACACTGTTTCACATCTTGAGTTTCTGATTTATTTCCATTGATTTTTTCCAGTTTCACTTTATACCCGGAGTTACTTGACGACCTTGTTTACTTTATTAATTACTTCACATACTTGATTATCCCATTTTCTACTGGTAAGAGTTCGTTTCTTAAAATTTCACATTTTTTACAGTGGTCAATTTTTAGTAAGGCTGTCATTCAGGATTTTCACTTGATGCCAAAAGCTGAGGGTCAAAAATATCATTTTTAGTTATACTTTAATACTTATGTACGCAAAATAAGGGAAAAGGGGGTGTTATTGGCCTGTTTATTTTAGAAGTCTGAATGTATCGATATATAGTTTATACTGATTTCCCGATAATCAACAATGTCAATATGCAAAACACTGAATGAATGACAGCCCTAATTTTCGTCCATACATAAAATAAATTTTAATTATTCTTATTTGCATGCATTGTTTGTTTATCTGTCATTATTATAAATCAATCTACGGAAAATTTTCCAAACATCAATCAGACAAAAAAATCTTCTTATTCAAAACATAAGACTTCAGATTTTACAAAATGCAAAAGGAAAAGACTGACATGGATCCTTAACATATGTTGTGTAGTTAAAATTATTTATTTGATTATTCTGTGATTTTATTAATTGTGTTTTTTATTTTCAATTAAAGGTTATTTTATTTATGACTTTCTGGATCTGTTGCTCAATGGTAAAATTCTGTCAAACTGGGAGGTTACATTACATCACATGGCTGTAAGTAGACTTCTGCATTAATTGCACAGTAAAACCTCACTTAGCAACCTCTTCAATCTCTAGAAGTTCTTTTTATAATTTTTTTTTATTTGGGACCAGGTTTCAATATTTGTCTTATATTTCAAATTGATAATGAGACCTTCTTAATGTGGCCTTGATACTGAGCTTTTTCTGTGCTGTACTCTAATAGAAATAATCGAGAGATTTAGCTCATCTGTTTCAAGGAAAAAGTCAAGCTATTATGATTGCTTGGTAATCGTAGTCATCATTGTCATTGTTGTGCAAAAACTTGAATGCTGCCCATTACTCAAACACTTTAAAAGATAGCAACATGACACTTGGAATACTTGATTATCATGACAAGGTGCAGTTGCAAGACAATAGGCATATTCTGAACGCTGTAATTTTGGAGTTATGCCCCTTTTTAACTCAGAATTTTGTTCAAAGATATACCTTGTCATGTTCAAACTCGAAATCTAAAATGTTGACCCCGTTGCTGACATGTAAAGCAGACTAGCATTGGCGCCGCTCTGTGAATCTCTTTCTGTCCAATTGGTGGTTCTTACATTGTGATTTTGCTCTTGTTCTGTGAAATATATTTATAAATAGTTTATTCTATTACCAATTATGACATATTCTGAACGCTGTAATTTTGGAGTTATGCCCCTTTTTAACTCAGAATTTTGTTCAAAGATATACCTTGTCATGTTCAAACTCGAAATCTAAAATGTTGACCCCGTTGCTGACATGTAAAGCAGACTAGCATTGGCGCCGCTCTGTGGATCTCTTTCTGTCCAATTGGTGGTTCTTACATTGTGATTTTGCTCTTGTTCTGTGAAATATATTTATAAATAGCTTATTCTATTACCAATTATGGCATATTCTGAACGCTGTAATTTTGGAGTTATGCCCCTTTTTAACTCAGAATTTTGTTCAAAGATATACCTTGTCATGTTCAAACTCGAAATCTAAAATGTTGACCCCGTTGCTGACATGTAAAGCAGACTAGCATTGGCGCCGCTCTGTGGATCTCTTTCTGTCCAATTGGTGGTTCTTACATTGTGATTTTGCTCTTGTTCTGTGAAATATATTTATAAATAGCTTATTCTATTACCAATTATGAAGGTAATAAATCACTGCAGGTTTGAACTCACAAAGTCTGATGCCAGGGCTTGACAAATCCACTCCTCTGTTCATAATTACGAGTAAACTTTGACTGAGGATGAGTTGAAATTGCTGTAGAACTAGTTAAAATTCTTAGCTGGTTGTCCTGCAGGAAGAGTAGTCCAAAAAAATTAGTCCATCCCTGGATGTTCTCTGGTTAGGTGGTCCCTGTTTTTTTGGGTTTTTTTTGTGAAAACTGAACTAAGATGATTCTTGTTTAATTTCAGGTATCTCTTGGCTTCTGGTACAATTTTCATTGTAAGATGTGCATAGGATACAACGTTGTTGCATTAATGGCAGAGATAAACAGTTTTTTCCTTCATTCCAGAAAACTGCTACATATGTTAAAGTTCAAATTTGAGAATCGATTTTATTTAACAATTTGTATTGTAAATCTATTGACTTTTGCATCATGTCGTGGTTGGTCCCTCTGGACTCTGTCAGTGGCCATGTTTACAGAATCTCAGTATTCGCAGGTGCCTAGGGTTTATTGGTGGTGTTTAGCTGCTAGTATTCTGATCATGAATTTGATTAATCCTGTATTATTCTGGAGACTGTTAAAAAATGACATTCTGAGAAATATCAAGCACTGGACCAAGGGAGGAAACTCAACGAAGACACTAATGAATGGTAATAACAATCAGAATACTGATATTAAATCCAAATCTAGTTAGATCTGAGTTTTTATGTATATGTTCGACTTTGTGTATGTTTTTATACTATTGGGTTATTTGTTGATTTACTAACAATTTAAGGGGAGTTAATGTTTAGGATTCTGATTGATTTACTTGATTTTTTATACTCTAAATACTGTGGCATTTTTTTCTTTTGATACCTGATGTTCATAACCTTTAACATCTATTATTATGAAAAATAACCACAAAAACAATTCACATTCCTGAAAATTTCTTTGAATGAATACACTCATACGATAAAGTGTGAATAGGATCCTATTTAGTAGGCAATGTTTTGAAACCAGTTGCACAATGCTGCTCTGCCATTGGTCAATTATAAAACCATTATCAGAAACAGCCAATCACTGGTTTGGATTTTAAGATTAGTCTCCCAAATTTTAGATTTGTTGCCTATGTTGTTATGGTCATTAAAATCTTAGTTTGTTATGTTTTCAAATTTTGTGTTCAACCCCTGCCTGTTTTATTAGCCTAGGAAAACCTGAAAGTTAAGACCACTTTTGGGACCACAGAAAATGGATAGTATTTAAATAGGGTTTCATTATTATCAAATTAAACTCTTAACAGAATTATTGGATACTGGTCTGAAATTTTGTGGTCATTATAATGAGCTGGTCTTAATCATTAAATTGTCACATTGTGAGATTTTAGTGTATAGAAACAAGTAAAATGTGTCTGTTGACTAAGTGGGCACTGTTAGTAAAGGTTAGTTATTTGTATTGTTTATTATTGTGATATTGCATTACGTCCAATTTCAAATTAATCTTAAGGTATTGTTTTGAAGTAATTGTACTAACTGTGAACCTCTTTTAAGAATGGCTTTTGAAAGGTGTATTAATATTACACATTTTTCATTTGTTCCATTCTTCTTGTGCAGTAAAACCTGTGAACTCTGGCCACAGTGGCATCCTTGGGAAAGACAAAATGGGGCCTTTATTGACAGATGACCTTTATTCAGAGGTCAGTTTGTTCAAAATTATCAGTGACAGTTTTTCAAAGAATGGCCGTTATTCACAGGGTGGTCTGTATTAGGAAGTGGCAGTGAACAGGTTTGACTGTATTTATGATCTGGTGATGATTTAAAAATGAGTAAACATGCTCCAAGATTATTTTTTATTTAGTCAATATCAATTTTTTTCTGATTCAGTTTATTGATGAATGGTTTCAATCCAACCAATGTATATCTTGAACTCAGGCGATAAGATTTTAATAAAGTCAGTAAATACTTTAATTTATTCAATATTTTTCTTAATTAGTGAATACTTTGAATTCATTCAACATTTTTTTCAATTCAATCAATGATACTTTTTATTCAATCTGTACATTTAATTCAAATTAATTCATGCACTTTTTGAAGTCAATCAATGATTAATTTCCAATCATTTGATGATTTTTTAAAACTTAATCAGTGGATTTTTTTAATGTAAGTAGACAGTTTTTCATTTCAATCCAGTCAATAAATATATGCAATCCATCTATTAAATCAATATGTATTTTCAATCAATTTACATTGCTGATATTTAATGCCTAATAGATGGTTTAATAGTGTTTCATAAAATGACCATCAAGCACAGTAGATCAAATTTTGACTGAACTTGTGTCAAATAAATGAATGTTATTTTAACATACATATTATATGCACTGAAATCATTTATCAAACTTGAGATATATTGCTTACTTTTTGTGTATTTTTTAATAGTATTTCATATAAATGATGGTTATATTACCAGTAAATATTTTCTTTTTGTTGAGTCTGTATTTAACACTGACATTTTGTTATTATTACTGAAATTGAGGTCTAAGACCTGCTGTAAATCATTTTAAAACATATCATGATCAGATTAAACTCACTCATGAATATTCAAACTTTGTATGCAAATGCATATTCATCATTTCATATACATGAATATTTAAATTACATATGCAAATGCATATATTCATTTATCCATTTTCATGAAACCCCTTTCACAAATCTCCAAAATTGGTGCACATTATTTTATATATACAACAATAACCATTACATATCCCTTGTTGAATGGTTTTCTGATGCGTTGATAAATTTTGTGATATTTGCACATTTGTAAAACATTACACAAAACCTTTGAAGTGTTTGTATAATGCGTAATGATTTTCATACGTTTTCAGATTCATACTTTGATTATTATTTCTTAAAATCAAACTTCAATTTCGGCATTATTATTACTTAACGATCAACTATTGATAGGTGAAACAGGTTTTGTTTGTTTAACAACAATGCCTACTAGTTTCATCTGTTGTTTGTTGAATACAGCAAGAAATGTGTAATGATTTGAAATGTGTATGATGAAGATAATTGCTGTGTATTTGTGGAGAGTACTAATCTTACATTTTCATGTGCAAAACTGAATATCAAACTCATGTTTGGCTATTTTTTCTACCCATGTTATAATTGTGGGTTGTTTTCAGTATTTGGGGGATTCCCCTTACCACGAATCATCTTATTCTCTAATTAGTGTTACTTAGGAATACTCAAATAAGTAAGAATTTACAATTATAAAAAATACTTTATGTATGTTAAAAGTGATGGAATTATTTTTAAAAAATCACTCATTTTTTAGTGACAATTGTTGCAATATCCTCTCTGTTAATTACAGGTTATCACGAAAAATAGATGTTCAAGTAAGGAGGACTTTCAAGATACTGGGTCAAAGGTCAAGTTTTTTGCAATGTTAAGGTCAAAAACTCTTGCATGTTACTATAATCAAATATATCCTTTAACTATGCGAAAGTATTTAATTACAAATCTGATTTAATCACTGCCTGTGCATAAAGACCATCATATGGACAGTTGTCACATATTTATTTATATGGGAGACATCTCTATTAAGGCCAACTGTGCATAAAAACTTTGTTTCTCTTCCTTTTTGTTTCCTTGATTTGTAGGCTAGACTATATTTTGTTTTTGTTTTTTTAATTTACCGTTAGTATGCAGTGAAAATAATTGAATGTGTTGATGACTAATTTTTTTTAAGTAACAACTCTTTCGATTAAGGCATTATCATACATTTAGTTTAAACATTTGCTACACCCCATGAAAAAAGTTAATTGTATTGGATGATACAACTTATGTTAAGGTATAGATTACTAGAAACATAACTGCATTATTGTACCCACATTTTTTTTGTTTAGCAATCTGATTTTTGTAAAACATTCTTACAAATACAGTTAACAGAGATAATGGAATATCAATATAATTGACTGGACTAAGTCAATATTACATGTCATATATATATATATGACTACCATAATTAAGGTGTCATAAGAATGACTTTTGTGTGATATTTGGTTTGTCAAAGGGTAAGAAATACATTCATCTGGATTTGATAATCACATCAACACAATACAAAAGTGTAGTTATACATTTTCATTAATATAGAATAATAAGAATATTTTTTGTATGAGGCAATTATTAAAAAATTGTTGATATACAGTTAACATAGATTGACTCATTTAGAAATCCCCGACCCCATATTTCTTTTAGCAATTTTGACAAAATTTTGTATTTGTTTTTTATTCCAGTTTTTCATCTTCAGTACAAGAGTTTAACATTTGTATATATAAAAAAATGCCTACCAACCTTTGGGTAGCATTACTACAAAGCAACAATTTTTTAAAAGATAGCCTAACAGAAAAATGTATGGGGCTCAATTGTGTTAGTATTTAACATAGTTTAAACAAATGTATTAAATTGTAAACTGCTTATTTAGTGCCTTGTTATCAAGAAGTACAAACGTAAAAGTCCTGTTGTTGACTGAAACATTTCAGATATGTTAACGCTTTTGTAGTAATATTTATTTATTGTTCAAAATCAATAATCTTTGTACAAGAATGTAGTTAGAACTAATTGTGTGTTTATGTCCCTCTGTTTGTTTTCATAACCACATAATTCCAATTTCACATGACCTCAAATTCATGAAAATTTTCTAAAGCTTGTTCCATTCCAAAACAATAGGCCCCTGATTTGACTCTAAATGTAACGTAAGATTCATAAAAAACACAGCTTGTTTGTTCTATTTCTGTTGGCCTGATCACTTATTAATTTCCTTTTCTTACTTGTACCAAATAATGAGAATTATGTTTTAAACTGCGTAATTACCTGATGGCACTGCAATTTCTCAAGTTAGTATTTTTTTCAAAAACTTATTTCCTAGTGATATGCTGTTGTGTTTGTTTATAGTTGTTAAAATAATCAAATGTACTATAATTTGTTGAACAAATAATTTGAATATCTATGTATGGTTGTTTTTTCTGTGTTTTTTTTTTGTTACCAACCATTTTGATTCTATTAATCTTAATACTCCTTGGCCACTGTTTTTTTTATTTTTTGTTTCTCAGAATTTTGGTTACAAAAATTGGGTTGATGGAGGGGAAAAATAAAACTCTCAAACTTTGTGATTTTAGAGGGGAGGGGGGGGGGCACCATTTTTGGCAGTGCCTGTGAATACAACTAGACGTGAGAATCAGTATATGAGTGAAGTATCTACCAAACAATAAAATAGTGATGTGCTGATGAATGAAGCATTGTTTTGGGGTAAAACATACCGTAGTTAAAATACTCAGATCATTTGAACTTCATGACAAGTATTAAACAATTTTTATAATATCAGAAAAAAAAGTTTTAGATCAGTTTAAATTTTGAATTTTCATTTTTTTTTTTTTTGGTTTTGTCAAAAAATATAGGGTGGCAGGTCTGAGAACCAAAATATCAATAAATAGTGGCCCTATGTTATACTACTATTATGTTTTATACGATGATTATATATTTTTCTGATTATATTTTTTATCATTATTGACTATCTTACTCTTTGTTGACTTTATTGATGTTATTGCTTGTAGTTTAGATACTGTTTAATATCAACAGGCTTGTGTTATGGAAGTTTATTAATTTTGTTGAGGTGATGTTGTAGACTAACTAACTTTGATATGTATGAAAGATTGACATTGTACAAAAGTGCTCTACATTTTTATAATTTATACATTAAATAACTTTCTTCCAAAATCAACATAATGGCTCACTGGAGCTTATAAGTCTGAATTGAATATTATTTCCTTCCTAATCAAAACGAAGTGAATATGAAAATGTAAATAAATATTTATACTATCAGTTTCTTAAAACTTGAGACATTTTTCTTCAAGGCAAACCTTGAAAAATTGTTGGTTTACAGTTAAGCAACTGACTCGGTAAAAATGCACTGACTCAAAAATGTTTTTTGATTTTGACGAAAAATGTTTGTCCTTTAATCCAGATTTTTGTTTTCAGTACTTGTGTATAGTATTTACCAAAATTATGCCTTCATGCTCATTGTTAAAAGTTGGGCATAGTAACAAAACCAACATTTTTTTAGGGATGGCCTAATCAAAAATGTTTGTACAACTGATTCTAGACGATTCTGTTTTTATACATGACCAGTTTCCATTTCTATGATCACCAATTTTATATAATACATGTACTTGACTTAACTTGGCTTTTATGATTTTTCATTTTTTTTTCAAATCTACATCATACATGGCTTTTCTAATATAATTACAACTGAACATTCTGAATTTTGTATAATTCAAACTCTTACTTGATTTTATATGATCAATATTCTATGATGGTATGTCTTTTAATATTCTACTTGATTTCCATTGGCTTATTATTGGCAATTTTATATCATGATATTTTGTATTAGGGGCCTCCATGGTCAACTGGTTGTGGTCTGACTTGTAATCACTAGCTTCTCTCTGCTGTGAGTTTGAATTCCGCCAGGAGCAAATTTCACATGTGAGAAAGTGTCCAGCTGGGTCGTTGGTTCTACCTTTATGTAAGCCTGGGGTCTTCCTCCACTGTTAAAGCTGGAAAGTCACCAAATCACCCTGTCTGTTGGTGTGACATGAAAACTTCTGTGGAAATTTTTGTTTTATTCATGACAGAACTCGATTTAGAGTTATTGATGATCTTCAATTTTTTACCAAACATGACCAGAAATGATTTTCTATGGCATAAAGATCTTGATGTGTGTTTTGTTAAATCTCTTTTATTATTGTTAAATTAAGAAATGCTGTTTTGTTAAGGGTTATTGGTGATATAAAATCTTGTGTTGGTAGTTTGGATTTAAGCTTGGCTGTGTTGTATAGCTGGATTCTGTTTCTTAAACTAAAAAGATGCTTTAATTTTCATGAAAATGAAGCAATGGACAGACTTCACCAAAAGTTCAGTAATTTGAAACACTGGCCAAACTACACTAATTTTTTCATCTTCAACAGTGTTCATACTACATTAGAATTGCAGTTGCATGTATTTAAAGTAATTGATAGAATCCACTAAAATTGCATCATATTGATAGTTATGGCCTGAATCCAACAGAGGTTAATCAAAATTAAATCTAAGGTCTAATTTTGTAATGTTCGGTTTGATAAATGATTTTATTTTCAGAAAAATTCATGATTTGTATTTATAAGAATTGCCAAAAGTTCTTATAAAATTGTTTGTATAAATGTCAGAATGGTATGCTTTTGGAACTATGTATATAAATTTAGAGTGATTCCTGTTGGAAAAGATTTTTTATTGTTTTAGTGTTTTATACATAATACATGATATGAATGTTTTTTGTACTTTTTGAGAGATGTCTGATTTTTTACTAACACCGGTGCTGTTGACTTTTGTATGATAATACAGAAAAAAAGCATTCCAGTTTGTCATGGTAAGATTGAGTTATATACAGAATATTCCTAAATACATGCTTCTGCCCTAATAAATGCTCCACATTTTGTAGAAAAACGAAAAGATGAGTAATTGTGACTCGCCAAATATGCATGTTAAAAGTCCCTCAAACTAGTCAATAAATATTAAATTTATATAAATAAATTTATTAAATAATTGGTAAAACAAGATAAGTCTTTAAGTCTGAAAAGTCTCCTAAATTGAGTGGCTCTAGATGGAGCGTTTATTATGGGATGTAAGTCTTATAACTGCAGTTGGGTTTGACCAAACATGTTTTGATGAGTGTTAACTGTTATTATTTGTGATTGACATCTTTAAAAAAATCACCCAATCATTAGTATGAAATGCAAAATGTGAACAATTTCTTTGTTTTGTTTTTTTTTGGAAGTTATTTATTTTGTTTACGGAAACAATATCTTATCTGTAGATAAAATTTTAGATTTGTACAAACATACAATGTTTTTTATTGCAATTTACAAAATATCCTGGTCTTCCAGTCTTCTTTAGACAAAATACCATATTAATTACTTCAATTTTCTGCCCAAATTTCTTGTACTGTTTCATTTTTTTAACTTTGTCAATTACCGACACTAATCTGTACTTTTGGTTTGTCCGGATCAGGTCTGGAATTCTGCCATTTAGCCCGTCTTTGTCAAGTCAGGAACTATGGGTTTTAGCCTGTCGTCACCCAGTGCAGATAAAACAAATCGTTTCCCTGTTATGATAAATCTTTGGGTTTAAATATTTGTATGCGTACTTTACCTTAATAGCAAATATAAAAGATCTGATCTGATTCAGAGCAAAGCTTTCTCTTAATAAACTCAAGTAATTTTTGTAAAATTAGTATATTGTGTGGTCATTTTTGCATACATCTTGTACATTGTACTTTTATGTTTTGCAATAAGTCATAAAAGTATGTATTTGATAATACTTGGCTGACATTTATGTTACATTGTAGTACCTAGATTTAGACTATACACTCTTTATTGCAATGAATCCGAGATTACATTGTTATATACACATAGCTATTCTGCTGGTATATGATGGTAACGAAACAATTGTGTGAAGAGACAATGATTTTTTGAGTTTACACACTGATCTCGTGCTCTTCAATACAATTTTTGCTGTATTAAAAGAACCATTAGGTATCAGATGTGTGTAAGAAAATATTCATTTAAATAATGATAATATTACTTTATCGAACTGTTTGAGCCTTGTCATGCACTTTTGACAACTGTTTTTTTCAAGTCTTTCTTTAGATAACTGAATTTTGTGTAAGTTGATTACATTTAAAGGACAGAAATATGACAAGGTTTTGCTTGTCTGTTTTTAAATTAGACAATGTAAATATTGTTAAAGTTAACAGTCACCTGTGTAAAAAGGCCACCATGTTAACAATGACCTCTTTCTTGCACTCATTGATTTATGTGCAGTACAATTAGAAAAACTCCGAATTAAAGCCTTTATATATAGGGTTCAATACTACCGTCATAAAACTTGAGACTAGTCTCTTTGCTGAAATGTCATTTTTGTTCTCGACATGTTATAATGTATACATGGTTAAGATTTCGTTTTTTTCACTCAGGTGTATGTCTACTGTATATGTACATTGTATATTGATGTGTATGTCTACGGTATATGTACATTGTATATTGATGTGTATGTCTATGGTATATGTACATTGTATATTGATGTGTATGTTACTTAACATACAGAATACTGAATCTTTCTACAACTAACTTGAGAATATTGAATACACAAAATTGACATTTGAGTATGGAGATTGATCTCAAGTTTTACAATGCGGACCCAATTTCTTGTCTCCCTTTGGTGGCCTCTGTGTACAGATTTAGTTGTACTTTAAAGTTGTATGTATTATTTTATGTAGATCTGAGATGCGTTGTGATGACTGAAATGTTGAATCATATTGTCTCCTTATTATACTTTATACAAAATATAGTGTTGTATTAAACATCTTAATGCTTTGTCCACTTTTGCATGTACTTTACTTTGACTAAGATCTTTTTATTTTATTATTCTTTTTTTTGCACCATGTTTGCTTTCAATCAAATCTGAGAGATTCTGATTCAGAACTACGTACCTTGTATATCAAAATCATATAAAAAATTGCGGATGTTTTATTTATGTATCACCTTTAGCAATTCTTTTAAAGTGATATGGACAAAATACCCTCTGGACAAAATCACCTGGACATTATCCATTTCAAGTTTTTTTGTATGGCGCAAAATTCTATCTGCCTTGGAAGAGACTTAAAGGGGATTTCGTATTCCTGCACAAATTTGATCAAAAAGGGGATTTTGTCCGGAGGGGATTTCTAAAAAATCAGATCTGAAAACTTTTGATTTTATCAGTTTTCTGTTCTATGCTTTTGTGCCTATAGTAGTTTTGATATGTGATGATACAAATGATTGGAGTAATATTTAATCTGTTACGGTTTCTTTTACAGCCTATTAACCATTAAGGCATTGTAACCTAAGTCCTTGGGATTACATACTTGTAATTTGGAGACAAAACAACCATGATTTCTGTTTAGCCATTAAATAAACAGCTACCGGCATTTAGTGTGTGTACACTTATTTCATGCTGATAATTATTTTGTGTACAATGTTTAAAGATACTGATTTTATCTGAACAATTTTTTGTTAGGGAACATTTTATAAAAATTGTAATCTGCCTTACTTGATAAATGACTATTTATTTGATCTTGTACAGCTATGTATCCGTACATAGATGGCCTGATACTTGCATCTTAGTATGAAACTTTTATGACTGATTATTGAAGTCTTTTGATTGTAGTTTATATAAATAAAATTGTTATATTTTAACATGTGTTTTTTGTTTTTGTTTGTTTGTTTTTTCACCAGGGTTTCACGTCACACCAACAGCCAGGGTCATCTTGGTGACTTCCAGTTTTAACCCTGAAGACCCTTAGTGTGCACCTTTGTAGAACCACTGAACTTTTTCATGCTAGTTGGACAACTTCCTCACATATGAAATTTGTCTGGTCCCTGATGGGTTTCGACCTCACAGTGAGGAGAAGATAATGGTTACTAGTCCGAGACCATAACCACTCTATCACAGAGACACCCCATTTAACCAGTACTAGCACTAATCTTCAAACAATATCAGAAAAGCAGGTTGTAAAGTCAAATGTCTGCTTACTGTAACATCTTCGCAAAATTATCAGTTACATCAGATATGAATGTGTCCTAATGACTATAAGTCAACCAATAACTATAAGATCATCAGTTGTGCACAGTCGTTTTGTGATGACACTTAATAAGGCCATATTAATAAACTTATCTACAGAAGTGGCGAGAGTAATTACCAGCAATTCCGAAAAAATAACCTGTTTTTAAAATATTTCTGGAATAACCTATTTTGGACGAAAATTTAATAAAAATAATTGGAATGAAATGTATGAAGTACAATTGTCAGTGTTAGCCTGACATACAAATTACAATATTAAACGATGTGAGCATCAGCTTTTTTTAAGTTTCTTTTTACCTACTGGTCAGTAGTCACTTCTCAAAAAGAATTTTGTAAACCAACAAATAAAAAAGGTGTGGCAT
This sequence comes from Lutraria rhynchaena, assembly GCA_008271625.1. Taxonomy (NCBI): domain Eukaryota; kingdom Metazoa; phylum Mollusca; class Bivalvia; order Venerida; family Mactridae; genus Lutraria; species Lutraria rhynchaena. The sequence goes on from VIBL01000068.1 coordinate 1,773,146, forward strand.
AATGTCTAAGAAGCATATTCAGCAGTGAGGGCTCACATGTTAACTATACATGTTAGTGGATTACACCGTACATTAGATTGATTAACAATATTGGAGATAAAACTAGAACAATGTTTTAATTGATCATTCTACATTTTATTGATATTATGAACATAATCATTAAAACTGATATCAGTACATTTGGTTAGTTTACAAAGCAATAAATAAATAATAAACCCGTTTAAAATAACATACCAGTATTAGGAATATTTGTAAGCAGGATGTACAATTAGACAATTTCTACAGTAAATAGATGAACACAAACCTGACTTATACTAAGCACTAATACATTGGGACGTATTTTAACAGTTGCTAAAACAAACAATCTACAAAATATAACATATCAATTACAGAAAATTTCTTACAATAAGAGCGATCTATCTTTCTTAAACAAGTATTTCCTGTGTAGAAAAGACCTTCCCTGTTTTCTATTTTGCATTTCTAATATCAAGAAATATCTTCCTTTGTTTTCAAATAAATATTTCTTGTGGTAAGAAATCCCTCTGCTGTTTTCAAAGATGTACTTCTTATATTAAGAGTGATCTTCCCTTTTGTCAATAAATATTTCTAGCATCCAGAGTGCCCTTCCCTGATTTCAATGATGTATTTCTTTCACATCAATATATATTAAATACATATGCACCATATAAATGCACCGACACTGAAACTTACAAATCCAAAATATGGCAAAAATATAGTCAGAAATATTAGGACTGTCATGGTTTATTGACAAAGAAACACTGGAAAATGCCATAAAGCTGCATCAGGTTTTGATCATTATTAAATTAAGTGAATTCATAATGTATTGTGTTTATTAACAAGTTACAGCTCTTCTCACTGGTAATCACAAACTAAATAAAAATTTGTACAGCACCATATTAATACCACAGTATACAGAACCCATTTTAGACAAGAATTTGTAGACTACAGTCATGGTTACATTTATGATCAAAATCTCATAAATACAAGAGGAAGACTATAGTAAAACAATAGAAATCTTGTCATACATAGATGACAGGCACACAAGATAAAAAGTTCATTCACAAGATCATTATACATATAAAAGATCTATGACTCATATCAATATAAAATATATATGACTCGCATCAATATAAAATATCAAATACTCGTATGAATATAAAATATATATGACTCGCATCAATATAAATATATGGCTATTTTGAGTTCACCTTGAAAAACAAAGTTGAACAAATACACACGTATAACTTGGACACATGACACCAAATCACCAATAATCAACAATAGAAAAACATCAAAGCACAGCTTGTACAAATGACATATGTGACTACTGTTTAAGACTAAATTTGAATCCCTGAAATGTATTTGTTTGTTTGTCAGTAATTTACGACTGCAACGAATTCCAACACAGAGAGGAATCAGACACAGTGAGAAATTTAATTCCCCTCCCCAAACAAGCCATTCTTAATTTAAATGTTACAGGTAAAAAAATATGAATATATTCATATATATATTAAACCTTACAAATGTCCTTAAAACGTTGAATACTTTAGTTAATCAACTTTCACACTACAGAAATCTATTTATCCAAACAAATCAGACAAAGAAATCATTTTGACCTCTGATAAATCATAATCAAATCTTTAACTTGTCACATGATGGTCATGTGATAAATGGTCACATGACAGACATGTTACAATATGTGAAATCAAATAATTAGAAAGATGACTCATTTAAAACAAATTAAAGAACAAAACAAAAAAATAGGCCAAATTTAAAGACTTGTTTACTGTCAAGTCTGTGAAATTTGATTGGTAGGCAAAATGTGTACTGATATGAAAACCAAGTGTACTTCAAGCAGGTTAATCTAATTTCTGGTATTAATAGGTCAACACACAAATAATAAATTGGTTACATTTACAACAAAAAAAACTCAAATGAAAAAAAAAAGTTCCTCTCAAATGACATACAATTTTTCATCATTCACTGATTTTAAAAGCTAGTGTATATACATGTACACATGAGAAAAACTTTCATATGATAAAATATGTTAAGAGTATATGCAATCATTGTTCCCTTTATAAATAAGATTAGCAAAAATTCATTTATCACCCTAGACAACATAGAACAAAAAAAATATGCAATCGATAAAACTTCTAAAAAAATATATTACACAGAAATAAGTTTATCATAAACCTCACAGCAAACAACTACTTACTAAACACATAAACAAGAAAACTGACAGATTGTGTAACTAGGCAACTTAATTAAATTTAATCATAATAAAATACGCTAGATTTTCTGAATGTAAAAAAATTAAGTACTGGTACTCATTGTTAATATGGGTACTTATTAAAGATTTACGCTTTAAATTTTGTGGAGTAAGGCCATCTTTAAAAAATGTTGGTTCATGGTTATGATCCAAACTTTTTACAGCAGATAGGGTAGGTAGGCATTCATTTTTTCAACATTATATGATTGCATAGAAAAAGAAAAACTGGAATAAGGCCTAAACAAAAGAAGGTTTGTTTCTGGTTACATGCCAAAAAAATATGGGTCGGTAGGTAGAGATTTTTTCTTTATGTTTTTTTTACATATATTGGCAACACTGTAGTGAAAATTACAATATAGCACCAAGATTTGGATGCTGTAAAATCTTTTAAGTCGGCAGGTAAAAGATGGGTCAATCGGGTAACCAGAAACAAACCTAATTTTTTTACATCTAAAGAACAAAAAAAACAGATTTTTTGGTTGGGGGATATTTACTGTATATCAAGCATGTTTTAAGGATTTTCTAATCTTAAGAATATCAAAACACTTTTGTTTTAAAACTTGATTAATTTTAGGAAGAACACAATTTTCCATCTGATATAGAAACAGAATATTTTCTCATACTCAAGGTCAATGATCTCAAAGTGAAACTTAATGCATAAGCAAGAACAAAATCTAGTCAGTTTCAGTACATTAATAATGCTTATAAATATTAATGTTGCTTATGAACATCTCCATTTTGATTAAGATCTGCCCCATTGAATCCATTCGTACCTAGATGGTCTTTCCTTGTTGATCGCCGATATCTGCGTAAAACATCTGTTTTGACCAATCGCCAAAATAGTATTGGATTGATCGAAGACATCACTACCATAGAAATGACAACAAAAAATCGATAAATCGAAGTCATTCGATACCAATTATAATAGATTCCAACCCCTACCAATGCGACGCCCGAAAATCGGAATCCGAGAAACGTGATAAGATTCAAACAAACAACAATCTTATACAACCAATGAGTAAATGGCCACTGATTGAACTGCATAAGTTTACGAGCATGAAGAAATATGGAGTTCACTTCCACCATCAATGCAATAATACAATAAGGAGCATTCACTTTGTACTGAACTGTATAACCAAACGACCAAATGACCTGAAATTTATACAACAAAAGCAATCTTATTAAAATATAGACAAAGTCTTCAGCAAAAGAGTTTACCACAATAATATATTTTGCAGATCAGAAACCATTTGCTAAGAAACAGTTTCTTAAATTCAGAACAAGGTCAAATACATAATGTTCAATTTTTTTCATTATCTTTCAACAGGGGTTTAATGTCACATCAACTGCCAAAGTCATTTGGCAATTTTTCCAGCACTAATGTTGGAGGAAGACCTTAGGTATACAACTGGGTAAAACCACTGACCTTCCACAAGCCAGCTGGAAAGCTTCCTCACATGAGAAATTTGTCTGGTCGCAGAAGAGGATTCAAACTCACAGTAGTGAAGGGCTAGTGATTACTAGCCTGAAACAGAAACCTTTTCAACATGGAGTCCCCTTCAATTTAAAAGATGCCAATACCAAAACTGTACTTAAAAATTATGGCTTACAATAGAAAATTCTGAAATTTCATGACACCATAGCACACATTTAGGAGACTGACATCTGTTTACAAATAACAAACAATACTGTGATATTGATACTTACAGCAAAATGATGCAATATGACTTCATAGTTACTCACAACTTTCCCATTAAATACATGATCAAAAAAATCATACCAGAAATAGCCTGAAACCAAAACAGTTGGTTTATATCATGCACCAAAATGTTAGACATAAGATTAGAAACACTTTAAGGAACAAACGGATTTTTTTAGGGAGGGGGTTCTGATTAGTGAAATGGTCAATTTGACTGTGCAGAATACATTAAGCTTTGGTCTGTATTTTTCTACCTGACTCTGCTGATCCTAAAGTATATATTTTCTTTGGTATGATTTACACATAAAACAAAAATAATAACAACAAAAAGGAATACAGGTAATGATGTGTTGGTTTTCACTAACACAACTAGCTAGAGTGGAAAACTTTGGATGACTGTATTTATTCACCATCATTAAATGAATCATCTATTACCAGCATAGATAAATTTGGAAAGGGATCCAAAACAACAAAAGAAAAAGTAACCCTGGAAGTTTCTTTACCTAAAAACATTGGAAATCAAAAATAAAATAGCAATTGTTGTTACTGTATAAAAAACTACTTGTTGTCATTGCAATACACAAGTGGTCTATGACATACATATGACAAACATTTAATTTGGACAGCAATTACAGAAAAGGAGAAAACACATTTACTTACCTACTGAAATGGATATCAAAAAATATATGTAGTTATCACAGTAAAGGATCATATCATCAGAAAACACTTCTGGTTTAAATAAAAGGCTGAAATTAAAAAAAAAAAACATAAAATAGTCCAAGTTAATTTTAATAAACAAATGATAAACATTGTCATTGTTTACTAATGGCTACTAACATGAAAATGAATTCTAGTCATGAGGTCAAACCTGTGGTAAAGACCAGTGTTTAACAGGGATTGCTCATTCCAAAGACAACTCGAAATGATTCCAATTAAAACAATGGCAGACTTTATCCATCATATAAATGGTGAACAACATGCATACAATACAACATTTACTATGAGTAACTTAATTGACCATGCCAGCATGATATGTGAAACAGAGAAGGGAAAAACACTTTGACTGTGATAAGTTAAACTAGACAGGCAACAAGCACCATGTTCCATCCTTGACCATTACTAATCCTCATAAACCAGCGGGAAGATGTTGCCTGAATGATATCAAACTACCAATCCCTAAGAGCATGAGAGTATCAGGCTTCCGGAGAGTTGCTGGACCATCAGACATGTCAGGCAATTTTCGAGCAGGTCAAATGACTTTTTGGTGAGAACCAGACCAGATGTCTGGCACCATTTATCACATATTTATAATATATTTGGTTAGATCAATTTTCATTTGGTCAGACCGAAATTCTAACCAAATGACAGCAGTTTCTTAAAGCCTGGATTATTTGGCACCAGGCCAGTGTTATTTCATCAATACCAAAAATAGATATACTCTAATTTTAATGCACACCAGCAGAATTGACAGCATAAAAATGGCTATATCATCAAAATAAAAATAAAGTGATCACAGCCAATAACACAGTGCATTTGTCCAGTCAAGGGTAAATTATGCAATGCTACAGATTGTGAAAAACAAATATCAGTACATGCATAATGTAGTATTACCATGGATACATGTTCTTCTTTTCAGAGAGCCATGAGTCTGTTATCAAATTATGGAGTATCTGTTTAAAAAATATATCTTTGTACCAATAGATGAAAGGTTATAGCACAAGGTATAGCAGCCACTCATAAAATAGTTTTATATTCTTCATAAATATTCAACAGCAAATATTGTAGCATAATTATCACTAGAATAAAGGTGCATACATTTTAATAATAACCATCCATGTAGTCATACATTGCACCAAATCAATACTTCTCCTGAAAAGAATTCTAGACAATGAAAATAATTTATAAATACACTACAGTCAGACATTAACTGGTGATTATAGAAAAAGAACTTTTTCAAGATACACATTTGGTGTCAATTACTGACAGGAAATTGACCCTGACCAATATTCTTGGTATTAGTCACAGTTGGATGGTCTTATTTACATACCAGTATAACACACCAACTCCCATTATGTCTGCATGTATCCATGAGACTAAAGTATTCCTCCACCGCCAAGTGTCTCCCTTCATTTTCTTAGATGGACCAATAAGAATGGCTAAGTAGTTGACAACAGAAAACAATACCAATCCAAATAACATTGCCAGATAGCCATGTACAACATCAACAGCTGGAGAGCCTTCATAGTCATATGGATTGAATTTTTTGTTCTCAAGAACAGATTCCATGACTGCACTGAAAAATGGAATTAAATTAATAATCAATATATTGTTTAAAGTAGAATAATAAATTAGTTTTCCATGGTAAGAGTTGCATATAAACACTGTATTTATTAAAATGTACACACACGTCTGAAAATAATTTTCATCCACTAGCAACATTGAGAGAAACATACAGGAATAATAACAAATTAGTACATTTATATAATATTTGTGGGGAAATTATCTCTTGAAAAAAATATATTAATAGATTAATGTTATTAATATTTGACATTCTCTGACAATTGTCACACTTAATATCATTTCAAAAGTGTGTACATAATTATCAAATCAAGTATTCTCATAAACACTGAACTATTACATAATTGTTTTGATTTTCCTTATTTTATATAACCTGGAGGCAATGGTTGAAATAAAAAAGAAACTTCAAAAAGACTATAGACTTGTCAATACTAATTCATGTTCATTCGTGTACTAATGTTCAAGACTGAAATACATATTACATGATAAATACATCCAGAGAAGAGAAGCAACATCCTAAATTCCTATCCGAAATATTTGTACATATCCGGAATATAACTACTTATAAAAATGAATGGCTTCCAATTAATTCGTAAAGAACCCCCGAATAAAATATCATTACCGACTTCCTTATATACTATATAAAAGAGTGAAGTAATTGACAATTATTTTAAAGTAGGTAATCCATATAGCATGTTAAAATATTGTTAGACCGAAACCATGAAAACAACCGGTGTTTCGTTATTTCTACCTAACGTACATATCACTTTTGAAGTTCAAGGTAAAGACGTTTGCTCTCTTTGTGAAATAGGATGAAACTATTTCATGTAAGGTTTGCATTTATTACACCTGATCAGTTGCCGTGAGTTTGTTAACCTTCTGAATCTCTTTTAATACATTGTTTTTATTTCTTGTTCCTTCATGCCGATAGTGCAGTCATGTTTAGTTAGGCCGTACCCGACCGGATAACGACCCGTACCTGTCCGGTTTCATCTGCATCTACTTCTTTAATAATAAATGGGGCCAATATACACAATTGGTCCCAGATAATAGTGACGAACATATAATATTAAAACATTATGGTTATGCGCGGGGTTAAAAAGAGATAAGTTGTCAGACCTACATGGTATCAGTCAACTTCTGAGGTTGGTTGGAGACACATCTACGTTCATAATTTGAAAGCAAGATGCTTTCTTACATATACTGTAACAATGTTGTATATTTACAAAGCAACTGTTACAAATGAAAACAATATGGTTCTTTAAAACATGTTGCAGGCTAACAACAAAGCTTTGCAGGCTTTCACTGGCCTTCATTTTATAACACAGAGCATTCCGGAGTCTAAATTTTAAGGAAAGAAGGAGTTTATGTGATAGTGAGTTCTTGAGAAGGGTGTTAAATAGTGGGTGCTGGAGGTGTTGGTAAATAACATGTTTGAGAAATTTATTTTTTTTAGTGATTGTCTTGGATGTTTCGGTAAAAAGGTATAAAGAGGCGTTGTTCACCCCTTATCGGTAAATAATTACTCTGAACAATTGAGTAGATATTTTTTTAGGATTCATTAAAGTTGTACAAATATATACATTGCTTGGTACTTGTTCAACTTCATATGTTTGGTTCCTCTGCCCTGGAAACCAAATAGAACTAAAATATTCTAACCATGACTTGACGTAAGTGTTTTATGCTTTTTCTTTAACAGTACTATTACTTTTAACATATCTTTCCATGAATCGTAGAGTATTATTTGCAAAAAAGAGTTTCAATATGCTTTTTAATATGCTTTTTTTCTCAGCTTAAACCTTTGCTGATTGTTACACCAAAGTATTTAGCAATTTTAGTGCAGTTTATATGGAAAAAATGTGTTTTTTTTTCTTTTAAGACATTCTGATTAACAAGAAGTTTCAAGAAGTTGCATGTTAGGTTGTCTATGATTATCTTTAATGGCATTTCTGATTCTCTTTCCTGATAAAAATGCATGAAACAAATGTTACTAATTAATTTTCAGATGGTTTATTGCCCTTTTATACTGTGTTGTGCCTTTTTCTTCTAGATGGTGCAAATGAAAGGTCATGAAGTGGGATTTACTTGTAGAAGCTGATTCTCGGCATTATATCCTAGTTGACCATTATATCCTATAATGCCTTTCTGTAACAATTTTATATGCATTTCAGGAAAGTTTGTATGATGAGGAACATTAATGTCCAATAACCCATGATGAACATTTTTAAGCTGGTGAGGTCAATTACACTTGGTAGAAAGTCTACTAGTATTCTCTGTAGACATTTTGGGAGTCAAATTGACAAACTTCACCATAAAGTTCTAGTATCTAAATCAACTAACATCTATGAAAACTTAGCACTAGAGGACTGGTTGTTTGAAAACTCTGATTTCAACAAAGAGACTATACTACTGCTGTGGCGTGACGCACCTTGTGTTGTGTTTGGTCGGCATCAAAACCCCTGGATTGAGTGTAATGTACCATATTGTGAAAAATTTGATGTCGATCTAGCAAGGCGTAAAAGTGGTGGTAAGTTGATGTTAAATTATACCAACTACTGGGTTTATGACAAGAATATTGTTTTTGGGGGCCATTATGACCCATAAATGTATTGATTGGGGTTATTTTCAATATTATATGGTAAATTTTGCAACTTTATAATTAAAGCATAATTATAGTTATGTAAGATAAATCAAATTATGAATTTTGGATGCATCAGGTAGTAATGCCTATTAGTTGTTAACTAGCATGATGTGTCAACTTGATTGAAAAAATTGTCCTCGGATGATTGGAATAAATTCTTTTACCAGACCAGTAGGAGAGAAAAAATCTTGTATTTTGAAAGTCTCTTAGATTCATGAGTTTTATAGTGTATGTATCATCTCAGGGTGTTTTTCACTTGTAGGGGAAGGGGCCTTTACTTAAATTTGGGGAAAAATAACACAGCATTTTTGCGAAAAGGGGAAGAAAAAACTGTATGTAAACTGAACTTTAGGGAAAAAGTGCATGATTTTAAAGATTTTTCCTGAGGGAAGATGCCTTTAAATGGCCCCTGCTACAGAATAAAAATCCCTCTGTAAGATAGAAAAAATCTTATGTTTGGTCATTTTGATTTTGAAAGTCTCTTAGATTCATGAGTGTCATAATTCTTGTATCATCTTTTTTTTAATCATTCATTCGATCTTTTCTAGGTGGTACTGTTTATCACGATGAGGGTAATCTCAACTGTTCCTTCATGATGAAGAACTCATTGTATAATCGTCGGAAGAACCTTCAACTTGTTGTAGATGCCCTTCAATCTAAATGGAATACCCCTCTGTCTATAAATGATCGAGATGACATATTATTGTTGGATAAATATAAGGTAAGTGTTTCTATCCATGACTATGCATTAGAATGACATTGGATTCTAAGGTGAAGTAATACATGTACAGTCAAACTTGGGTTAATGAATAAACCACCACTCGCTAGAAAAACACCTGATGCATCTATTCTATTAGACAAAGCACAAGACAGTCAGCTTTTACTAGCCAGAAAAGATCATTTACTTCTTTTTTTCATAATAAAATGTATTTTTTTTGCCAGTCAGTACAATTTTTTGTCAGTCAGGACAGGTAAAACAAACCTTTTATGTATGCTGTTTCATGAATATATTCCATTATTTATGAAATTGTAATATTTTTTTTATTTTAGTAAGTTCACACATATTGATATTTTTTCTGTAAAGTGTCTTATCTATATACAGATATCAGGAACTGCCTCAAAACTGGCCAGGGACAAGACATATCATCATTTTACATTGTTATACAATGTGGATACTTTCAAATTGAAAAGTATCTTATACTCAAATATGGTAAGATTGTTTCTACAAGTATTCATTTATGAGATCTCAGAAATGTTATTTCAAGACTAGCCATGACTGTGGTCCAGTGGTTAGTGTGCTCAACTTGCAACCAGGTGATCTGGGTTCGAATCCTGGTTATGGCAGGTTGTACCCTTCTATAGAAATATGATTGCATATACACTCCAGAATTATCATTTTTATAGAAATTTTGAAATTGCTTTCGTTTAATGGCAAATAAAGTAGCGTCAAGGTGCATCAAAGACTGACATGCTGTTTTTATTTTCTTCATCACTAATTCATCCAATATGTAGGAATACATCCAAAATGTTAGTAGTAATTACACAGTGGAGATATGTTATAATTATGTTGGTTATACAACTGTTCTTTATTTTTACATTTGTTAAGTTTTAACAAAATAAACATTTTTGTATGACATCAAAATATTAGTTGTACTTCTTTTAAGTTAGTATTTGTATGATTTTTAGATATCAATCAAGATTTAAAACCATTTATATACTTACATTTCGATAAACCTAAAATGTGATTTCTTGAAAACCTGATAGTTTGGTATAATTTTTCAGGATGGTGCTGTCAGTAATGCAACACGTAGTACTCGGATGTCGGTTATGAATCTAGTCGATCTTGTTCCAAATATCGACTTCCCATCTCTGGTTAATGTTATAAGTGAGAGATTTGTTGAGAATTCAGAGGTAATTAGTGGATCCCAGTCACCAAATGTCAAATGTTTGATTATTTTATTTTGAGCACAGTCTAAAAACTGACCAATTACAATGCTGCATTAGGTGACTTGTTTCTGTTGACCTAATTGCACAATCTTTAACCACCCATATAAAAAGATTACAATTTGCGATATTAAAATTAAACAACTGTGAATTGATGAGCCCATCTCAGTTTCAAGAAATAAAAATTCCTAATGTCATGATGTAAAAACTTCACCTGTCTTAACATAGTGCATGTGATAAATTTAGAATGCAAATGGTGCTTCACAATCAATAAGGAATCATCTAAAATGTCTAGCGGTTCACCCCTAGAGACATGAGATTAAGACACCCCCTACCCCTATTGTAGTCTATATTGGCTTAATCCCTCTTCAAGAAAAATCTTGCATGTTTCACTGTATGATATCTTTGATTTTTATTTACAGAGTTCTACTCTTAAATACGTAGATCCATGTGATAAATCCATATTTCCTGGTGTGGACAAACATTTAATGGAACTTAAATCCTGGGATTGGATTTTTGCTAAAACCCCTCCATTTTCCATCCAACGTTCATTTCAAGAGGAGTTCTCAAAAGCTGTCACTTCCCTTGAAGTTAGCCTTAATGTGACTAAAGGAAAACTTCACAATTTAGATCTAAAAGTTGAACAGCCCGCTGCGATAGATCCAAAAGTATTCATAGCATTGAAGGTTGGAATGGAAGGAACGAAATTCTCGCGATCTGAAATCAACAAGAACTTGTCATTAGTAAAAATGGAGTGGATTGCTTCAAAACTATACACTGTAGTGACACATTCAGTCCTGGACTGGATTTTGTTATGTATTTTAGAAACAGTCTCCTTGCACCATGGTCAAGGTCCCACTGTACAAACAAATGGCAGTGGTAAAACCTTCATAAGCAGAAAGAAAAGTCAAGCGACTTGGTAGCTAGTTTATAGTTTATTGTGGTCTGCTTTGCTTTTATGCCTTCCTTTTTGAAAGTTGCTGGTACAGGTCAGTTTTTGAAAGAGTAAATCTCAGATAAATTCATCAAATTAAAGCAGTAAAACTTCATTTGGCATTCAGTATACTTCAGTATCAAGTCCACCTCATTATGACTACCAGTTTTCAAAATATCCAGAATGCTTTAGTTTAATAGTGAGATGGATTATCTATCACTAATTCGGTCTTAATGTCAATATTTATTTTTATCTAATGGTGTAAGTATAAGCATTACTAGATAAGTACCTGATATTATGATCTTATCATCCAGTTGATATCTTGATATGAAAATATTAAAACATTGATATATATTATGTACAATTGTACTATGTATCAGATTCTGTGTGTGCTTATATTAGAGTGAAACTCTGTTGTATTACATTTTATTTATTTCATTTTTCTAGTATTGCTATTGATAATTTGTTTATTCCACTATTTACATCATTTTGAAATTTATTCAGCTCTATTTGCTATATTTTTTAACTGGGGATTGATGTCTTACCAACAGACATTGTTATTTGGTGACTTTCAGCTTTAATAGTGGAGAAAGACCCAAGATGTACATTTTCCATAAGCCTTCCTCAAGCTAGCTGGCCAGCTTCCTCTCTTGGAAATTTGGTACTGTATGAGATTCAAGGTCTCAGTGGTGAGAGGCATGTGATAACTGGTCAGAGACCATAACCACTCAACCATGGTGGTCCCTATATTTGGTGAAACATTGTCTAACTATTGACCTCTGATTTAAGGTGCTTAGTTTGTAGTTGAATTTGTATTTTGGATTGTTGCATTTGAATAAAAATAAAATACCAATAAGTAACATGAGTGTACTTTTTGTCTTTAGTCTCTGGTTTCCTTAACTTGGCTTATAAGCTCATTTTCTAGAGCACATGCAGGACTATTGATTGTGATATCCTGGTTTTGAAGCTAGTGTGGCTAATGTTTTTTAATGCCAGGAACCCAATTATGGTCAATTGTATTTATTTATTTATTTTTTAACTTTCCAACCCTAGCTTTTACGGAAAGAAAAAAAAGTTCAATCTAATTATCTAATGGTTGTGTGGCTGTTGAAAATAAATGTCTATAATGACAAGTTTTTTAAGTACATATACTTTACTATGTATTAGCAATGGAACCCAAGTTGGTACTGATTTGTTGACCAGAAGCTCTGGTGTGGCCAAATGGATAAATAAATGTGGATAAGTAAGTTGACTGTCACCTTAGATTAAGGTTATGCGAACAACCTTGCACATTCATTGGTATTAGAGAATGAGTAAAGGATGCCTACTCACAGTCCAACTAATTAGACTGTTAGTGATAGCGAGACACATTTTGATTTGGCTCTGTCCACTCAATGGATGGCCCTTTTGAAATTTTCTATGAAATTGGTCAACCAGGAAGTTGAATTAGGAGATTATCCTGCTCATAAAGCTTGCAATGATTGTATTCATATGGTAGAATTTGTTTACAATGCTAGCAGTGTTCTACTTGCACAAATTGTATACTATGATCTTCATGAAGAGTATACCTACTTGACATATAATTACTTTCAATGCATTGTAGATTTATACTTGCACGAAATGCAAAATTTAAAAGATCTCATAAAAAACTTATATTTCGTCTGAGACCAGTCTCAGATTTCGTCCCGAGTGAGAGTCCCTGCTTTCAAAGACTTACATCTGGTATAATAAAATTAACGGTACAAAGTAATGACACTTTAATAAAGTACAAGCAAGTTCATGAATATATTTTAACTATTTAAATCATTATTAAATGTTATGCACTAGTAAGAATACTGATGGGATCGCACATTTGTCAACATGTCCGCACTATAGAGATATTTAGTTATTTTCACACTGGATATCAATATAACGAATCGCCGTTTATTTTCGTATTTTCAATGAACAATATATTTTGACGATTTATTTCGTAAGTAGAGTTTATGAATTATTGTATAGTATTTTATTATATGATAAAGTTTATAGACATTGGGATAAATGTGAGTGTGTATGATGTTTATTTTCTAACCAACTGTAAATCGTTGTTTAGTTAAGTGTGTATATTTCGGATATCAATATATTTCGGATAGTGATTAGAGAGTTCATTTTAGCTAAATGGAAATTTAACAATACCATCTTATCATGTAAAAAATAGTGTAAAGATATATCATAAGAAATGATCACGCATTGTTTTGGGGGGGAGCTGATTTGGGACTGAAATTTGGCCCAGATGAAATTCCCCTGTTGGAAAGCGATGGTTTACACCATATAATAAGATTTGAAAAAAATAACTGGTTGTTTTAATGAATAATGTATCAAAGTTATTGTGCTACTTTTCATATCATTTTTTAGGGTAATCATGGAAGCTTATGTTGGTTACCAAGAATTTAATCCATATGAGTACGAAGGTTCACCTGCTGTAAATGTTACCTATGGTTACCTGGCAACTTTTTTTGGTGTGTTTGTGTTTTCTGCCATCAACTATGCAGGTATTTTAATTGGTCCTTCTAAGAAAATGAAGGGAGACATATGGCGATGGAGGAATACTTTGGTTTCCTGGATACATGCAGACATAATTGGTGTAGGAGTGTTATACTGGTATGTACATCAGTAAATAGGACCATCAAACTGTACTATATATATATCTTGAGTTCACAGTCTATATTGTTAAAGTATTATTTTTATCGTTATAAATCTAATTCTGAACTGACCTGGGCCGAAGTTTATTGAAATGTTGATGGAGATTGGTTTATAAATAGAACATTCTGTTAGTCATTTGCCAATTAATTTTCTTAAATTGGACACAGAATCATGAACATTTAGACAGATCGTCATCCTTAGTTTTAGATTGTAACATAAAGAAATGTCTGGTTCCAAGGTCTGTAATCTTGTCATATGTAAATACTGATTACCACTTATCTCTGGCCTTTGAACCTGCATGTACATAATTATCTTACTATTTTCCTTGAACATGACGTTGTATGCTTAATAATAATGTGCTATTTTATACAATATATGTTTATTGTAAATAATATGAGGTCTGAAAAGTATTTGTTTAATGTAGTGCTTGTCCTGCGATAGCTGGTTACCCTAGCACTCTTTCCATTTCCAAAGAAACGTTTGGTTCTTAGACATAGTGTCTCAGATGAGAATTTAATGTGAAAAAATGAAAGTTTTACACTGAATGAATTTATCAAGAACATTTGATTTTCTGTTAGATGATCATGGAATATTTGCTCTATTTTCTGTCAAGTATGTAACATTGACATTTCTAAAAATTGAATATAGCCACAAATCTGATGTTAATGGGCTGTGAAAATCATTTTGGACACAATAAATTGTCAGCAATATGCATATTTGGCTTATCATTTTTCCAAAAAGGGCCACTGCACATATGAAAGACATTAATCAAGTGCAGACATATATATATGTATATTGGATCATATGTTGACAAAAAGCTAAAAATGTTCATTAAATTGGACTTGTAAGACTTTCACTAGCTTATGTTTTCTTGGCTTGCATGAATTGAAGACCATCCTACTATACCTAATAATCATTAGGAACATACTGGAGAACAAATACTTTTTAGGTCTAATTTAATGTCATTTAATATTGTTTTAAACAATTCAGATTTTATCTTGTATTTTCTTTTGCAAGAGAATTTGAACTAGACTATTGCATGTTAATCTATGACTATGATATTTCATACTATAATAACTTGTTATAAATGTCTGCTGAAAACTTGTTTAACTTACTTACAAACAATTTATTATCAATGCTGTGTTTTCCACTATGTTAAGGTAATAACTGGTTTGTAACAAGTTTGGTGTTATATATATATATTATATATTAGTATATTTTAGAAATTTCTTATAATTTTGTTATGGTGGTACTGTATCTTGTCCTTAACTAATTAAGGCAATCATTTTTCTTGTGAAAAAATACCAGTTTCAGTGTCCTTCTACCACTTTCAGGAAAAGGGTCAGTTTAATAATTGTATTTAATTTTGCATGAGAATCATCTCTAGCATAATTATGTTTTAATTGGTTCAAAATACTGCATTTAGGTTGCTGGTATTATTATAACACTATTTTCAATTTTTGCTTTTAATGCTATAGTTTTTTCATCAGGTATTGATAATAAATGTTTATTCAAAGCTAGTTAGTTCATCAACATGGTGAGGGGCCTTTATGGTCAAGAGGTTATGATCTCTGACTAGTAATAACTTGCAACTCAACACTGTGAGTTAGAATCCCTACAAGAAATATATTTCACAAAGGAGGGAGTTGTCCAGCTAGCTTACAGAAGGTCAGTGGTTCTACCAAGGTGTACACTTTGGGTCTTTCACTACTGTAAAGAATGGATAAAATGCCAAATGACTCTGACCATTGGCAAAATGTTGAACCATAGTTTTAGAAATGTCAACATGGTGAAAATATTTGCCCGAACTTTGTTTATGATGTATTGGCATTATGTATAATATAACCATGTAAACATATAGATAACATGCACAATTACCAATAATTTGTTTGCAGGTTCATGGCTTTTTGCGGTGAAGTACAAAGTGTAGGTTTTCAAATAATCTTAGTATCTTAACCTGAGGCAATTCAATACATGGTTTGTGGACAACTTAAACTTTATATATGTTCTCTTTCTTTCTCACTATTTTATCTTATCTCTGTACAAATTTGTACTTTCACTTATTATTTCAGAAAATACCACACTGATAGTATCATTGTTTTATTTTTGCAAAATTCAACCACCATTAAAGAATTTTCAGTGATTATTTTTCAAATTCAACCATTTTTTTAGTTGAATGGAAGAAGCAGAAATCAAGTAATCTTACTAACCATAGTGTCTTTTATTAATGTGTTTATATTGTCCATATTTTTTGTCCTTTTTTTCACTGTTAACACAATATAATTTTTTTGGCTACGAATTTGGTTGTTTTGATTACTCCAATTGGCTTGAATGTGGGCACATTGTGTGCAATAAATTATAAATTATGATATTGATTTATGGGCCTGGTGAATTGCACTAATTGGTATGTTAGAAAATACTAGGCCATGAAATTAATCAAGTCAGTACAAAAATTGCTTGTCATAAATCACTTTGATGACATTTTAGCTGAATTAATAGCAATTATTGACTTTGAGAAAATCATTATTTGCAATGCAACATTAATTGGGTCAGTTAACGTTTTAGTTGTTTACTATATCTTTGGTCAGTATTACTCTACTCAAGTTAATAATGGTTTCTTTGACCTAGCTAAAGGGTGATAACTGTGTTGTATCTTGTTAGAATTATTTGATGAGTGAACGTGTTCTTGCTACTGATTGTTATAACGCCCTTAATTTATCTTTCCTTCAATAAATGTTCCAAACGAAATGTGACCTACACTTGTAATTAAAAATGATGAACTGATTTCAGTTGTCCACAATCCATAGCAACATTATAATAATTGACACTTAACACTTAATTAAGTCCCCACTTCCTTATTATTTCCTATTCTTTTCAATTTGTTTGGTATAAAAAGCTGTCAATAATGCCGGTAATTCTGAGAGTGTGATGTTGTTAGTTTTTGATGAATAATAAGTTAGGCCAAAAATTAAATACCTTGTTTCTGCTAACATATCCCAAAAATACAGAGTCAGTGGGAACTAGAACTTTTTGTTCCTTTTTCTGTACCATGCTCATGTTTTTTCATAATCTTTTGTCTGTTGATACGAAACATTCCTTCATATATACCACCAGGGTATTACTTTTTACATATTGTTTTTTTGTTTATTGAGTTGCTGTTTACATATTGGGTATGATTTTAAAGATTCTCAATAGATTGTGAAATTTATATTGAATCATGAACTTCGATATTTTTCTCAAAAAGGTAGGTAGGGGTGTTACTTAGGAAAAGTGCCCTTATTTGGGAACATTTGTTTTTCAACTAAAATCTTCCATGACGAGTTTATGTGTCTGAATGATAAAGTTATTGATTTGTTCAGGAAATTATTCATACTGGTTGGTCACCCATGAGCACAAGGTTTGTCATACTTTATTACAATCTGTTTTATAAACGATGCAAAACCAACTAAAATCTGCCTAGTGGGAGTTCAGCAGTGAAACATGTGATGCTAAATATTAGCTGTAAAATCTTGATATTAAGACCACCTTTGGGATCAATAAAATCAGTGTTAATATTTATCGTGAGGTGGTCTCATTATCATGGTGAAATATTGAAGAAATATTGAAATGCTATACAAAACTTAGTGGTCTTTGTATATAGGTGGTGTTAATATTGAGGTGGTTGCTATGTGATGATTTACTGATTAGTAAGTCTAATAGGAAGTACTTTGTAAATTTTGAAAAAAAGTATAATTTTGGAATTTTTGATATTTGTTTAATCAACTCTTGCTAAATTCTTTAGTTTTAGTTTTCTATTTTTTAGTCTTTCCTGTTTCCTCATATATGTTCAAAGCTTAAAGTCTCCATATTGAAGGAATAATGAAATGTAAGAGGTAATTAATTACTTGAAAGGAACTAGACTCTGGATTTTCTTACAAAATCTATAAACTCATTTGGTAGTACCAGTAATCGTATGAAAAAGATAGGGTATGGTATATCAAGTGTAGTGACTGGTATTGTGCTTAAAAATCATTTTAAATATTCAGATACATTAGACCAGAAAAAATAGTCTTATCTAAGGTTTCCTGACTGACTCTAATTTTTGATGCTGACTTTAATTTCTAACAGCATTATCCGAAGTACCTAAATATTTGGGAACAAATCATACCTCCTAAGTTACTTAGGTTAAGTAAGTATGAGATAAAAGTTTTGGTCAAGTAACCATAAATACAAATATTTCTACCCTTCTTAAAAAGCTACCTTCCCGGAATATTATAACTCCAGTATTTTCTTACAGTCAAACTTGTGAACAGAGGTTATCCCTGGTGCTTGACACATCATCTTGTATTATACTGTATGTCTTGTTTTCTTTAGAGTTTAACCAACAGTCAGGGTCATGTAGCAACTGTCAGTGTTAATGATGGAGGAAGACCCCAGGCATACACCTGGGTAGAACCTTCAGTCTTCCATATGTTAACTAGGCAGTTTCTTCAAATACAAAATTTGTCTGAGTCTGGATGGGATTCGAACTTACAGCAATGATGGGCTAGTGATTACTAGTCAGAGACAATAGCCACTCAGTCATGATTTTACTATATATATGATACTTACATACAGTAGTAAAATACTAGATGGTGTGTTAGGTCCCTATGCAGGTCACCTAGGGGAGGGATAAAGATACCTACCCCTTTTTATACACCATAAGCTATCATTTAGTGATGCACTTGTAGTATAGGAAAAAAAATAATGGAAAAAAATTAGTGTTCTTCAAATGGTGACCTCTATTCACTGGTGATCTCTGAGTTGTGCGCAATTTTAAAAAGCTAGATTTATCAGCTAAACAAGCTTGATCCTTTCTTCCCATGTGTGACAAACTGTGCTGTTAGATTTCTTGAAAAAAGAACAACAGGGATTTGTTTTGGTATATTAATCACTCCTTGCATGTGAAAATCTTAAGAGTTTTCAAAGACAACTTGTTATTGCAAAGTATTTACAAGTATATTTATCCATTGTCCTTCTTTCTTACTAACTATAAAAAACAACCATTTTGAGAAGTGGCTATTTTCTAAATTTTCTTTCAACTGTTGTCTTTCACTTTTGATTTATATTAGCAACAAAATTTTCTTTCTACATTTATATTCCTAGTAGTAATGATTAGATCACATTGAAATTGTGTAATCTCATTATGTAATACAAATGGATATCACTTAATAATGTCACAATATTTCATTTTGCATCTGTACTTTATGGCAACAAATTCTTTGTACAAAATAACTTGTAGTCTTTTAAAGTAAGGTCTTTGGCCTTCGTGAACAAGTGGCTAAGCCAGAAAAAAATAGTTTTGATTACAGTTACCCGACCAATCCTATTTTTTGGCTCCGACCTTAAAATTTTTAATAGCAAAATCCTACGTACAGAAATATTCAGAGATGAATCAAACCTATGAAAGTACCAATATTGTGTTTACTCCTTGCAGGTGAAAATCATAAGAGTTTAATAATAAATGACCGCCGAATTCAGTAAGCACCTGAAGGCTTTAGAATGTTTGATTCACTCACAATAAATTTTGTTATCAGCTTTTAATACTTGGATATATATTGAAATTATGACAGATTTTTTTACATAAAATTTATTGGGTTGGATCGATTTTCTATAGGCAGGCAGGGATACAAATCTAGGAATTAATTTCCTGTTACCTTAATTTGTGACAATGCTTTTATTTTCAGTCTTTTATTTAGACCAGAAGTCTTCTCTGATGATATGATATTGTACTGTGACTACTTCATTTATGTTTTAGTAGCTTTCTCCTTAGGTAAGTCAGTGTTTATTTTTGGGGCAGACTTGGGGCTGAAATTCGATGGTATTTCAGTAAGCCTTTTTCAACGTTGCAAATTATTAATAGGGGCATGTCAAACATGACTACTCTAGTTGCACTGTGTTGTTATATGTTGACGAAAGTGATCACATGGTCTTGTGGATAATATTTCCATCTCTGGACTGAATGGTTTCAAATGACTGAATCCCATTTTGAGACATTTCACTGCCATTACATTACTGGTATGCTTTCTCAGTGTGATAACACTTTTGGGATGGGATCATTTTTGTGAAATGTGTAAATCCGGTGAGAAAATCTGACAGGGCTTAATTGTTGTATTATGCACGTTGACAAAATCTCCCCCCCCCCAACTACCAATTTCCAGGTACACCCCTGCTTTGGAGACATTTATCATCCTTTATATGGATCTCCATCCTAAAATCAAGTTATATTTCCTTTTTGTAATTCCAGGCTATTTATATTTCCTATTTGTAATTCCAGGCTATTTATATTTCCTATTGGTAATTCCAGGCTACTTATATTTCCTATTGGTAATTCCAGGCTATTTATATTTTCTATTGGTAATTACAGGCTATTCGTTTTTCCTATTTGTAATTCCAGGCTATTTATATGTCATATTTATAATTCCAGGCTACTTTCTGTATGATTTTCTGGATCATGCTCTGAATAGAAAGGTAATGAGTAATTATGAAGTCATATTGCATCATGTTGCGGTAAGTATCCATGTAGAAATATTTCTTGAATATAACTGAGATTTTTAAGCTTACAATTCAAACTACCTTTATGTTTGCCATTTACATTAATTTGTAATGTGTGGATGGCCTTAAGATTGTTGGACAATTAGCGTAATGGTTCATTTACTGGTATTTTCCTAACAAGCATTGGTTAGAGCATTTTTTTTAAACTTTTAAAAATCGTCATATTCTCAGGAGGAAACTTTACATACACAAAATATTCCATCAATAGATTCTTTAAAATGAATTTCAGAGTGTAGTTAAATTTTTAAAAACATGAGACTGTGAGAGAGACCAAAATTAAACTGAATTGCAGTGTGTGAAAAACAATTATTCCTAGACCAAGGCTATAAAAAATCAGTCAAGCAATAAACAACACTAATGTCTGATTGGGCTGAGAGTTTGGATAAAGATTGTGATCCATATTACTGCTCTGAAGATGAAGGAGGAAAATCTTAAAAAATTAAACAATTGGACAATATACCTTTTAGTTTTCAATTGTAAACATACTAGTCCTTGATTTTGTTTTCTTACAATTTATGCCATTCAGGCTACTCAATTTTTATTTTGCCTTCAAATTTTATAAAATGGTTGCACCAAAGGGCTGATACTCAAAAAAGTTTTTGTGCAGACTAGAATTGGCTTTGCTTAAATACATGTTATTAAGTTTTGATGAGCGAGCTTGCTTGTTTTTGTTGGCATATGAATATAATAATTACAGTTTGATGCGAATCAAGATGTTTAGTTGCTGAAATGAGATGAGTCATAATTTTGAAATTATTTTTTATTGTAATACAGTCAAACCTGTGAATAAAGGCCATCATTGGGATAGACAAAATGTGGTCTTTATTGACAGATGGCCTGTGTTAGGAAGTCAGTTTGTTCTAAATAATCAGTGACTGTTTTTCAAATAATGACCTTTATTCACAGGATGGTCTTTATTTGTAGTTGGCTCCAAACACGGGTCTGACTGTATGTTTTTACTTATTTTTTCAGGTGATTTGGTCATTTGGTTATACAATACAGTTTAAAGTGAATGCACCCTACACTGTAATTGCTTTAATGGTTGAAGTAAACTCGATATTTCTACATGCGCGTAAACTTATGCAGTTTGACCAATGGCCCTTTAATCATTGGTTGTATAAGTTAGTCTTAGGATTGAATCTCATAACATTCGTACGATTCAGATTGTGGGGAATTATTCTTGTCGGGTTGGGAATTTATATTGAATGGTACAGGATTACTTTAACTTACAGAGTTTTTATTGTGTCATCAATGATTGTGATGTACTTAATTAATCCAATATTATTTTGGCGACTGTTCAAGAACGATGTATTACGTAATTGTCGTCCTTTGAAAAATAAAGATAACATGAACATTAATGGTATTAAAGAGAAAGCAATAGATAGAAATGGAGAAATTCACAAGCAGTAATGATTTAGTCAAACCAAAGAGCTCATATGGATACAAGATTTTCAATTTTTAAACAGATTAAATTATTAGCAGTATGAAATTATACCATATACCACCTGTGAATAATGATTACTGTGAATAAATAACCTCCCTTTGTCACACATTCATTGATGTATTGGATGGATAATGTATCTTTATAGTTAGGGCCGATTCTGCTTAACCACCATGTTTATTTCCCTTGGATGGCTTTTGTTTGTTGATTTGACCATATAACTTGTCACAGAGCTTTACCAACACCAGATGTAATAGCATATTTTTTGTGCTGTGTGACAGATAGTTGATTTCAATACTAGTACCTATACCCTACTTCTGGAAATTCATGGATTAAGTGTTAGGTATAATTTTAATGTAGGTTAGCTTGTTTTAGTAGACTTTTGCCCTTTGATGTTTGGTGTTCATTTCTCTGTAAATTATCATGTGATATTTCTTGTCTATAAGACTGTGTTAAGCTAATCATTCATCCGTATTTGTATTATTTTCATTATATAACCATCTAGCGTTTGTGCCATACAAGTCATATGACTAAATGGCAAATCAACTTTGTCTTCCTTATTGCCTAAAAGGTCAGAGGTCAAGCTTACTTTCGCTCCCTTGCTATTGTGATTGTCATGACTTGTTTATTGTTTGTCTGTGTCCTCTGTAATTAGATTTATTGTCTTCAGCTATTTTTTTAAAAAAATATGAGGCAATTTATATTGAAGGAACTGGCCCCTATATCTGTAAATTATTATTTTTTTGTATGCTGGAAACTTTAATTTGGTACAAACTATATGAAGGAAGCATTTCTAGATTAAAAAAGGTTTCTATTTTTACATAACATATGCTTTAAAGAAAACATATTTCTTTAGATTAAATAGATTTCTGGATAAATTGGGTCCAGATGAGAGGGTATTCACTTTGTTCTTAACTTTTTAATGTAGTTACTTTTAAATGAGAGAAAATTCTAGTTTTTAGAATAAAAAAAAATGGGAAAAAAATCAATTTAAAGTTCTGTTCCGTTAAAATGTTTGATAAATACTTACATGTATGTATGTATGTACATCAGGGATATTTGCTGCAATGTTTGTTAAGAACTTCATTCAATGAAAATAATTGTATGTATTTATTTATTTACATATTTACATATAAATATTACAAACCCAAATTTTTGTATATATCACACAAAACATAAAATACATACTTGACATAATTTGTATGTATAGTTATACACAGTGATTTTATTTTAGTGAGTCAGAGAATTTCATGTAGTGATTTTATTTTAGTGAGTCAGAGAATTTCATGTAGTGATTTTATTGACTTTACTTTATACATAGATTGATATTTGTTGTAGAGAATATTTTATACCTATTACATGTGTATTATACATAACTATATGTTGAAAATTAATTAATTAATCTGTGTTCATAAATTACTAGGTGTATAAGACATATTTTTATTAAAACACATTTTTTATTCCGTCTAGACTTTTTATAGAATCAGTCATGATAGTTCTAATATCCTCACTGTATGTACTAATGTATATTACCTAATAAATTCTCCCAGAGGTCATACAATTTTCAGCTTTTCACATTTTGTTATTATTTGGTTGAACAATTGTTTTTGGAAATATTGTTCATAAAATTTCAATGATTATTGAAGCCTTATGTTGCATCACAATTCTTTTTTCTGAAAATGGGTGGGGTATTAATTAGAAGAGGGGATATCGTTAGAGTAGGTGAATTTATTAGTAAATATACAGACTGGCAGTAGTTTGTACTTTGTTCTGCTGTTTGATATTGTACATTCCATAGATGTAAAAGTAATTTTGGGTGTTGTTTGTAAAAATGTGTTCATTATATTCAAATAGATTTTTGTATGTTTTTTTTTCAGCCTGAGAGGAACTATAACACCTTCAATACATCTGTGTTTTTGTTCAAGTAAAATTTATTTTATGTACACCAATATTTGTTGATATTTTCCTCAACTTTGAAATGTCTGAAATTTTTATTTCTTTTTTGTTTACATGCAAAAATAAATTAATGGATAACCATTGACATTCTTTTATAACATTTTATGATTTACCTACTGAGTCAAGCATGCATTAATGGCCACCTGTGATTAACAGAGTGTGGCACACATAAATAAATACAAAAGACTGAATATACCTCTGAATAAAGGGCAACTGTGTATGAAGGGCATATTTTTCACTCCCTTCGTGGCCTCTTTTTTACAGTTTTGATTCTATAATCCCCTGTTATATTATTCATTATTGGTGCTTTGCAAATGTGTATTCAAATTGTACGTATACTTATTCACATATATACTCAATGGGTATATATGAATAGTATTAATATTTTATATGTATTTACATGATGTTTGTGTAAATGTAGTGTAGTTTTCGTAATCAATGTATTGAAATTATATTTTAATTGTTTTAATTATGTGTTAATTTATGCTCAAGTTTCAATTTTTTAGCTAGCGAATTTACTTGTAAATTTGTCCTTCCTCTTGCCATCAGTTTGTGAATGAATTTCAGTATTTTTTTTCATTCAATGCTTAGATTTCATTTTATAAATATATGTTCAAAACTGTCATTGGTCAAAATGACCACTCTGCAGAAGTATGGCACTCCTGAAGTTTCTTATTTCCTGGTGATATCAATGGTTTGTTTAGTAACTTTACAGCAAACTTTGATCTTTAGAACTACAATTAGCTTATGGTTATTATTTTATTTAGGCATAATATGAAAATTTCTGGTTCCTGCTAACCCGACTGATGCTATTTTTTCTGCAGACCTTTTTTTGTTTGAGTCAGTGTTGTTTTTCTTGCCAATATTTTCATTTTCATACATGAACTATATCTCTGAACTTAACAAATTACATATTTGAAAAGTCTCACACTGTAATATATTCTTATCTCTCACATACAGTGTATATCAAATACTTCTTTGTTAGTAGATAACTATATTCTGGCGTATGTAGAAAGAATTGAAAAATTGTAAGAATATTGATCATTAAGCTTTATATGCTCATCTTCAAGTTTGTGTCTGAGGTATTCATCATGTGATGTGATGTGTTTATCATGTGATGTGAAGCATTTATATCATGTGAGTGATAGGCTTACAACATGATGTCATGTGTTTATCATGTGATGTGCTATGTTTATGATAAATTATCATGTGAAGTGATGTATTTATCATGTGATGCGACATGTTTATCATTTATTAACAGATGAAGCCAGTTTGTGTTTTGTTAAATATTTGTTAAGAATTTTATTTATTTCCTGTTCCATTTACATAAGACGTTTGTGCTTCATTTAATTCAGATTATATTGTTGTTGTTTTTTTGTATTTATATGCATACAGCGCAAAACTAGCTCAGACATACATTTATGCTGTAAAATCATTTGTACTTTGCTTCTGTAGAGTTGTCTGTATATTGTGGGTTTTATTTTCAGACAAATATGTAAGCATAATTAATCTAAGTGTTTATACAAATGTTTTTGACTAAAAAAAATCTGGACTGACGTTTTGTAAATGAAATATCCAAAACTTTATTTTGTCAAAATATCAAGGTATTCTGATACAGGGCCGATTTTTGGCCTAAAGAAACCTGCCCCTTTGTCCAGATTAAGGTGAATTTTAGGTGAGAATTTCTGGATTAAATAGGTTACATTGTATGTAACAAGATGCCAAAGGTTTGTTTCTGATTTAATGGACCACACTGAGAGTGAACTGATCTAATATTTTAGTTTTGTTGTGTGTAATCAAAATTGGTTGTATATCCTCATACCTAGTTGATATATGTACAAAAATATATATGTATGTATGTATGTATGTATGTATGTATGTATGTAGTAATTCAGCATGCATTTGTTCATTGCTTTATATGCTTATATGTATGTCAAAGTTTGAGATTAAATTAAGTAATAAATTGTTAATGAAATGCAGAATTGTTGTTTTAATATATACACATACATGTATGTATGTATACTGTGTTTTTTTAATGTGACACTATTTTACTGACTGAAACATGGCAGATTATTCATTTATATTAAGATTGTATGCCCCCATTTTTTTCTTATTCAACGAATACTGAACAAAGGACCCCCAAAGGACATGAAAATCCTTATTTACATATTAATGAAGTTTATTGATTGGGTATCATCTGTATTGAGATGATAAAAACTTGTATTTAAATTTTCCACCTGTGAATATGTTAATGAAAATCTGAAATACCGACCAATGTTCACGACAAAACATTATTAATTGCATTTAGCTGGAAGTTTGGCATACTTAAGGCAGTAAGTCTTTTGTGGAACCATTTCAATCAATTCAAAAATACAGATGAGCAAAAACATTTGCTGATCAGTCATTACTGTGTAATTCTTAGCAAGCAAACAACAACACTCTGTTACTGATTGCTACTCCTGCTGTCATGATTTGAAATAACATAAATAATTCACACTTGAAAGAAAACATCTGAACTATTACAGTCTATTTTAGTACATGATACATGCTCCTTATAAGCATTCATCCTTATACGCACATGCACATATACACATTCATATGCACTCACTGTTCTGAAACTTCAACATAAGTAAAATGAAGAGAATTTCATACACAAATAAAGTTTGCTATATACAGGCAACTGCCAGTTTGACATACCTACATCATACCTACCCCCCCCCACCGCTCAAAGCCCCCTCCCCCTGAACACATAGAAACATACAAAAAAGATTAGCAAAACTCTCCGGAGGATATCGCCTTGGAAAGGGCTGTAGCAATGCCACATGCTTCGTTTATACTGGACTATAAATAACAATACTATGACTTCACCTCACTACCTAAAAATCTTCGTTTATCCTTCCAGAGTTTAGATTATTTTACGGTCTAGTGGTTCGGAAGTTTCTGACTAGGGGATATGGTCTCTGACTGGTAGTCACTGCCACCTCACCGCTGC
The DNA here is from genome assembly GCA_008271625.1 of Lutraria rhynchaena. NCBI lineage: Eukaryota > Metazoa > Mollusca > Bivalvia > Venerida > Mactridae > Lutraria > Lutraria rhynchaena. The sequence goes on from VIBL01000068.1 coordinate 1,800,593, forward strand.
GTGTTCGAATCCCACCTAGGAACAGACGAATTTCACATGTGTGGAAGTTGTCCGGCTAGCTTACGGAACGTTGATGATTCTACCCTAGTGTGTGCCTTGAGATTTCTATTAAAGCTAGAAGAAGTCGGCAAAATGACACTGGCTGTTGGTGCGACGTTATACACTACACAAGCCAAGAAGTAATCTAGCTTTAGCTTAGGCATACTTATTCCGAGTTTAATAACGTACACATGTATATAGGACATGACTAGGTCGGGAGTCACGGTCTCTTATCTTTGATCCCGAGGATTAAAATTAAATTTTACTCCGATACAGAACAGATGGAAAATGAGCTTCAATACAAAACTGCCAAACTATCGCAAAATACACCCGTCAAAATTTTCCTGGTGAAAATCGATGATAACTGTTTTACTTAAATAAGTATAGTATGTAGCATATTTACTCGTGTTTCTACATACAATAAACCTCACATAGCGACCACTTCAATATAACGATCACTCGTATTCCGACTGATTTTCAATGTTTTTCTATTTGTCGACCTTTTGTTAGTAATACCAGCCTTATCAATGTATACTCGACGGATTATCAGTCTCTAGTTATGTGAATCTCACAATGCAATAATATTTACCATTTGTGAAGTATGCATTTTTTATCAAAATTTGTTATTGAAACAAAGAATCGAGTATATTCATATTCTCATGTAATTAAAATATTCACATTTGAATAATGTTCCCTATATCACTGCTAATTGCACATGGATTGTTATCACGAAGACAGCTGTGGCCTATACCACGTGACCCCGCCATTGATTTTCAGATGGAAAGTGCGCCGTTGATTGGTTGCCTCCGGGACACACATTGAATTTTGATTGGCTACAGCGGATACCAACATCCTCTGGACCAAGATGTCGCTCATATTGTGTTTGAAACTGATAGATATGCGAGACATGATCTGAGGCCATTCGAAATATTATTTTATGTACATTTGTCTACCAACAGCTTTAGAGATCAACGTGGGAGGGGTACGATATAATTTCTGGACGTCGTTCTAAATGTAAGTAGAATTTTATGTATAGTATTTACTTTATTACACCTCTATATTCATTGGTTAAATATATATATATGTATAATTACTTTTCCTTACTCACTAAATCATTGCTGTATGCATCAATTAATAGTAGCATTGCTCTTTAAATAACGAATACAATGGTAAACTTAGCCTTCAAGGTATGAATTTAGCAATGATTGAAACGAAATGACAAAACTTTCATAGAATTTTAGGATGTAATACCTTTTTCATCGTGTCCGTGAAGTATGCGTCTAAAAGTGTGAGATTGAGTGTTCGGATTACCTAGATGATAGTGACAAACCATCCCGGGAACATATTAATACCGTACAAAATTGTTTCTGTATCTATTTGTGCGGTTTTTTTAGAAATAATTAAAAGCACACATTTATTAATCTCATGGTCATGAAAATGTCAATCTATATACATTCCACGTGTGACGTGGATATTTTGATCAGCATTGATATGTAACGCATGCTTGAAATTTGCCTTCTTAGACTAGAATAAACATATTATTATCCCCATAACATAAATGTTCGTAAAATAATTTCATTTTGGGGCACCTATTTCCAGCGACACTATGGATATGTAACGTATTGTTGAAATTTGCTTGGTTAGATCAGAATTATCTCTCTATACACACATACAATAAAACCTCGATAATGAGACCACCTTCAGGACCGTCGGTCATAATAATGAGGTGATTTCATTTTCAAGTTGAATCATTGGGGAGTTATTTGAAAGCTGGTCTGGAAATGAGTGGTCGTTACATCAAGCTGGTGGTGATATTGAGGTAATTGCTACGGTAGGCTTTACTGTATGTCGTAAAATTAATTTCTTAATGATGTGCACGTTCATATTTTAGCTTTACCGCCATCTAACATCAATATTGACAATGGTAGTCTAGAATGTAATTCAAGTGCAGGACTAATTTAAATACATAAATGGGAACCACTGAACGTGTTTTGTACATGCACATTTTTAATCATGATCGATATATTCACGTGGTGTGCCGTATTACGAAATGCTAAATATATTCCGATATTTTATCAGCTGATAAAAGTATGGACAGGAGTTTGGCTGTAAAATAATCAAATCACGAAGGCGTAGTATGAATCTTTCAAAATCGCCAACTGAATGATTACTTACGCTTTAACAACAGTTACTGATAAAATATGGGAACACGCTTGTTTAGTTTTCGTTCCTGACAACAAAAAATATTTGAATTCGTATACACTTTTTCTACTGAAAACTGCTTGAAATACTTTTGAGCGGGGCTGTTATATTTTCCTTCTCTGTATAAAACGTGTAATCAGTGACGTCACAGTTTATAATGTGCAAATAAACAGAAATGATAATTGTATTCGAACAATTTAACCATTAACAATATGGCGTCAATGTACCTCTCTGTTAGTATTCTCGTTTCGTCTGTAAATTTCATAACAATTTTCTATATGAAGGCCCAGCATCCAATGTCAAACGTTTTATTATCAAAGTCAAACCGAGCTTCACAAAAATGAGTGAGGTACGTTTTGATTTAAACACCTTGTCAGATCTGCGAACTTGTATATTTTAGTAAATTGTGACCTAGCGGCCATTAATGAAGAAATTTATGTTCGTGTAACCTTATATGTACTGCTTATTCATTTTATACTGTTAAAATGCATAGAAAATGACTATTTATTGAGCATATACACAATAAATATAGATGCGACAATGAATAAAATCATGATAAAAAGAATTGTATACAATTGACAATAAAATAGTACAGACACATAAACATTGAATACAATAAGGACTTTTATCTTTTTGAACAATGAACAAAATCTGAATAACATAAATTGCAGTAAAACATCAATATTTCCACGATCCTTTTGACCGTAGTAAAAATAGTTAATACGATCAACGTGGTATTAGTATCCAGTTGAAATATTGATTTATAGAAACTTGGCCAAAAATTGATGGTCGTTCAAATGAGATGCTCTTATTAAAGAGGTCGATACAATTTAATGTGGTGATTCATTAATTAATGTGGTATCTTATCTGTGTATCCAAGGGTCCATTGTATAGACGTATTTTAGATATATTAACAGTTTAAAACCTAAAAATCTTGCTAATTGTATCAATTTCATACCTTTACCAGCTGACAATAGATTCCCAAAACAATCAATGGAATGAAGCAGTTGTATTAACACACCAGATGCGGGAAGAATTTTAGGCTTAAAGTTGCCATTTAAGCTAAAATATGTCAATGAACCTGCTTATTTTCATGACTCGCATGTTGTGATGTGGTTGTTGTGTGTTTTACAGTAGTATGAAATGTGGGGACCCAACTTCCCAAACACTTCGAAATGTTACTGACAAGTTTCATATATGTGCGTATGATTTCTTTAGTAAAGAACGAACAAGCTCTTTGTGTGGCTGACGTGTTTTTTCCTTTGATAGATGAGAAAAAATATAACAGGCTGTTACAAGAAGACGTGTTATTGATGAGTTTTATGCATTTTATCTTGATTCATGCATAATTAAGTTCTGAAACACATATATACAGTTATTAGTCATTACGGTTGATTGGCATCATAATGGTTTAACAGACATACAAGTATGAAAAACGTCATGAAATAATGTATATACTAGAATGATACTTTTAAATAAAGTAAAACATTACCTAACAATCATCACAGTATTAACAGACCACTTCATTATACAACGATCACTTGTTTTTGATCGGTGTTCAATGTTTCCTGAATATTTCCACTTGAGATCACCTCAATGCTGGTAATAAGACGTTTATTCTGCCTCAAAGGTTGTCTTATTATCATGAACATAACTTCATGATTTATATAATATATAGATTAGATAATATATATATATACATAATGATATTTTTGGACGACGGAGGCTTATGACTTTATTTATGTTAACTAGTCTTTTATAAGTGTATCTTGGCCAATTCCATAGCTTCTCCCAAATCTTATCATTACGCGTAGGATTGTATTAAATGTTTTGCATTGTGTGCAAACGTGTATATATGTATAAATGTGTGAATGTTTATTTGTTGTACATATCTTGAGAATATGTTGTAAATATGTTGTATGTTGCATAAAAGACGATCAAAGTTTCCATTAGTATATTATAATGTTAAATTTGTATCAAAGATGACAACGAGGGCTGCTGCAGAAAGTTCATCAGGGAGGCAACCTGGTGAATACAAACCCGATCAATTGTTCGGTTCAATCAAAGTTGTATTTTCATCACAAACCAAAAAAGCCACGTAATACAATCTGTTGTCTGGTTGCAACAGGTGTTTCACGCTTGGACGGACTCCATCAGTCTCAATATATGTTAAACATTTGCATGACATTTTAATTTGAAAATCAATATGATTGTTAATCTATTTCCTCATTAATGATATGCGTGTTATTGTTATCAAGTCAAAATGTATTGATTCCAGTAACACATGGGACATTCAAGAATATCTAAATCACAAACGTTTCATCCTACATTAAAACACACACAATAACCATATCACCACATGCAAATCATATAAATAAACATGGATCAAGGGCCCGTTTCATTGCTATATCTCAGCTAAGACAGTGGGGTTTAAAATAAACAGGTATTATTTATAAGCTATATTATTCATATAAGAAGTGCTAAATCATGTCTATAAAAATAGACCCTGGAACGCCACGGATGTTTATGTCTAACCAACATCAGGGTCCCGTTTTATTAACATATCTTAGCTAAAATAGCAGTTTTAAAACTTAAAAATCTTGCCAATGGTATGCATTTCATATAGTCACCTCCAACAGCTGACAATTGTTCCCCGAAACAATTAACAGGCTAAAACACATTCTGTATACAAACAAGGGGTAGTTATGTTTTAAAGTTTAAAAACGCTTTATCTTAGTTAAGATATGTCTATGAAACGGGTCACTGGTATTCCGGTGAAATTGAACACAATTTATTCACACTTATCAGAATTCTGGAACTTATGAAATCTTTAATTTCGACTAACTTGGTGCGGATTCAGGGACGAACTTGTAAGTACTTGCTTGCTCGGCTCACGTATACATATGACATTGTCTTATTTGATTATTAAAACTTTTGTTTTGAATATTTTGATCCCATTTTGCCATCAACCAAAGTATTTTTAGTGTCTATCTTGATAGCTAGGAGAAGTATCAAGCTGATTTAAAACAAACCCAATAGTTCAAGTAAGTTGTATAAAGCTGGAATGCAGTTCGCAGCGAACTGCGATCCAACTTTATGCGACCGTTCAAGTACAGAATGTTTTGTTAGATAGACTTGTCAATGTTGGATTCTGTACTAGTAAAAGTATAGGATAGCATTTGGATCTGTGAGAATAGAGATTGGAGCAGAATTGTATTGAGCGAGATGTACTCTATGTATGACATAGGTGGATAACTAATATCAATGCGTGTGTTAATGAAACATTTGCTGCGTAACTACATTATAATGGTTAAGGAAAATCTATATGACCTCTATAGGATCTCTATGACATATATTGAAAACATTGCAAATTTTAATTAGGGTATTGAAACAGGCAACATGCAATCTTACGATGTACACTTATTGTATTAAATGTTTTGCTTTTGTGTGAATGGATGAATGTGTGTGTTTATTTGTTGAACATATGTTGAAAATATGCTATAAATATGTTGTCCTCATAGGCCAATAAGCCGAATGGATTTGAAAAATAAACATATCTATCATAAGTTAATTATCAGTATTTGATTACTAACTTCTGTCTAATTCCAGATCATAATCACAGAACACTAATGACTGGCAGAAACGGGAATAAATGATATACCGACAGCATGGTGGGGTTCGATTTGATTCAGCGCAAACTTCACTACTTTATGGACTTCATATCTTTTTCTTTTACTGATTCATTTGTGATATTAGGGCCTTGTTTATAAAGTCTAGAAATAGTAAAAAGTTTACAAACATTCGGCCATCCTTAAAAAATTGCTATTACACGACCAACTCATTGAAACATTTGCCGACCTCAGAAATTTTTAAGCGATTTTGATACAATATTTTACGTTATTTATTCCAGTTTTTCTTTTTCAGTACAAACATTCCACGTTAAATGATGTCCATCTACCTACCAACATCTAAACATTTGGGACGCCTTTACAAGCATTTTTAAGGATAACCTTTATCAAATTGTTCAAATTAAGATTGAGCTTTCAGCACGGACAAGGGGCCTCCGACGTGATTATGCAAAATATTACATATAACCTACTGCAATCAATCGATCATCAGGGACTGGATTTGTGCCAATATTCTGACATGCCAACAAATATAGGTAAGAGCTCGATTCTCTACGACCGAATGATTGTTACCGCCTATCGTCCTTATAGATCGGTGGGACTTTCGTTCGCTTGTATGGAATTAAGAAAACAACATCACAACAATTAGTGGGGAGGAGGAGGAAACAACAACACCACCAAGTGCTCCGGAAGTGACGTCATTATCTTGCAATGTAAATTATTTTGAGGTATAGTCTGTGTTCCGCAGAAATAAGCTATTAATGCTGTACAACACGAGGAGAACATCATGTTTGTTTTACATACAGTGTAACCTCACTTCGTTTCCATGTCAGTCTTAAAACCTTGTCATGTTAGATTTAGCCTTTTCATTGAAATTCAAAGTAAGAACAATTTTATTAACAACTTTCTTATTTCGCTCTATCCTTAATACAAAATGAATTGGTTTTGGGGGATAGATAATTCGCTATATCTGATTCTTCACTATTTCCGAGTTCGCTATAACTGTGTTTCACTGTATGCTAGTATAATTTGTCATTGTCACTTTATATTGTGATGCCAATAAAATTTCCAAATAAAAAACAAGCCCCACAGTAATTGTACATTCAATACTTGTAAACGAATATCACAGCCGATTTCCTTGCACCGCCAGGCTAATGTGTGCCACTGGGGTTAGTATGTGCACAACTAAGATCATAGTACGCCCAGGGTATATATCACATGCCTTAAAAGAAATTCCTGAACTAGAATTTATTTGTCCGTTATCAAGTAAGGATTGACAATGCAAAAGTAAAAAAAAAACGCGCTCATTTAATGGAAATAGAATGCGACAACTTCACGATATTTTACGAGTATGGTATATAAGGGGACTTAACTCCAACACGTGTAACAAATTTCCACGTGACTGGTTACCTGAGTTATCGCCCTTACTTATCTACGAGTTACAAATTATAGTAACATCACCATTGCTGCAGGTTTGATCAATAACGAATAATAATAATAATATTTTCAATTATAAGCAAAGAAAATTATAAGCGTCTATTCATTTGTTTACACTTTATATCTGTTAAAGAATTATTCGTCCAGAATTTCAACAAGAAAAAACAACAGGAAAATGTTTGTTTGTAACGCAAATACATGGGACTTCATTTAACTGTAGCCTTTCAAATTTGATCGAGAATCACCTATCGGCCAAACCTGTTACTCTACATTATTTACCATTCTCAATCCCACTTTTCATTAGCATCAAATAACTGACTCTTTCCCGTGATTTGATGCAATACCACCTCGTCTCGTCCGGATTTTAACCGATACGACAACAGACTCCACCAACTGATCTAAGCGGCCAATGGATTAATAGGAGCAGCGCTATCTCTGAAGAAATGGACATTCACGTCCATGAAAACAATCCACTTTTTAATGAAATAGAATTTACAAAAATGAATGATAACATATGATAATTTAAAGACTTACATTCTGTCTGTTGTACAAAATTACTGAAACTAATACGAAAAGAAATATTAAACACTATTTGTCATCATTTTTTCCATAGATAAAACAGTGGGAACATATTACATAGCATAATACAAGGCACGGTAGCCATCATTTTGTATAATAATTACAGTAATCATTTGTCGTATTCATGGAATGTTGCGTGTCACATTAGTTGATTAATGCTGCCTTTTATAATATCATTAACTTACGATTTGGAACTGCAGGATCACATTTCAGTATAAGGGATGGTAATAAATGACATATTGTGTTCAAAAGTACGGGTAAGGTGAACATTAGCATATGTAAACAATTTACCTTAGGCCATCTTTAAAAAATCGTTGGTTTGCAGTTACCCAAACTTTTAACAGTGTGTAGATAGTTAGGCATTTTTCATTTTTTTTTTGTTAACATCGTATGCTTGTACTGAAAACGAAAAACGAAAAAGCGAAATAAAGAACGGAAAACGATTTTGTCAAAATCACTTCAAAATATTTTTGAATGGGCCACAAAACAACATTTTTTTAAATGATAGCCTTATGTTAATTTTACCCTCACCTTGCTGCTATATTATACTAAAGATGTCAGTTAAACAAATCTTATTAGAAGAAATCTGAAATGCTGGCCTGATCATAATGTATATGTTAACATATTAGCTCAAATTTTACATTAAATATGAATAACCTTTTCATATGTTTTTGCAATTCTCCTAAATCTTAGTTAATATCTGAAGTAATTTATTTTTATCTTAGAACTGAATCTAGATGCCATTATTACATTGTGAAGCGGCTTTACTTTTCAAAATTGAAGCTGATCAGAAAAAGTAAACTAACAAATAAAAAAACGTTTTATTATTATTAATGTTTCACCCATGCTTAGACATGTACTTATTAAATGAGCATAAGGCCTTCCAGATAAACTGTAGGTTTGCAGATACGCGACCTATTCATTCAAAATGCCCCGATCTACAAAACTTTTAGCGATTTCGACAAATTCTTCTTATTTTCAGTACAAGCATATCACGTTAACAAAAGATATTCACTTTCACTGTCAAAAGTTTGGATCGCGTAATCGCAAACCAACTTTGAAAAATGGTCCAATTATGGGATTTTAAGGATCAGTACTTAAGGATCAGATTTTGCTGTTAGAAAGTTAAGGGTCTACGTCAAAAATGGTCGGTCGGGTATTGTTTTGGCCTAATATAATTGTACCCGGATTTCTGTGTAATAAAATGACATCCAATCGCTTAAAGGGTAAACAACAAAATCTGAAGTCAGACGGATTTGTGCTTATTTATCTATGATTTATTAGTATTTCGAAGTTAGTACAAATGAACAAAAATGGTTTAATGCGTTCATATCCACAGGCCAAACTATGATGGATGATAATTAAGATATATATACGTATTGAATATCATGAATATATTTTTGTTATTATGATGTATTTTTCTAAAGTTTATAGCTTGTATAAAATGTAGCCAACGGTTAAGATGTGTATCATGACATGGGAGGTTAGTACGAACAATAAAAAGCATGCTTGGTAAATAGCTCGAATACAATATCATGTCCTCTACGGTGTGTGAAACATTTTATCATTAATGTCACACGAATTATTACACAAGTAATCTATTCAAGAGTGAATATATTGCTACAATGAAACTGTGATTGAAATACTTTTCATAAAACAAATGTTTTAATAATTAATTGAGCCGACTCAATACATTGTTTTATGTATGATATAAATAAAACCGGAAAAATTATCAGCATCTCAAATCTACATCCAGACTTTAGGTGAAAAAATATGTATAGGGTCACATGACCAAAAATATTAGACTAGGCAGGTCGATGGAAATTCATCTTCTTACTTGTTTCTACATTTCGTATTAAGTAGATACGATTCGTCCACAAATATTTTCGTACTTTTGATTTTGCTGTATGAAACTTCATTTTCGGTGCCGAGAAATAGGATCGGTCCGGTAACCGTAAACATGCTTATTTTTCTTCTCTGGACTTGTCATTATCATCATCATTATTATCAGCATAAATATTGTCAGTCAGTAACACCATTTTAAACAAATAGTCGTGTTTACGGGTACTGACACAAAAGTTTCAAGCGGCAAACTTGCGAAAACATTTGGGATGAATCGTACCTCGTAATTTGACAAAAACTATGTTTGGGGTAAAATAGAAAAGGAAAATTGTTTACCCTACGTACTCTACTTCATTGGTCAAGAAAACGTAAATATAAATATAAATATAAATATACCTCTAGCCCTATATAATCAATGAAACACTGCCTAAAGGAAGTCTGTTAAACGAGGTTTGTGAAATGATTACAGGCGTAGAAGGGGCCTTCGTGGTCCATTAGTTATGGTCTCTGACTAATAATTACTATCATCTTATCTCTTCGAGTTCGAATCCAAGTTAAAACTAGACAAATTTCACAAGTGAGGAAGCAGTCCAGCTGGCTTACGGATGGTCGGTAGTTTTACCCAAATGTACGTCTGGGGTGTTCATCCACCGTTAAATGTGGAAAATCACCAAATGACCCAGACTGTCGGTGCGACTATAAAACTCTGTGGAAAACAAAACATGTTCAGCACATGATATCATTGGTAGTCTGTAGATATTTGATGTTGATGAACCTCTAGTTAACGAATCCCATTCATCAAAGAAAATACATTTTTAAAATAACTATTAATCATAAATTTCTCTACATAAATTTTTATCAATTATTTCATAATTGAGAGTGAACTCATGCATTAAATTGAGTTAATGATACATCAACAGCATAGATAATTGAAAGGCATTATGGCGGGTAGGTAAATGATATACTTAATGGCTTTAAGAACGCAAGTTGGATACCACATAAAGATTTCAGTTTTTATTTGACTACATTAAAGATGGACACAAAATACTATTTTATCATATTCCAATAAATTCATCAACAAATCACTCACATTCAATCTAGCGTTCTAATTTAATACACCAGATGTGTAGAACATCAAATAGATGTTTTCAAACCAGGCGCAAAAAAGATAACATATTTAAAAAAACTGTGTGTTTTTAAAGCTGGTGGGTGTGTGTAATTACATTACTTCTCAATTGTACATGGACTAAATCGTTATTCATTAATTCATCACACATAATATTAATAAAGTTATTTTAACACATATGCACATATAACTGTATGTAAATATGTATATGCTATGACTATGAGCTGAAATGAAGTATTTTTTTCTGTTCTGTTCTGTTCTGTTCTGTTCTGCTCTGTATTATGATGAACGCAATCTGTTATCAAGATATATCACAAAATGTTTAATATCTATTTGAGAGAAAAAAGATATCATAAGTATCATAAAAAGTGTATTTCTACTTATGAAGAAAAAGAACGTGATTGCTCGCTAAACAACAATACGACGCAATTCGATAGTTTAGCAATTAACTTATGCATAATATTTCCTTTAGATAACACACTGTGCTGATTGGTTAATATATTATAGACGATAACTTAATATAATAATGAGCTGAACAAACATGTAATAAAACCTTTTATTGATGTAGTTAAAGACAATTGTTCCTCAAATGATTGTTTATGATCATATAATGACTAATTTAAACAGCAATTCACGCGATATGCGCAGCTTGTTTGTTGATGAAATAGACAGTGAACACACGTGATGTCTGGTGTTTTTATCTTAAGATAGATTAAAATGTTATAAGAAATGTTTTGGAAAATTATCAAAGGCGTGCCTTCACTTAGCTTGTGATGATTGATAGCGCTCAATTCAGACATAGATTAGTGTGGGAATCAGAATTCAATATTTATATAAAAGTATGTATATATGATAAAGTGTTGCGATTTCGTAAACTGATTTTATGGTTCATTGTCGATAAAGTAATGTAAAGTTTCGGTATTGGTGTAGTTTTTAAAAATTCTTTACCACTGCAAATGTGTCAAAACTTTGCAATTGGTCATAATTATTTAAAATAACTGACAGACATTTTCGGCGAAATATTTTGGCGCCCTGTTTGTTCTTTTATGAACAATCTACATAAAGGATAACAATGTAAGTAACATTCATAACCTAAAGCCAAAATGTTTCGTAATTTACATATATGTACTTTGCCTTTGTTGTGTTAAACGCTTAGTTAACCTTGTATAACATTGTATAACTTTACATTCCAATGAAAATGTTTTTTTAAAAAGTATACTCTGAATTGATTGGATGCATTACCAAAAAAAAATCTTCAAGTGAAGCGGTACATAGTTACAACTTCTGTTTTAAGACCATCTCGTTATAATAATCACTTATTTTTAGAACAGTATCAATACTAGTATTTCCACTGTATCATAACCTGATAATGAAACTATGAGTTTGACATCGTGATCTGCGCCGCTGTTCGTTACCTAATGTAACCTAAAATAGCGTAGAAATGGTATTAGTTGTCCAATCTCCACGATTATTTCCAGAAATCTCAAATAATGTACAATAAGTTAGAACACGAACATTTAATATTATCAGTTTCAGTGCAACCTCTCCCTTTTTGGGAAGCAAAGTTATGTTGTCGTTGAGAGGTTGTTTCTCAAGAGAAGTTGATGTAATATTTAAATTGAAAAACTCATGCTGTTGTTGAAGGGAGGTTGTTGCTCAAGAGAGGGCCGCATCGTATATTACTTTTTGATTAACACGTATGTCTACGGACATTTGGATCAGCCCTCGTACATGTACCTAAATATCATTACGACCGTTTTATTTGGTACCAAAAGTGGGACGACAGTTAGTGCGACGTTAAGCCCCAGGAAGAGGTAAAGGTTTTTACTGAATGTTGAATATTCGCCTGTCTAGTTTCTACATGGAAATCTGTGGTGGTTGAAAAAAAGGAAATTTTTACCTGACTATAGTTATTACACCCATGTGTTCTCATGTTTCAAGCGAATATTTTTATATTTTGTACAACTGTATAAAACGTTCATAAACTATTTTTATGTAAAAAAACCCGTAATTGTAAAAACGTCACGCTCAGATGTTTTAATTTAACATTTTATTAATGTTTTGATATCACAAGTTATGGTATTGTCGTGATAATGTTCCAAAATTGTGTCACAAAATGGTTGTATAAAATATGAACAAACCTGGCACATACGAACGAAATGATACGAGTTAATGTCGAAGCTAGTCAAACAACTTCTATTTTATGGCTATAATTATCAAACATACCGATTATAACATTTTTACAATCTTGCAATGTAATGATGCCTTTGATTGCCAATTGTCATCCGGAAAATTGCATAGTTCAGTGACTTTGTGAATTATCGTGACATTAAACAGATCAAAAATGATTTAAAAAATCAGTAGATCTGCATGTTTTCACTGGGATCTAACGTCAAACCAACAAACAGGGTCATTGTGTTGACTTTTTCAGCTTTAACGGTAGGGGAAGACCCCGTATGTACACCCTGGTAGAACCATTGACTTTCCTCAAATGTGAAATTCGTCTGGTCCTGGATGGGATTCCAACTCGTAGCGTGAGGGACTAGTGATTGCAAGTGGGAGACTATAACCACTCGACTACGGACTGCGCCCCTGTATCATAAGATTGTTTTCTAGCTGAAATATGTAAGGTAATGTTTTATATAAATATGGGAATATAAATGCTAACGTGTCCTCAGAAAAAATCTAATGTGTTCTTCTGTAATATGGCAACTACGACCCATGTCCCTACAACAAGTCAGCAATTGTTTGGTCCGCCTCAGAGATTTTCCCTTACCCCCGGCGCATTTGAGAAAGTTTGAAAGTGAACATTAATGCACGTACATGTATATTGTAATGCTGAAATGATACTGCCTTAAGAGATAATTGATGCATATTTGTTTGGTTTAAGAATGTGTAACAATACATTTAATGGCAGCACTGTAAAATCTCGATACGTGTAATGAACAACCTATGGAACCGAACACATTGGTCTTAATATTGAGATGGAATCATTAGTTGAAGTGTAAAAGAAATATTGAAATGCGGCGGCCCGAAAGTAAGTGTTACTTATAATGAGGAGCCTGAAATACATAGATGGTCGCTAAGTAAAGGTTTACTGTATGATACAACTAAATTTGAATCACGTAGAATGTTTATTAACAGGACACTATAAGTGGAACCAAGGGGGCTTTGTAATCACTAGCCCCTTACGGCTGTGAGGAAGCTATCTAACTAGTTTTCGGAAGGTCGGTGGTTGTACCCGTGTGCAAGCCGTGGGTCTTGCCCACTTTTAAAGCTGGAAAGTAGCCAAATGACCATAACTGTTGGTACTACGTTAAACCCCAGTGAAAAAAAAACTCGAAACCGAAAAATAATGTGCGCCTCTTTTAGCTTGTCGTGTTTTATGCTGTTGTTTTGCTAGCCATTGTGATGAATATTAAATTTTGGATAAAAATGGATAGAGTCAAATATACATGCCATATGACCAGGTGATTAACGACAAAATGGTGGTGTAGGTCCTACTGTGAACCTCACTGAGTTTTCGGTATTGATTTGCAAAAGAGATTTAAACTATACTCCTCACGGTTCTCATACAGCCTTTTCGAACTTATCTATGCACACGAAGCATACACGTCTCTATAAATGATTAACTTAATATACGCTATGAACCCGTTCATTATTGGTTAGCCAAAAAATAAACAGAAACAGGGGCGTTCGTATAAAAGACAAACACAGTGAACAGCTTTTTAAATAAAAAATCACACCGATTCGAAAGCTCTGTGTACATATTAGTTTAACACCAAACAAATAAAATAAAATTTAATACAGCAGTATCATAGAGCGACTGAAATTAACCTTAAAGTGTTGGACAAGATTCTCATTGCTAAAATTATTATCATACGCTATTTTGACAAAGAGAATACGTCAAAGTGGAAATTAACACGCACTGAATAATCTCCTTTGACGTTTACACTCATATTTTAAAATAAAGATTTTCTGGAGTGAATTCATACTTGAGGAAGCTGTCACTTTAGCTTACGGGAGATTGGTGGTTCTGCCCAGGTGTACACCTGAGGTCTTCCTCCACCGTCAAAGGGGGAAAATTACAAAAAAGTGACTCTGGCTGTTGATGCACGTAAAACCCCAGCGAAAAAACGGATGATGTAAACACACTTTCCCCTTTGTATATTGACGAGAAAAAGATTGCTAAAAACAGGTACAAGGCACCCATCTTGACCAAAATAGTACCTCCTCCCAAATTTGCCAACCCCAAACCCACCAAACCATACGACCATAAAACCAAGCGGAGCGCAAAACACAGTCTCGCAATTATATAACTATAACAATGTGATATCATCTAGAATAACAATTTTCATTGACAAGTTACTTACTTTTGTCAATAAACTGGTGTTAATAGACACTGTTATGGCGAACCTCGATAAGTTTGATAATAGCGAAAATTTTAATACTTGTTTCATGGTCGACTACTACAATGAAAATATTCGTGTTTAATCATTAAACCGGAGTATTACGTGGTTATATCTACGATCTTGTGGCAAGTTGATGTGGTCTCAAATTGTTGTCGAAAAAGTACAAAAAAAACCGACTGTGTGACATACTTTATCTTATACTATGTTCACATCAGTATCTACAGCTCCCTAAAAAATAATCATTTTTATATACACTGAAATTACAAAATCTACCAGACTATCGTGATAGTATTTCTTTTGGCTTAAATTCGGTATCATAGCGACAGATTTTCAACGCAACATTTATACATGTATGTGAAATTATGATAAGTTTGAATATAATGAACGAATTTACTTCTATGCACGTGTATCGAACATTAAATTGTGTGTTTATTGTGAGTAGATGAAAAAAAAATTGAGAGAACCATTTGTCAAATAGTTATTTAAACTTACTCATGTATTTACAAGATTGTAATAGCATGGAGATTGATATTTCAAAGCGCACCGTCATATAAACACTTGATGCTGATAAAACCGATGTCTGAAAGATAAAAGTTACAGAAACATCTTGACAAAATATATAATAATATCACACAGTACTCAGACACGACATTGGTCGTGTACAAAGCAACCTCTCCAAGGCGGCCCTCTCTTGAAAAGCAATCTCCCTTCAATAACATCATGATTTTTCCCACGATTAAACTATTAATTTAACCTCTCTAGAACAACAACCTTTCTACAACAACAACAACAACATAATTTTGCTTCTCCTAAAGGGGTTTGCTTTGGAGAGGTTGTACTGTACTTCTCTTCCAGGTTTAGTACTAGTGAATGAATATTTTTATAAAACCAATACATTTGTTTCGAGGCAACACCACCCACTTCATATATTTCCCTCCTCTACATCAAGCTGTTTGTACAAGGATAAAGTTCGATCGTCCGGGCCAAATCTATTATTATTCTATTCAATATTGCGCACTTCATTAACACACGTTTCAGCCATCTCCATAAGGTTATCTGTGTCGCGATCTATGAGCATTAAGCGTAGTGTTTAATTTTAATTCTACGGATATAATGATGTGTATACTAACAAGGGTGGATATTTCTCACACGGATATGTTTATTTAAGCCATTCTTTTGTGACAGCGACCGACGTAAGGTCTTGTGTATTCGTCTGAATGTGTGGAATTCAGTTTAATGCAAAAGAAACGATAGATTTAGAGCGATTTTATCGACCTAGTATTTGGTAAATATTTTTCTTAAATCTTTCCCTGGTCTGCTTTAATCATATTCTGAAAATTAGTCTGATAGCTTTAATACGACTAAATTGGAAATTTAGTACCCAGCTAATGCAGTGTCGGGAATTGAACGCACACTTTTTAAGCGATTTTCGAAAAGTCTGTTAGGAAATTACAGTAGTAGTGTCGATTTTTTTTATTTTTGAACATGTATACTCGTGTTTTTGATTCAAATGAACACGTAACTGGGTTTCCGTGGTCTCTGATTAGAAATATCACTTGCACCTCGCCGGGGACAAATTTCACACGTGAGGGAGCTGTCCAGCTAGCTTACGGAAGTCGGTGTTTCTACCCAGGTGTACATCTGGGGTCTTATTCCACCATAAAAGCTGGAGAGGTCACTAAATGACCCCGGCTGTGATCCGGCGTTAAGCCCTAGTGAAAAAAATTGAACACTTAACTGGGTATACTAAGTTTTATACATGACTGATTTGGTGAAATGTTAATACAACCGCTATGTATAATTCGCTTGCATTGTTGGTGAAGTGTCTGATTCTGAGTAAAAATGTGTTCTACATGGATCTTCAGAGTACCAAATAAAAGGCTGAATTTATGACAGATTATAAAGAATAAACACCTTCATCTGTTAGTCTTCAGCACATATTAATTGATGCACTTAGTACTAAACCAAATTTACCTCTGAACATTTGTCGACTTGCGCATGGAGGCCGTGTTTCTCTCCTTCTCATGTCGTTTGTTCACAGGTTTGTCTGTAGTTTCATTGTAGAAGATCTCATTCCAGCTTTTTTTATTGTATCTCTATTTGTACGTGTTTGTATCAGTGAATCAGACAAAGGCTCATTGATTTTTTGTTACATTCCATTGCATTGCAATAGATTGATAGATCACTTGTTGATTGTCAAAAAACTGAGATTGTTGAACAATAAAATCTAGTAATTGATGTCTCTGTTTATTGAATATCACAGTAAATCGATTACTTGAAGTGTTTAATATAAATATTATTGTAATAACAGTTTTAAAAACTACTTAAAAGATTAATCCACTTAAT
Organism: Lutraria rhynchaena; assembly: GCA_008271625.1. Taxonomy (NCBI): domain Eukaryota; kingdom Metazoa; phylum Mollusca; class Bivalvia; order Venerida; family Mactridae; genus Lutraria; species Lutraria rhynchaena. The sequence continues at coordinate 1,818,202 of VIBL01000068.1, forward strand.
ACGCAGGTATCTCTGCAACTTACGGTGATTAGCAAGGGAATGATTAAGGTGTTGGCTCCTTAACCAGGAGATTGAACTTGAACTCGCCCTGCCCGGAAAAGGGGAAATAATCCTTCTTAAACTTGAGAAAAATTGAAATTAGCAATTCATTTTTTTATACAATTGAACTTTAATTGCTTTGTTTATAGATCGGAACAATATAAGCTCTCGTATGCAATCAGTTTCGTGGCCAATAAGAGCATTCCAGCTTGCTGTATTTCGTGACGAGACTTATCGATCAATTTGCATTTTATTGTCGCTTGTAAGCTTCCTCGTGCATCAGTTTTGTGAATATCTTTCGAGTTTAAGCAGCTATTTTATTTCATGAGAAATCTTTGGATTAGCGTGAAATGAATAGTCCGGAAACACAGGTACCTGTTTAACTGTCTTTTATCCAGGGTCTTTTTTTCTATCACGTCAGAAGTTTTAAAGCAGGCTTTGAAATTTAATGACCACTTAAATGGGAGTGAAATTGATTTCTGAACAGCCGCCAAATTATACAATGTAATACGCATCGATGAATTGAGAGCGAAATAGCGATTAGTTGGCGCGTGTAAAAACTGAGTGTTTAAAGCGATTTTACGCACGCTGTTTTGCACTTTTACTGCGACCTCCTGTAGGATAGGTTACATACTACCAACAGTAAATTACGTTATAGATTTAGATTTTAATACACGAAAGTAGTGGCGAATTAAAGTTTTGTTCATGAAGTGAAGTGTATTAAATTTATAATCCTCGCGCATGGTGTGTGCTCAGCTTATGTAATAAGAAATATAAGGTTATTTCGAACGACGGTTTTGTATAATTGTTGGAAAGTTATAAAGCGACGTGTGACAATTCTTCAGCAACGATTAAGGGAAGTGAAGTGGTTTGATACATTCTCTGCATTAGTGAAATCCGAGCGAATAAAAATTCAATGTGCTCGCTAAATACTTGTGAGGCTTGCAGCTGAATATTTCTGAAACATTATTATTGTAGAATAGAAACAAACGATGGGACGAAAGCGAGTGAGGACGAACGGACATACAGCTGCTAAAGACTCAAACTTGCAGAAGACATTATCTGAACCAGTAGACTCATTTTCAACAACTGGAAATAAATCAAAAAGTTTGAGCACAGGGGAAGCTAAACAAAACAATGAAACGCATTGCGAACAAGCGAAATGTCCTGACAAACCGGGCGGGCAAAGAAAAGCAGACGACAAAATCTTCCCGCGTTGGATAGTGTGGCTATTATTTCCTATCACATTAACAATAAGACTCTGTTATGTTCTTGAACCAACCAACTGGTGGACACTACATCCAGATGAAATTTATCAAACGATTGAAGGTAAGTGTTTAAAAAGTGTCTTGTTTCAAATTGGAATGTTCCTTCCTCACTTAATTGAAATAAAGTCTGAGTAGAAGTGTAGCCCATCTCCTCATATCTTTATCTTAATCAAAGAATGAATAGGCTTTGTACTACAAAATCAAAATCCGGTCTGTAATATAATGCTTAGATTTTTTCAATGGATAAAATCACCACTCACTAATGTCCAAATAATAGGTTATAAATGTCTGTCCTACCGATTCATTGGGTCGCCTTAAACACCAGGAAAGGTTACACTTAAACATTGTATTAAGATATCGTCATCTTAATTAGAATATTTGTCTTCGCTGCAGGCCGTTGATAAATGCGATTTTTCGTCAATTCTAAATAACAAGTGCATTGCAATTCACCAATTTCGATCAAAAGTTTCATAATTAAGATCACATTGATTAATAAGATAAACCTGAAAAAGCTGCAGTCACATTTTAATGTAAGTTACAAGATTTATCCTTCTAAAACTATGTAAGAGAATCTTAAACTTGACCTTACAAATCAAGATCTCACGCAATATGGCCCTACTTGTTTTAAAATGAAGTCTTTTTCTTAAAAATAAAGCGAGAGTTTTTTATCGAACAATAAAACTAAAAGAAAAACCGTAGACTGACCAAGTTCTCTACAACTACATACATGTCGCCAAGTTCTCCACAAGCGTATAGTTGTCACATGAAAAAGAGTATTTTTACATAAATTTTTATGTTACAGGACAAGACATGCGTAACTGATGTGAATTATACGGATAATTAAGTTGGCTGTTCTTAAAATTACACAAATATTTTTACAAACTTTTATCCAGCTGTCGTTGAATTTTACCAGCTATCCGTAACCCTTAATGTTTGAATTCTAAACATAAAGAATGATATTTTTATGTTCGTTCTATTCAAACTAGTTTATCAAATAACTTGGACAACTCGACAGCGTTTCGTTGGTATAATTTATTATGTTACACAATAAAACAAGAGGCTGTGTCGTTATAATTGTGATATACAGTGCAACCTCTCCCGGGCGGCTCTCTCTTGAGAAACTACCTCCCTTCAACAGCAGCATGATTTTTCAATTATTTTTATTATTTGGTTGCTTGTATCTATAATGTACATTTATGTAAAAATTATACATAAAAAATCTTCTACTCTCCTTTACACTGAGTACAGAGTTAATTTTAATGTAAACAAATTTAGTTGGTATAGAACAACATGTATAATTATTTAACCCGGGCAATGGACCGTCCTTGATTTTCAATTAACCCCAACCTTTCAGAATTTTGTTTACACCATTTATAAGTTTCTGGTATTTAAATAGTAGCGCTTGTTTTGTGTGCTTTAAGAAAAAAATCTCTAATTTACACACGTAGTCAATGTATGTATGTTTAACCAAACCACTTAACCAAATAGTATATGAATTTAATATACAGTCAAACCTGACTTAACTTTATTTCTATCTAATAATATGACTACCTCAATATTAAGACTGCTGTCCGGTTCCCAAAGATATTCTTATCATCGAGGTTTTACTGTAGTGTAATGTCGGATATTTCATATTTGGTTTAATTATTCATACTAAGTGTCAAGTTCTACAATGGTTGACATAAGTATAATACATTAAATTAATTAGTCAAAAGTTTTATGAAATTACACTTTTTTAAAAAAAATATCTGCGGCAACATAAACCATTTTAGCAGCTTGAATAGGTAATATTTCAAAACAGCTGATATAAATTGGTTGTTGTAGCGTTAAAACAACTTACGTATTATGCTACACACTTTGGTTGGTCATAACTAGATATGGATTTAAGTTTAAAATACCATTCGGTTGGTTCAATACAGAATCACAAAATCAAACTATGTTTCCTAACGTGTATCAGTCATTTGAAATCATTAATCTTTTCTTGGCAATTGATTTATCACAATCAATAAAATTACATTTATAATGCATAGGTAAGTGATTGAAATGTGATCACTTCTGGTATAAAAATCTGTTTCAATACAGGAAAACATCGCATAGCCGCTTAATCTTAATATTACGTCCATCTTGTTACAAGGCCACTTTCGGACCAGCTTTTAATAACTCCCCTATAATTCAACATGATAATGAGACCATTTTATTATTACAACCGATTTTCCGGGTCCTGAAGGTGGTCTCAATATCAGAGTTATACTCTTAACAGTTTTCCCTTAGATATGATCTAAACAAGCCACGCCCCTACATGTACAATCCACTTCTACATTTCTGTGGTTTAAAATACTATACCCGCCCAATCGATTTGCGCTCAACTTTCTGACAAAACCATATCGTGTTAAAACAAATGGTGTTTTCAAGCATAATTGACATTTCATTTTCCATTAATCAATTATTTAGTGTCGTTGCCTATGTCAACAGTTATGGATAGAATTGATTTAAAAGTCATTGTTCATTTGCGTTCCTCGATAGCAGAAAACAAATATGCTAATGCTACAATCAGAGAACTTGACACTGAAGATTAAAGAGCGTAATTTAGAACATGAAAGGGGCAATGTTAGAATAAAACTTATTGACCAATGAAAGGAAGTTGAGATCAACACAGCAAGAAATAAATTTGTACATTGTTCGTGTATAATGTCCGTTTTCAGCGGTATTTCAGTTACAGTAAACCCTCAGTAATGAGACCTCTTTCAGGACCCGAAAAAATCGGTCGTAATAATGAGGTGGTAAATTATAGGGTGTTATTAAAAGCTTGTCAGAAAATAAGTGGTTGTTATGACAAGGTGGTCGTAATATTGTGTTTATCTCAATATAAGGTTTTACCGTATATATTGGCGTACATCTTATCTAACAAGTTTTCCTAGATTCCGTTCAATTTCTAACCTTTTTCTCCGTAAGTAATCGCCAACTTCTTTAATCCCGCTATAGCTCTAACCAAAGTTCTACTGAGAACATGTACTAGATCCAAGATTCGAACTCACGAGCCCAAGGCCGTAGATCTACAGTTCTACCTATCGAGCTAAGTGAGCGGTCTTTAAGAGAACAAGGAGATCGTTGACATGATTATATCAAGAGGGAGAGAAGGGGGCTATTAAAAATGAGCGGAATATATCAGAATCAATTTACCTCTGTTTTAATGTATCGTTTCAACAATAAGTCGCTTTGTTCGTTGATTGATGACTGATAACCTTCAGTTTAATAAAGATCTATTGTCTTGTTGAGTATGCCTGAATGAGTTGTCACTAATTACAAATTAGTCAAAAAGATTCCTATCTATAACATTATATTGATAAAAAAACGGGGGTTGTGTTAATTGACAATGCTTGTGTCGCATATCTGATGTTGTGAACAAACTACAGTATGAAAAAAAAACTCCCGCATATCTGATGTTGTGAACAAACTACAGTATGAAAAAAAAACTCCCGTAGACTGACGCTTACATTGAATGATCCTAAAGCAACATGGGATGGATATCAGTGATAGTACATCTTAATTCATTGAATGATGTTCTGCATGATTTTGCCATAGTGTTTTCTCTTCGTTGTTGCACAAATTATATCGCATTCCACACAACGCAAATCAATGTATTTTCTGGTAATATTTCATTTTTCCACTATCAATGATTTTAAACGAGTTGTTAGAATTTCACTGTGTCAAATATTCCCCTAACATTTAAGTTTTGAATCGTATAGCCTATAAATCAGCATAATTCCTCCAGTTTAATCACCGAATCATACCATTCCGCCGATCTTAAAGATTTCTTAAAAAACCGTAAAGATTTGAATATAGTCAGCGATAAAAGTCAAATTTCCGATGAAAAGAAGTTCCCTAAGTTTACATTGATAGTAATGACCCATTTATAACAATAGCACGTGGGTTATATTACACGAACCTGACACTATAATACCAGCATGATTAGTGTCATACATTACCCTGAATTCAGTAGTAGGGTCCGTTTGACATTGGAAAAAATATATGTCTAATGTATGCATCGTCCTTTGTAGACTGATTTAATGTCATCTACGTGGTAATTTGGTAACATCAAGAAACATCCGTTGGACAATTTATCTTGAGACACCACTTTGTATGGTATCGTGTATCAGACAAATGTTGAGGATAAAATTAAATGGAATCGTTTGTTATGGTATAAAATACGTTACTTTACCATTCAAAATGTTGATCAAGTTAATAAGAAAGTGAGATTTTGTTCAAATTTATAGCTTTAAGTATAAAAGATAAAGAATAAGTGCAACAATGTATTTTAATTGCCAGTTAATAAATTTATTCATAAATATGAATCCATACATTATTCTACGAACAGCACGATTGACTGTTAAATTTTACCCACACAAAAGAAACATATTTTAAAAGAAAAAAGTATTACTGATCAAACATCGCATCACTTATAATGCAAACGACTACCACTGCAAGAAGTTATTTCCCCTTTTTTCTGAATTAAAAAAACTGTTGAAACATTTGATGCCGTACTGTGAGTTTTGTTCAGTTTAACATAAATAATGAAAGTATAAACCTTTCTTCTTAAGGTATAAATTATATTCAAGCATGTGCATAAATTGCGTCTAAAGTAAAGTTTAATACGTCTTTGTAAATAAAATTTTAGCACCTAATATTCTACGTCCGTATGCTTTTTTACCTAACTTGAATTATGTAAGTTGTATCCTCAGAGCGGGATAATAAAACGTCATATTTTAGATGTCATTCTCGTGGCTGTGATTCATCGGCTTGCTTTAGCATTTCATTTGTTTTACTAAAAAGAAGAGGGAATATTTATTTCAACATTTCCTCCAAGCTAACAATGCACGAAAAATAACCTGTTTAACTTAATAAATAAAGTATCTATAATATTTAACGCTTAGTGTCGGGGCTTGTACGTATTTTGCCGTTAATAAGAGATCGCCTTTATGCAAGAACATTTACACTGAAACCTGTGTTTGCGACCACCTCCGAATAACGATCACCTGTGAATAAAGACCACGCTTTGAAAAACAGTCGGTGATTATTTAGAACAAACTGACCTCCGAATAAAGGCAGTCTGTCAATAACGACCACATTTTGTCTTTCCCAAGGGTTGCTTTTGTTCACGGATATGACTATATAAAGTAAAATGGCGAAGAAAAACATTAATTATCAAGTGTAGATGAATTTAATTTATTACTATATTTAGCAATACGCTATTGATTTATTGTTCTTTTGATTTCGGCAAGAGTTTTACATTGGAATTGATTAGGTAATTAAATAAATAGTTCATCGACCGTTCACCTTGATCAGTCATCAAAACGTGGCTCTTTCAAGATGGCGCGTAGGTTCATTTGAAAAGCGCGTTAATCATGACTGCTAACATGAACGTTAGATATTAAATGTTACATTGCAGTAATGCCTGAGAAATGCTAGTTCAAAGTATTGGGGGAACAAGAACATTTACATGCTGACCGGGGAAGATGAATAAACGATAAACGATGTTAGCTTAAATAATTATTTTTGATGTATCACCCATGTAGTGTAATAGAAAAAACGACAATGAAATCCCACACAAATTTTCAAAATTAGTCTAACCGAACACCATCCTTTATGCGGACGCCACGGGATATTCGTTACGATATTGTATGTACTCTTTGTCGCTGTAAAATGCTTTCTATAATACACCAGCGGGATATTAGCGGGATAGTTTCATGTCTGTGCAGAAAATATAGTCAGTAATGAGGAACTAAAAGAGCGTCAAAATGTTTCATCTTGTTGCATTTAAACGCGACAATGCTGTTATAGAAATGTTAGGCCTTGGTTCGTTGTTGGACGAACGTCTGGTATATCTTATATCTTATATCTAATGACAAAATCGTTTTAAAATCTTACATAATTATATCCATTGTGTCGTAATAATGGTTACCCAGACTTTTGAATATCAACTTTCATTTTCGCTGCAACTGAATGAATCAAATAATTTATCAAGTGGGTTGTGTATATTTAAAGAGAGAACAAAGCGGTAAATTAGTTACGAACAAATCACTTGCCCAGTTAATTTTATTTACGTACAGTATACACCGAAAAAAAGTAGTAAATTACTGCTATTAAAGTAAAAAATCTGTTTATTTCTTCTTCCGTAAGCTGACAATAAAACAACCATCTCTGTGTATAATCTCATCATTATATATATCAGCGACCGTTTCGGTCAAACTAATGACCCAATCCTATAACTAATAACCTTTCAGTCCATAAAGCGATATTAATGCCTCATTTCACTCTCGTCAAATAGCAGTATATTTCAATTTGTTAACAATTTCTATGCTGATTATTAAGATGGGGAAATGGATTTATTTTGATTCACACGTACATTAGGTTCAACTTAACTTGAATTTGATATTCCTGATGATGTGTCGTTACCTCAGTTTAATGACAGGGGACGTTTAACGCCGTTTAAAAATGTAATTATTATGCTCCTTTACTATAATAGGACATGACTGTAGTAAATTCCTATGGACCGGAATTATGATTTCATTTTATCCATATTTCACGATATGCTTTACGACGTAGAAAACGATGTGCCCGAGAAAAATGACTGCTTCACGTTATCTTAGTTCTTACTACTAGTATATCCGAGTTCACTATAACCACGTTTTACTGTATCATACACATATAACGTCAGTAAAATATAAAATGTTAAACAGAAAGTAAGTTTGCGTTGAGATTTATCGCCATTAAATCTATAATTCGTCCAGCCATAGATCACAGAAGCGAATGTTACTTTCTCACCCAGTGTTGAAGATCTACTTGACTAATCACAATAAATAATACAACATAAATCATCTATTTTGGTGATAACTTTGACTATTTTATCATTCATATGTATTACTTTGTAAGTTCATGTTATCTGAAATACAACAAGAGGCTCCTGTCACGTGGTGTAACCTACCAGTATTGTTCAATTTTTATCAACATCACTGACAGTTACAGAAATCCGTCTTTATTTTTTTAAATAACTCATTTTTGTCACGTGTTCCAAATCTTTTGTATCTAGGTACAAGAGATTTTGAGAAAAGTGTAAAAAGAATCTAAGTGTTAGCTGTTAGTGAATGATGTTGACTTTAAAAGATCTTAACTTATGTTTCACCATCATAAGACCGTCCTTTAAAAATTGCTGGTTTGCAGTTATGCGACCGACTCATTAAATAAATCCCCGGCCCATTTTTTTCAGTTTTCCTGACATTTCTTTTCGTCATTCATTCCTGATTTGCTTTTTCAGTACAAGCATAACAAAAAGGACCTACCTACCTACCTACCTACCTACCCACTATTAAAAGTGTGGGTCCCGTAACCGCAAAACAACATTTTTAAAGGGTGGTCTGATATTTGAATGATTATATATGTTTGACAGGTTTATGTTGTTATGATGTTGTTAGTTGTTGAAACATTGTTGTTCCTTATTATAAAGTCGGTGATAAATTGATGGTGTGTGGTCTTTATTGGTTTACAAAATGATGTATAACCTAGTTTTAAAAAAACATGTGAGTATGCCAGTGTACCTCTTTATATAATCGGGTTATCACATGACTAATTGGACATTTAGTGTGTATTCTGGTCCGATCAAAAAGTAACTCGGTGAGTCAAACAGTTATTATATATATTTTGATGGGATAAACGATGATGAAAATTGTTCATATTTAGATAATAGGTTATGCTCAAGGCGTGATGTTAACAGAACAAGCTCTCATAGCAACCGCCTCATTACTAAGACCACCTCGTCATGACGACGATTTATTTTTAGTCTTGTTTACACTATATCTTCTATATTTCAACTTGAGAATAGGACTACCTCAATATTACGGCCGATAATTTTGGTCCGAAATGGTTGACGTAATATCGAGCTATTACTGTGGTTATATTTATTGTCATTTTTACACCTCTTCTTATTCATATTTGGCGCGAGAGGAACCTTCGGTCGCATGTGGAGGAGCGGGTTATAACTGGTCCGCAACCAACCAACACATCGTGCATAATTGGTCGATAATATTAAGCTATCAAAGTTATAAGCAAATCACAGGAACTTATTTTGTGAAAATTGATAAAATCAAGTCAAACATGCTTACATAACGTTTTGGTTGGACCGGGATCCTCTTGATTAAGAATTTTCATTGAATGCTGGTGTTGTTGTTTAATGACCAAAAAGTCAATGCAAAATCATTAATTTACACGGTAATTTGCCTATGATTAATTTTACGTAATAAACACCCCTTATTTATTACAAGCGGTCACGTGTCAGCCACCTACATCATAACAAACAAAGTTAGCAATTACGAGGGGGCAGTGATTTGGCAATAAGGAAAACGCTATTTCCCCGTCTGTACGTTTAACCGAAATACGCATAATTTCAAATTCTCAGCAATGAATACATACATGATGTTACAATACAAAATGTATATTGCATTATCTTCTATTTATTTGACTGCATTATAATGTAAAAGTTAATGTGGCGGTAATTATTGTCACAAGTGAATTATTCATGCGATATGAAAGTTTTAATTATAAATTGATACAATAAGCACGACGCCAACAGCATGGTGTGTGTGTATAAATGCGCATTTATATCTACTTTAGAATGACAGGCCGTTTAAAATTACTTGAACAGGGTATGAAAATTTATGATTTGGTCGATTTATCAAATTCTGTGGAATAAATAATTGATACATCAATAACATTAAGCATTTTGTGTTGAAAAGTGTTAAAAACAAGTTTTGAACACACTTTACAATCACCGCCAAAATATTTTAATTGAGGGATGTAAAACAAATATTATCAAAAATGAATGCAATGTCTTTGTTCGGGTTTGGACTGACTGTGTTAATAAGATGTAATTTGACTTAAGCATATTTGTATGTCACGAAGGATATACAGACATTTGAAAACTCTTTTAAAAGTCAAATGGGTACATTTTTAAGAGCCAGTTCGGTTCATTGAAAAAGGAAAATAAGCGCTGAATTCAATGTCTCACCGGCAGCTAGAGTCATTTGGCGACTTTTCTGGCTTTAATCGCGGAAGAAGAACCCATGCTTATACGTGGGTAGAACCACCGACCTTCTTTAAGTTAACTGGATGGCTTCCCACATCCTCACACGTGAAGTTTGTTATATCTCAGGAGGGGATTCGAGCTCTCAACGGTAAGACACTAGTGGTTACTGGTGAGAGACCAAAACCTCTCAACCACGGAGGCCCTATTCGAATGAGTGTAAAAGCATGATATTACGATAAACCCTGTACCTAGATTTATGCTTTATCACGGTGACACATAATACTGCAACGATAGTTAAATGACGTAGTGATGCTAATATATTGTTAGTTTGATAAATCATATGATGAAAGTTGGATAGACTTATGAAACTGCGTTCATTTAAATTTATTGCCAAATAGAAATTCATTCTCGTGTGATAACTTTCTTTGACATTCCATCGGGGCAAATATATTTTGTTACAGCACTTAAGCGAAACATATGAATTACATACGATGGCGATCATACTGTATAAGCGTATATTTAAATTGTCAAACCTGTGTTTGCAGCCACAGGCGAAGAATGGACACCTTGTACATAATGTCAATTCTTTGAAAACTGTCATTGATTTTTTAGTCTTTTCCAAGGATGGCCTTTGATCACAGGTTTGACTGTATAAGACGGTCAGTAACGGTCGTTAAACCACCCCTATTCTTCGAGTACATCGCTATGCATTTCTCAAAAAATTCAAAAATGAAAAGGAGTTCTTGATTAACAACATATGAATCAAAAGGTCACCAAATATAAGAAAAATCAAACCACAGTAGGGGCTCATTATTGTTAAAAAGGTACGCCCCTGACCGGGACTTTGCTTATGACAAAGTATTGTTTTCCTTTTATGTTTTGTCTGTTGTAATGGAACAAACTTAATATTTGGTTATTCACATATTAAATTCATAGAGTACATAAAGTATTATAAAATCAATGCTTTTTGATCGTATTCTACTATCTTCGACTTTGTCGAAGTGCGATACATGTTGATAAATTACGTAAGAAAAAACAAAAACAAAAAAAAACAGAAATTACATATCATACTGCATGGCATGGTGTCACAAAGCAAACGGCCAGTTGTCTGATCATCCCTGATGCAAAAGACTAGGAGTGTGCGATATATATCGGAGATATCGATTATCGCGGTATCTTTCAAAACGATATGTGATATCGCGATATGATTTTTAAATACCGGTATTTTTAAGATATATGAAGTGCAACTAAGTACGCATATATAAACAAAGACAATGTAATTGTAGAATGTCAGTAAGTAAGACCTAAGACGTAAGACGTAAAAAAATTCTTGCCAGGCACATTGTAAGTTTTTTCACCCATGTCTGATCTTATACAAGTTAGCCTTAGAGGTTTTAGAATAAAATCACTATAATAACTTTTACGACCGTATAAAATACATATAAACATTCAGGGGAAGAATGAATTCCATAGTGAAGGCTATTTTTGTTTACTTCCTAACAATCATTGTTTACAATGTATTGCAATTTATTGCGATACCGTATTAAATATTACACTCTGTATTAAATATTGCAATCATTTTTGCTGGCAATACCCACCCCCTAGAAATGACACAATGCTTTCTCTTTAATTACTAGTTTATCTTTAAATCATCTTTATACTAAACGTACACAATAAAAGCACCAACCATCCAGTGCAGACATACCACATAATGTAGGGAATATACCCAAGGCCTTGCGCCGACTGGTTTCATAAAAGATGTTTTCTCCACAAACTAATTTACAAAGAAAGCACCAAACATCTAGTGCAGACATAACACGTGATGTCGGGAATGTCCCAAGGTCTTGTACCGGAGAATTACTTGAAAGGTGTTTTCTCCAAAACACTGAGTCATTTCCGGATTCAGTATAAACATCTATACTTAAATCCAACAACACCCTTGTTATGTTTGTATCAGGTATTGACTTTGTGTCAATCGATGTGTTTGTAGCTGGAAAAATGACGAACCAGATTTATGCATAAATGATACTGCATCAATTTTCCCACATATTGATTTTTACATGGTGAGTAATTCGGCGATTTAGTGCGGTATAGTGCGGTCTAATGAGATTCGAATCCTTTGATGGTGGCTCTCGGTTGATTAACCCTTACTGCAATAACATTCACATCACCCGCCCACCTATTGAACTGTCTCAAAGTACATTCAATCGAAAACGCAAAATTGGCCTTGCTTCATCAGACGTTATTCTACGTGTTTCAATTCACATGCATATCCGACTGTGATGTCTGAATCGTTTAGACGCTCTTTGATAGTCTAATGTAGTCTACATCCTTGCTTTGTTAATTACGATTTATTGCCAATGATGCGGAAAGATTAAATTATTTTAGTTTTAACATAGAAATGCAAATGAACCGAGGCGTATCCGCCATAAAATTACGTTTTATGTTATGCGAAAGGTATTTTAAGCTCTCTAGATGAAGCTAGAAAAAAGGTGACACTCTTGCATGCTGCGTTTTACCGCGCTCATTAATCAGAGTCCCGGCGAGCTTGCATCACCCAGTGCAACGGCTGCGTCAGAGTGATAAATTGTATTTTATAATGCACCGAACTAGACAGATTCGTGTTGTTGAGTTTTTTTATGTAATTTCCCCATCGCCTGTCTGACTGTGTAATTAACCTTGTGGTTGGCATGGCTTTGTTATGTCTAATTTATATTACAAATATTAACATGAAATATTCAAATCAGAATAAGCATCGTTTGTTATACATTTGATGCACATTTATTTCCGGCACGAAACCAAATCGTTTGTAGTATAAAATCCTTGGTATGCCTCTGTGGTTGAGTGGTTATGTTCTCAGACTAGTAATCACTAGTCCCTAGCAACTCTACTCCGGACCAAATTTCACATTACACAAATTACGGGTAGCCGGAAACGATCCATTTTGGCCGAAAATGGTATATAATATATCAAATGATCACGATATTATAGGGAATGAATAAGTACGATTTGATCACGGGTGTATTACTCGTTAGTGTAATCTCATTAAATATTCACAGTGAAATAGATTTGGTGACATATTTAGGATGGTTTAGTTTGGACCACACTTATGTCACAAAAACATTTCCTCCCAAATTGCTGTTTTAGATATCTGTTCAAAATTAACCACTCAGTAATTCGTATTTCTCTAATGTTATAATTTAGCGGTGTTTACCTCAATGTCTCATCTATCTTCTGGTCATTATTTCCTGGCGCGTCTTGCTCAGGCTATCCTTAAAAAGCTTTGGTTTGCAGTTACGTATTGTACCCTAGTAATTAGAAAATTCCTGATTCTAATATTTTGGCGTGATTTTGACAAAAACGTGTTTTCCGTTCCTGATTCCAGATTTTTGATTTTTAATACAAGCATATAAAGTTAAAAACATGCCTACCTACCTACCCAACGTTAAAACTGTGGATCGAGTGTTCACAAACTAACATTGATTTAAGGATAACCTTATTTATTCGTTATTTCACGGACGTGAAACTCCGGCCACTTATAAATTTATATGATGAAATTCGACTCTGGCGATGATAAAATTGTTTAAATATTTTGTTGGGAATGAGACAAAATATCAATCAAAACATTTGGTAAATGTTGAATACAATAAAAAAACGCAATTTCCCCTATCAGAAATAATCTAAAGATAATTATATATTAATGCTGTATTTAATGGCGTTCACGCCATGATGATCATAACCGCGTACAATAAGCATGTTTAGTTTGGAAATAACAATAGTTATTCATTGCATTCAATATGTGATTGAAAACATTACATAAGAACAGAAACACCAGCCTGTTTTTTTGTCCCAATGTATACAGTAAAACCTCGCCTTATGAACATCCCACATGGACACATGTTAAGAACAGTTTTTTAAGGAACACATTTTATAATGACGACGACTAACTGACGATTGAGCTCCACTATTAAGGACACCCTGCAAGTTAGGACTCTTTTCACTAGACCCACAACTGTCCGCAATAGAGGAGTTTTACTGTAATTATGATACTGTGCGTTGCTCCGGTAACTGACTTATTCAGACTATCAGGAGTAATGGCTTTGGTCTGAGGACTAACCTTTACATTATCGCAAAACATCCTTTGTGGCCTCACTACAAATGTTTGTGCTAGGAAGGTAAAATATTTCGCGGTTGCAAAATCTAAGCACGGTGTTTCGATTTTTCATTACTATTTTATATGTTTATAGCTAAACATGGAGACTTATGTTTTCAATACAACAATTACATGATAAGTACTAAGCCAGAAAAAATAATGTCTCATGTTTAAGGTGACTTGACGTAAGTAACAGTTCTTCTCTAATCCGTTTCTCGGGGCTTTTTGAGAGAATAAGAGATATGTTTCACCCTAAATATTTTCGTACTTTAGATTTTGTCATTCGAATCGTCAAAAATAGGGTCGATGTTAAAACATAGGGTCGATCGAGTGAGCGTGAAAAATACGACTATTTTTTCTGACCTAACGAATTTTAACATCTTCAATTTGTAAATAAACTGCTTATTTTCTTTCCTCGGAAGAATACTTATACATGTGCATATTTTAAAATTCTTCACGTTATGCAATGTGTTAGATAGTATTTATACTTGTGATCTTTCATTTAAATGTCTTAACGAGGCATTACACCATTAAATTAGTCTGTAATGTTGACATACTAATAACGATAAAAGTATCGTAGCCATAAACTGCATAATTTGTCGTCTGATTTTTTGTGTTGTTATATTTGCATCAATTGATCATTATCAAACTGAAATAATTCCTACTGGCATATTTTCCAATGAGAAGCAAAATTAATATCTAGATGTGGTAATAACTGACATGCAGTATGATTCTGTATTTGAAGTTAAGTAATAATATACATAATAATAATGTCATGAAAAAATGGTAATTAGAATATGCTAATGAATGAAAATTATAACAAATTTGTGTATCTTTAACATAAAGTGAAAAAAAACTTGAATTATACATCTCTGTAACAATAATTGTTCTTGCCTTTATAAATACATTTTGTATTTTTGTAATATCTTCCGTGTTTCCCGAGTATGTTATTTAATTAATCAACAAATAAATATAAAGCAGTATTATGAATGAATTATAAACTGATTTAAGGTTGAGATAATTATTTGTAGAATGAACACCGTCATCATGCAATGGACACTGGTTAGCGACGAGTTGGAAAAAATGAAAATGATGATATAAGTTGAAATACTTTTTTACTTTTTATTTTTATACCAAACATTAAGTGTATCATTTTGTTCTTCCAAGCAGTTTATTTGCTATTCGATAATGCAAATAATATAAAATTGTTGTCTACTAATTTATCCTTAAATAAAGCTGTCAAACTGGACATAAACCACACAAAGATATGGCATGCGGAATTTGCTTTAATACATCACTGAAGGTTTTTAACTATCATAGTTTCACTATGATATGTATCTGATTGGTTAAGATAACTTTTAGCAAACACTGACTGTTAATAAAGCCATTAAGCTTCCTGACTATTTTATGTATGATATCATTAGAATCTCATTAATAAAAGTGTCAATTTTAAGGTAGAAAAATTGAGATATGTATGAAGTTATACCGTAGAATGATAAACATCATGTGTTTATATGATCATTAGTATTCAAAAGTTAAGACATCGTCTCGTCATGATGATTTATTGGCCCAATAGTTGATCGAGAGCCCTTTGTTATTCCACAAGGGGCTGTTAACCTATATATTACACTCTGTTGCTTACAAATAGTTAGCAAATAATTGCAATTGTGCAAAGATTTATCATATATCGGATGGCTTAGCAAACACGCACGAACTCATAAATTCATATGTTATCACATAATTAGATTGAGAACGTGTCTATAGATAACATTTTTGAAATAGTCCCCTTTCAAGCGTTTAGAAAGAAAGCTTATATATTTGTTCTTGGTGCGACAAATTCGATACAAATTTCACGGGTCGGTGCAAGAAGCATCTATCTCCATGTAGAGAGAGAAGGAGAAAAGCCATTCGTGCAATCATCCCATCAAGCATAAAAAGTACAGTAGCCATGGAGCAAATTTCAAATCATTTCTTGATCTGATACCATCACATTGTTGCCAATTCAAACGCGCTGTTAACATGACCATTATAACAAAATATGTTAATTATTTTTTTTATTCTTAAGTTTAAATTTCTTTTGTCTAATGAACCAGTGTTTTAATTGCTCAATAGATGTTAAACTTAATACAATGTAGTAGAAGAATAACTGGTCGACATAGAAATGTTCATAAAAATCTGACACGAAGATTCAATTACAACTGCCAGAGCAGAACAGAACAGAGCTTCAAATTTAGGCTTATACAAATTGCATACAATAAAACATCGATAATACGTCCACCTTCGTGACCCGAAAAATCGGTCGTAATAATGAGTAGGTCTAATTATCAAGTTGAATTATAGAGGAGTTATTGAAAATCTGGCCAAAAGTAAGTGGTAATTAAAACAAGGTTGTCGTAATATTGAGGTTTTAGTTTACATACTATTAGTCAAAATACAAACAAAATTACCCATAAGATCATAATTACAAGGATAAAAAAATCAGCGTAAGATTGAAGACGATACAGTAAATAATAAATACTTACTTACAGATGATGAATTTGCATAAACCATATTTAAAGAGGTTTTAGGAACTTTTTTAAACACATATATACCCAAATTCAGTAAAATATTTTAATATCTGATTTTAACAGGTGGATAAATAGAAACCTGCTAAGTTATGCAAAGTAATATTGCTTCATGAATCGTTTCCTTATGTCAAAATAACAAGGTCATATTAGAATAAAATGTTACTCGTCTTCTATATCATGTAGATTACAATATGAGCAATGACAAGAGATCTTATTTTTTTCTTGGAAAGGAAACCAGTTCTTTTATTACCCCCAAATGATCAGCTAGAATAAATTGCATTTGTGAATTGTCCATTTACAATGCCATTTTTCTTCCTGTCAGTAATTCCAATCCCTTCATATCCTTCTTATTTACTCTTGTCACTCCAGGTTATGTTTAAAACAACTCTTATGTAACTGTGTATGAGGCATTGGCTGTTTTCTCTGATATTTTATAAGCTGCTCTTTTCATTTCATTTCCAGGTGCACAGGGTTCAAGGTTATAAGACCTGAGATCGGTCTCTGAACTCAAATCATATCTTGTCTTTTAATGTTTCAGAGTTCAGACAATAGCTGATCAGACAATAACGATATTATTGATACATTATCCTGACAGCATAATTGACTTGAATATGTATCTAAACATTAATCAGCTGCATCTTTTTAACCATAATACATGTACTTTGAGAATGGAATTGAGATTTGAGCTCGGACACTGTTCTCAAGTTTTATAACCTCGAGGCCAGACCTGTTTGTAATTTCTTAACCCCGCTACACATATACCGTAGAACATGTCTGTAGTGGATTACTTTGGATTAGAATAATCATTTCATTATATTTTTATTCCACCCTATCCATGACAATGGAACAAAGAAAGTTGTATTTGGGGAACACTACATAGTTCACTATATCTGATTCTTCACTGTATCAGAGTTCACTCTAACCGTGCTTTATTGTATAGAACATTATATCTTAATAATTATATGTTTATTTTATCTATCTTCAGTTGCCCATTCGGACGCTTTTGGTTATGGGTTTCGTCCATATGAGTATATAGAACCACTGAGAGTTACAGCCGATAAAAACAGTACATTATGTGAAGCACGGAAGCAAGAGATCCGACTAGGAATGTACAGTCTACGATCGTTTATTCTTCCTAAAATATTGTCGATAGTAATGAGTACTGCAAGTATATGTGGAATTAGTTCTTCACCATTTTTGGTAAGGTTCAGATAATTGTGTCATACATATACGTTGTAGCCTCCATAGAGCGGCCCTATAACAACCTCCCTTCAACTACAGAGCGCTTTTTCCCACTGTACGATTTCACTATTGATTTAACCTCTCTAGGGCAACAACCTCTCAACAACATATGTTTACCTCTCGAGAGGTTGCAATGCAGATAAGATATTTTATATAATTCATTTTATCCCAAGGTGGTCTCAATATCAGGGTTTTACTGTACTACAAATACAACAATCAGTGAGCAACTGAGGCCAATATTGGAAAATGATATATCCTTACTCCGCACGCCTCATTTAAATACAATTTGCTGTTAATGTTCAGTCATGACAATTAACAAGATAGATTGGTATTCTTAGTTCGTATGAAATTTATTTATAGCCTTGATTTAGTTCAATTATTGCGTGCATAAAATGCGTGTGAACTGAATAAAATATAATATGCTGTCATATGTACACTTTAGTGGTTTAAATATAACACTATCATTGGTCTATAAAACTCTAAAAAATCGTCGGATCCATTTCCTGTTCACCCAATGAAGTTGCATGCAAGACGATTTATGTGTTCATTACGGAATCCTATATTGATTTGATTTTGATTTGAACGCAATAATTATCGTCCGAAGACAGCACTACATACTAAAATTTAGACGATAATTATAGAGGTGAAATCGTTAAATTTCGCTGGTATAAGTGCCTGATTTCTAAATCAAGCGATAATTATCGCCTTTAAAACGATGATTATCGCGTGGTACTGGCGAAATCTAATGTGGACGCTATAGGATTCCGTAGTTCATTTTCAGCTGTACGATGCATATTAATGATTTGATATCTTTTCCAGGTTATTAAAGCTTTTCATGCAATTTTGACTTCATCGCTTCCCATTGCCGCCTTTCATCTCAGCCAAAGTCTTCATTCATCAAGAGACGTCGCCACACTATCGGCTATATTCACTGCTTGCTCTCTATCTTTGAACATATTTGGCACACATACAATAATAAACAGTTTTCTATCCCCAGTGGTGATGCTGGCGCTCATGGGTTTCGTAAAAAAAATTAAAAGTGGTTATCCCAATGTAACGACCATTGTGCAATCTCAAGTAACAAGCGATAAACAAAGACATTTTTCAAATTTCGTCAAATTGAGGACATCAATGCTTAAACAAACATCGTGTGTTGAAACATTCAAAGACCATCAAACGTTTGGTGAGATTTCTTTACCAAAAGGCACAGTATCTACAAATGAACCAGATTTAACGAAAGATGGCGCGACACGTGGTAGCCAAGACGAGAATGCAAATCTAGTCCGTTGTACAAACGAACAGAATGTCAATTATGAATCAAAATATTATTATAAGGAGTATTACAAATCCCAAAATATTGCGCCAACATTCGGTGCAAAACATGTCGATGTTAGGAGTTTAATTTCATTCTGTTCTATTCAGACATTGCAACCTGCTGAATTAGTGTTCGGAATGATGCTTGCTGTGTGTATTTACATTCGAGTGGATCTAGTGATTGTACCAATGTTTATAGTTTTGGTAAACTGGAATTTTACGTACAACCACCTTATGAGTATAATAAAACAATTAAAATCTTATGTAGTAGGAATGCTATGCGGCGGTTTGATCGGCGGGGGCGTTGATTACGTCACATACGGGTTCGCGTTTATTTCGCCGCTACAATGGTTTCGGTTCAACATTTGGAATGGATTGGCCGGCGAAATGTTTGGCGTGCATTCTTTCCATTTCTATATCACCAAGTTATATCAAAACGAGCCGTTTTTTATATTATTGTTTGTTGTATTGCTGTGTGAATATATTATTAATTCTATTGATTGTTTAAGAAACTTCGCTTCACGTGACACCGAAGCACGTGACAGAGCTACTAATCAAACTTTATTTATATTTATTTGTCTTTTAATATCCTACAGCACAAATAGTCATAAGGAATTGAGGTTTTTGCATAATACAATTGTTTTCTTTTATATCGCTGTTTCTCGTGCAAGTATCACATTATATAAAGTTTTAACGAGATTATGGGTTAATCAAAATGACCGCGAGTATTCTATATATTGTTTTTACCTATTCATTTTCTTGTTTGTATCTAATCACACGTATTACTTGTTCAAAATGCCACACAGCGATAGAGCAAAGTGGACGTATAGTGGAAATACGGATTCGCACAGTGAAAATATGTGCCTGAACTTTATACGTCAACAAAATGACGTGACAGGTGTATTTCTGGACAGTCCAATGAAAATGACTGGTGCTTATTCGGTCTTACACAAAAATGTGCCAATTTTTGCCTTGAATATGTATGAATTCATGGAGTACAATTACAAAGGAAAGTATGACGTCATGGGGAAATTCAAAAGTATCCATCGCTACGGTTATACAGACTTTAGTGAGACATCAGAATTTATTTCAATCTACAACACACCGTATTTATTAAAGCAACTAATTGACAAACAAGAGTATAATTACATTGTACTAAAAATTAATCGACATTTTGTTGACATTGGTTATAAGGAAGTTTTTCGCGCGGGAAATTCAAAAGTACTTAAAAGAACGTTTGGGAAAAAATCTGAACTTTCATTGGATGAAATTTCAAGAGACACTATGGTTGGTTCAAATGCTACAGTACTGGAACTCGAAGGCAGTTGGTTAAAGTATTTCGGGGTGTACATTAAAGCGGAGCAACGCTTGATATTCGCAAATAGATTAGATCCACGACGAATCGGACCATTTAGAATTCTGCTAGACATGTACAAGACGCTTAACAAACCTAGCAGTTACAAACAAGTCCTGTCTGCCTGCATACAGGTACATACATCAGCAAATTGCTTACGTCGTCACGAACCTATTGTACTACATACCGGTTATTTCAGAACTTAATACATTTAAATAAATATAACATGTGTAAGATTTTATTGTGTAAAGATGAACTCCAGCAATTGTTGTATGTTTTTATCCATATTAGTAACACACTCCTGACATTCAAACAGTCTCGTATTTATTACACAATGTAATACATGTATACAACGTTGCTCGTCGATATATAACTGGAACACCGACGTATCTACACTGAGGCACACCGAGGGCAGGGAAAAACTGGGCAGGGAAAAATGGTAGGTTTATTATTACCCTTCTGATAAGATTGCCTCGGTTCAAATATGGGTCCGGTTTTAAAAGGTTTTACTATATTAATGTTATTATCTGAGCGTACTGCAGGGGTGTATGATGTAATCATTAAGTCATTATTAAAACAACACTGTCAGTAAATAGTTCCATAAAGGTTATAGGTATATGAATGGTTATGATCTAATACTCACTAGCTCCTCACCGCTGTGAGGAACCCAAACGGAACCTATTTTTTATGAGGGAAAGTTTTCCTGCAAACTTCCGATACACGGATGGTTCTTCTAGGAGTCTTCATCTTCCATTAAAACCAACAACAGCATTATAACATGAATGACACTGGTCAACACAATTGTATTTGTTCAGTATTTGCTGAACACCTTTAATGAAAACTCATGGACAATGTCCGATCAAATCTAAGAAAATTTATTGATGAAAATTGACAGAACAGACGAACAAACGAACAATCAATCAATCAATCAATCAATCAATCAGATTATAATGCAAGATTAACACTGTGTAAGCATACATACAATTCTAAGTTAAGAGGCGATTAATCAATTAATGCAAATCATTAGAAAAGTATACAGTCAAACCTGTGAACTGAAGCCGTCAAAAATGTGGCTACAAAATGTGGTCTTTATTGACAGGTAGCCTTTATTCGGAAGTCAATTTGTTCTAAATAATCAGTGACGGTTTTTCAAAGGATGACCTTTATTCACAGGGTGGTGTTTATTCGGAGCCGGCCGCAAACACAGGTTTGATTGTACAAAGAAGTACAAATATGAATTCTAACATTAGCGTTTGAAAACAACGATCAGATAAATTTATTCTAGAGGCAGGTTATAAACAATTGTAAGTAAACTTAATCTATGAAGAGTATTGTCCTCAGATGTACCTTGTAGTGCCACCTAGCGAACAAATCTACAAGGACAAACTTAAGAAATTCATATGTTTTGCAGAGCAAGATTTTTAAAGAGAATACAATGACATTCGTATTAACGTGTTTTTAATGATTATATAACAATATACTACATTTGTACGTATTTAATACTTACTTAAGCGTGGTACAATATGCAAATATGCATTAAATTAAAATAAACGAGGAAAAATGAAACATTGATAGTAAAATTCCACAATACATGTATTTATTTTAGCTGTCAAAGTTAACTTATTTGAAAAAAAAAACACGCCGTATGTTTTAAATGCACATTATGTTTTACCTTAAAGTTCTGGTGAACGGTTAACTAGTAGCAACTGTGCGATGAAATTTTGACATAATATCTATTAAAGACCATAATTTTGTTCCAGCCAAGTCTTATATGTTTTTGTAAATATCAGGTGTCCATGAATTTATTGAAAACCCTCGTACATTTTTTTCATTTTACATTGCAAAAATTAACCAAAATTATTTTGTATTAATTTCAAACAATAGCACAGAATCCTTAGGATGGACACACCACAAGTTTCCATGGAAAATGATGAGAGTGGCACCGATTTTAGAAAATAATTATATAGAACGTTTTAACTTTCTCATGATTAAAATGCATCTCTGGTTTATTATTAAACATGTGGGAAATGTTCTCTCTAATCTTTGACTTTTACTTAAATATTACTTAAAACATGTTTAATTTCATGTATTACTTTAAACAACTTATGAATTTTGACTTTCATGTCGGCCAAGCACTTGTCAGTCCTCAAGACTATTGAATATAACGTATAATAGAGCGACAAGAAATGCGGCAATGTCACCAAACCGAGTTTACTGAGCGGAAGCAGTTCTCCTATTGCTGTATTAATGACATTGACCTTGACCCCAGGACCCTAAAATATAATCCCATACTAGGTCAAATACTAGGATTTACACAAATCTAACCATGCTGAAACCCTGCTCAACAACGACAACTAGTTATTAGACGACTTAGATGATTATGGTTACAACAACAACAACAACAACAACAACAACGACAACAACAACAACAATAATAGTAACAAATACTATACTATATACTAATAAAGATAAGGCGAGAGACAATTCCTATACGGATGCATGGAGACAACACATAAGCGAATAAACTCAGTAATGAATATATACATGTACTGTTTTTTAAACAATTTTTCAGTTATATGCGGCGACCGGTTCTCCAAACCAGCTTTCCTGGACTGTATACTAACTAGTAATAACTACTAAATTACCCTTTCATAAGGACTCGACAACTTCTCCACATATGGAAGAAGACTGACATTTTTGCGTTTTTATGTCGTCACTATAATCACAATTCGAACAAAAATTATCATAGTAGAAAATATCTCATTGTGTACATTTCTGTCGAATTAAGCGACTGAGTCGTATTGCAAACGTCCACTTTGTATTTTGTATTTTATAAAACTGGAAGAAACACATAGGACAGACTTGGTTAATTAGCAGTAGGACTTTTAACTTATTTGAATTCTCAATGTTTTGTGTCGATCGATTGTTAGTATTGTAAAACATAAGAATTAATTCAGTTATTTGGGTTCTTCCTAGAATCGAGTGTTTTTAGGTGGAAGTTTAAGAAATCGACCCCCTGTATTTAATGCTCTACAATACAAATACAAAAGCTCTCATAAAAGTACATGGAAATTGGCCCTTAAAAGTGTCACGTGTATGATGTAAGGGGAACAACTCCGTATTGTTATCGGCAATTTTAAAGCAGAGTTTAGAGCCAAATATAAGTAGAGTTTATTTAGAAAATTCTTTAAAATCTAGTAACCCAAGCTAGTGGAGCTTAACGACTTAATTATAAAGAATTTTCTAGATAGTCTCTGCCTTTATTAGGCACTAAACTCTTATTTAGAATTTCCGATAACAAACACATTACTTAGTCGTAAAAAGTTCTTCCAATAAGTAATTGTCTTCATGGATTAGAAACGAGAAAAAAAATATGGATCTATTTGATTGGTTTAAGATGTTGGGCAAACACTAATAGTACATATCTGTTTTTGGTGATTTTATAAATCCACTAATACGCAATTAAAGTGAATTCCAGGGCAGCCGAATGATTACTTCACTAGATACATCACTGCTGAGCATGGAAAAATACTTCACTGCAACCTGTACTTTATTACATCCGAGTTATCTATGACCGTATTTTACTGTATAAGAATACGTACGTTATTTTGCAAGTCTTACGTGCATAAACACAATATTTAAATTCATCATACACAGTTATTCTATGTTACTAGCTTAATGTTACCATTAAACGTTTTAGAAGTCTAATAAAGTCCTTTGTACTCAAAATTGAAATGTACAAACGTGAATCTGCATTACAGTAAAACCTCGCAAACCGATCACCTCAATATAATGACCACCTCATTATGACAACCATTTTGTGGAGACTGATTTTTAAATATTATTCTATTAGTATTTCCAACGTATTGATGCGTTTTGATTTCAAATTCCAAAGGCGGTCTTAATATCATGATTTAACTGTATTGCAAAGGATAACCTCGATAATGAGACCACCTTCAGGACCCGGAAAAATATGGTGGTTTCAGTAAGTTAATTATAGGGGAGTTATCAAACGTCGTCTTCGAAATAAGGTCGTCGTATTAATGAGGTGGTCGTTAATTGAGGTTTTACTTTAAATGCTTCAATTGTATCAATGTAAATAATTATACAACAACAATAGTAGGCTATGACATTTGTTGTTCCCTTCTCAATGTTCTGATCTATATTCAATCATATGCAACTGTATGCTGAAGTCTCAAGCACAGTTCCTGACATAAAGTGTGACATTGTCATAGGGTAAATGCACCAAATGCGTTGAAATGTGTCTTGAATCAGTAAGACGACAGTCTGCATTGTAATATGCCGCTGCTCGACAGGTGTACTCAGTGGAATTTAAATTAATACACGCCTGTAAGCAAAGCGTAATATCCAAACCTATTAGTTCTAAAATTGACGCTTGTCCGATGTAGTATTTGTCGTATACTCCGAATGTTGTACCATACACCTCACAATCTAAATTATAAAATGTTTGAATATAGTTATATTTACATGTCATTCATTTGTTAGCTCAACAACTGATCAAATATAAATGTATACGAATACACGCAAGCGAATTGATGCGCGTAATTATAAACGACGGAACTAAAAGAAATAGGACACAATTTAATAGTAAGTCAGATGAAAAAAATGATTAGCTAAATATCAAGCATAAAGTATGATATTTGATATTTAAGGAAGGGTTTAACTTACGTTGGACACAATTCTGGCTTCGCGGTTCCAGACTATTGCCATCGTTACAAACGTATGTAAGAGTTTTCACCGGAGTATTACATTCATTCTGAAATAATAATATTGAGTTATTGAACTTCATCTCAATCGATCATTTCCGATATATGACGTTGATAGAAAACTGATATTTGTAAATTTGCCTGGAAATATTTTCATGTGCATTTGTCTGTGAGCCACGTGAAATGGCGCGGATGTAGTTCGTTTTCATCTTTGATTTTACGGATTGTTTAGGTTGATAGCTAACCCCATGAATATCTCTGTCGATAAAAATAATACTATTTAATAATGTTACAATGATCGCCTTTTGAGATATCTACCAAAATACTTTGATGTTATATTAAAATATCATTTTGTTATCGGTTCAATAGCATTTTCATTATTAAGACCACTTATATTCAGACAGGTTTAAAATATTTCCTACGTATTTCAGCTTATTGGTCAGACAAGTTTTTTTTTATCTCCGGTTTTAATGTCGCAGAGATTTTTTCCAGCTTTTACGTGGGAAGAATACCCCGGGCGTGCACCTGAGTAGAACCACCGATCGGAAGCCTGTTGGACAGTTTCCTGGCATGAGAATTTTGACTGAACCAGGAAGAGATTCGAAATAACACCGATGGTCTCATTATCGAGGTTTTATTGTATATTCTACTAATTAATGCCACTACAACGATATTTAGGTTATTTATGTCGTTCAATAGACGGTCTTTATATCGACTGAATTACTATTGGATACCATAAAGGGACACCCTCGGGACCCGAACATCGTTTTGATTAGGTGTTCTCATTTTCAAGTTGATTATAAGGGAGTTATTAAAAGCCGATCTGAAAATAGGTGGTCGTTATATTAAAGTGGTCGTAATATTAGGGTGATCGTTATTTGAGGTGATATTCTAATTTAAATTATTCAACAACATCCATATTATTTTACATAGGTTGCTCATGGTCTACACCGATACGAATTTCTAGACGTCCAGGTAATAAAACTTATTCTTGGAAGAACACAAATAAGCGAAATAATTCTTATGTTTTACGATGCTTAACATCGATCTATGCAAAGAAATCGAGCGGTCAATGTGACGTTAGATAGAATGTATTAAAAGTTCACCCGGATATTAACCAAGTGTGCTCACAGATGATTTTCTTCACCTGCTTTAAAATACAACGGCATTACACTATACCAACCATTGGCTGGTGTTAGTAGCAGTCATAAATATTATTATGAGTGTATTTAGTATAACTAAAGAAAAATTTACAGTAAGGCCATTCTGTTTTTTTTATTTTGTTAGGCGTCAACCTCATTTTGCAAAACCTAGCTAACAATTCAAAGAAAACACAATCTAATTTTGAAATTTCAAGTCAATTTTCTTAAATCTGACTTTAACATAACATCATATTAAACATTATCAAAAAGAACAATAGTCAACTGACTGGTTTGAACATAGAAATCAAACACTTCTGATTCTGTTTTTGCGAGTCACTGTATCCTACACTAGATTGTTAAACAACAATTCAAGAATTAAAAAATGTAAAAAAATTTAAAAATTTAAAATGAAAAATCTTCTTAAAACATGATTTGCAAACAACAGACAATAATATCGGACTCTGTGGAATCAAATAAAAAGAACGTGAACTTGACTAAAATGTTTTTTTTTTTTTGTTTTGTTTTTTTTTTTGCTGACGGAGCTCAAAACATGCGGACGCTTAACAAAATGATAAAACAGAACGGCCTGATGTCTAAGGCGTTACTAAATCTCTGGAATTTTGTCTATTCATCAACAGTCGTGGGGTCCGTTTCATAGGTATATATTAGATAATTTTTTTGCAATTGGTACACGTTTCAGGTACAACTGACAGGAGATTACCAAAACAATCAGAAGAATAAATATATATATACAAACAAGGGTAGCAAGAATTTAAGTTTAAAAACGCTGTCTTAGCTAAAACATGTCTATGAAATATGTCCCTGGAATCACATTTTACGCTCATAAAAATCGCATTATTATTCTCGATACGCTGTGGATTTATTTTAAAGGCATTATACCCATACTACTGTTTTCTGATAGAACTAGTATTGCCCAATTATTGTTGTGTCTTCGATAATTGCCATAGCTAATTTAGTGTATTTTACAACACATTTCGAAAATTTTTAACAGGTGTTGTTCTTGTCGAAAATATAAAAGTATTAATTTCTGAAGATATATTGTCAGTGTGCCTATACCACGTGACTTTGACGTCAGTTTTTGGTAAGCAAGCGTAAGTTCTTTTTTTAATCAAAATATGACCAAATAAAGCGGAGACTAAGGCCAAAAGAAGTGTGAACTACTGGCGCAATGTAGTGTTTTTTTTGTGTGTGTGTGTGTGTGTGTTTTTTTGATAGAAAAAAAAACAGTTTCTGCCAGAAAACAGAAAAACTCTATATTGCCGAACAAATTTTTGCTGAAAAAATCTCACTGTAAATCATCAATCATAGAAACTGGTATAACAAGTAAAGTTACCAAAAATTGACCGCTCTATTTTGAGATGATAATTTTGAGCATTGTGGACATAAAACCTTTAAGAATAGTCCGAGACTTAAAAAAAGATCTTGAATCTAATCTCTGTGAATTACTATAGATTCTACAACGCGGATATAATGCCTTTTGCTTAGGAAATGTACACTATCATTTATCTAAATACTTCATTTTAAAACTAGTCGTACCTTATCTATCTCCACATATTTCCAGCCACATTCGCTCTCATTGAAACTTCCAGCATATGCGGAAGAAGTAATGCAACGTTGAGACTCCGCGTTAAACATAAACGAACAACAATCGTCTTTAGCGCATAGGACAGAGCATGATGTAAGTGACATGATATCCTCAACGTCACTGATGACGTCATTATACTGCTCATAGCAGACATCATTGGCTGTAAAAGAAAATGTACGAGTTTCCCCGAACGTTAGTCCAATAGGCAAAACAACAAACAAAGCATTTATCCAGAACATAGTGCAACTCTCGAGGACTATCTGTCTCTCCAACGTCTGCGAGCAAACTGTATTTAGCAAATGAAGTCAATATCAACGCAAGCTTACTTATATGAAAACAACCCAATCATAAATTATAACGCGATATGTTAGATTATCCAATCATTCGCGTCTTCTGCGTTTTCATTCGAGTTGATTTTGCCTTTGTAAAATATAGATCAAAATGACTCCCGATATTTTTTTTCTTTTTACATCCGACAGAATTATAGACTTCGAGTTTTGGAGGAAATGTGGTGTTGACATAAGAATTGCTTAACAAATCTATGCCCGTATATTAATTCCAACAAAGAAATGCTACACGCATTTTCTAATAATTTTAGTAGATGCACATCTGTTCTCCACGTGTTCATTGTTCCAGTTATGAATCAGACATGAAGATGGAATGACTGTCTACCAATTTCTAAATTTCTTTGTTATTGAAGAACTTAATCGTTATAATAATGAGGTCGTAACATTGAGGCGGTGTCGCACCCCATTACGCTCGCGTCGCAAAACGCTCACTTCGCGAGCGTTATACGGCGGAAAACGCTTTTATGCCATGGGAGCGTTATACGACAAAAAGGCCACCTAACGCCGCATAACGCTCGCCGAAACATCATCATGAATTCAAATCCACATCAATTCTAAAATCTCAGTATCACCTTCACACGGCCTCAGCATTATCAAATTAACTCTTCAGTAAAGTTCATTATCATCTACAATTAAATCCGCATTACCACCAGTTCCAGCAAGTAAATGCAGAGAAGCAGCATGGGAACGATTACTCCTCCATACGCATACTGCATTACTTCTCAAGGCCCATAACTCTGACCCAAACAAGTCGACCATATACGTATCTCTTCTTGGTAATGATGTTTCCCATAAAGTTTCGTTCAATTCCAGCCAGTAGTTGCAGACAGACAGACAGCCAGAATGTTTATTGTCGTAAACTTCTTGACATACAAACATCTACATATTTTACAAATAACAAACAAACTACAAACGTCAAGTGCCATGGGACAGAGAAGTTGCGCGGAATCGGTTATTAATTTCTTGGTTAGTAATTGCTCTGTATGCTTTTCAAGGGCCAAAACTATGCGTTGAAGGATCAGAGGTCGTTTTTATCAAGCTTAGTGCGAATTTTGCATTTTTTTCAACACTGGTTTCTAAAAATATATTTTACAATGGGTGTACTTATTTTCATGTAAATTAATGTACGAAGCTTGATAAAACGATCCCTTGACCAGGACAAATCTTCGACATGCGCATCTCCTCTTGCTGCTACTACTACTACTACTACTACTACTGCTACTGCTACTGCTTCTGCTTCTGCTACTGCTACTGCTACTGCTACTGCTACTGCTGCTGCTGCTGCTGCTGCTACTACTGCTACTACTGCTACTACTACTACTACTGCTACTGCTACTGCTACTGCTACTGCTACTGCTACTGTGCTACTGCTACTGCTACTGCTACTGTGCTACTGCTGCTGCTGCTGCTGCTGCTGCTGCTGCTGCTGCTACTGCTACTGCTACTGTGCTACTGCTGCTGCTGCTGCTGCTGCTGCTACTGTGCTACTGCTGCTGCTACTGCTGCTGCTACTACTGCTACTACTGCTACTGCTACTACTACTACTACTACTGCTACTGCTACTGCTTCTGCTACTGCTACTGCTACTGCTACTGCTGCTGCTACTGCTACTGCTACTGCTACTGCTACTGCTGCTGCTACTGCTACTGTGCTACTGCTGCTACTGCTACTGCTGCTGCTACTGCTACTGCTACTGCTACTCTGCTACTGCTACTGCTACTGCTACTGCTGAGTTGATAGTACTTAATAACCAGATAACAGAAATAGTACTTAGACAGAAATTTTACAACACAATGTCATTTTTACTTGTACTGATCTCCATGCAGCGTTGTACTGATCTCCATGCAGAATAATAAGTCTTAAGGTTGTACAAAGAGGCCACCCATAGGAAAATAAAATGGCCCTTAATACAATAACTTTGAATAAGAATCATAACCCTTGGGGCCAAATTTGGATGGTCTCTTAATATAATATGTGGTCGTTTAACACAGATGGTCGCTTGTAAGTGAGTGAGTGAGTGAGTGAGTGAGTGAGTGAGTGAGTGAGTGAGTGAGTGAGTGAGTGAGTGAGTGAGTGAGTGAGTGAGTGAGTGAGTGAAGTGAAGTGAGTGAAGTAGTAGTGAGAGTGAGTGAGTGAGTGAGTGAGAGAGTGAGTGAGTGAGTGAGTGTGAGAGTGAGTGAGTGTGTAAGAACAAGTACATAATGAATTTGTTGCTCAAGAAATAACTAAAGAAAATAAATAAAGGGCGACAAAACAGAAGTTTCAAGAACAACACATTTCACAATTGATTTCATACTGCGTAAAAAATGATGAGCGTTTTGCGACAAAAAGGCCTAGTTGCGCCGCAATTCGCTCTTAATGACAAATGTGAGCGTTTTGCGGCGCTGTCGCCGTATAACGCTCGCGGGTGAGCGTTTTGCGACGCGAGCGTAATGGGGTGCGACAGGCGGTCGCTATCTGACTTTTTACTTTAGTTCATCAACATTATGTTACTGCGCGACGGTGCGTTGGTAAAATTAACGCCACTTGGCTACCAACCAGTATTAACTTATTCAACTGGGTCTTTCACCATGCAGACGCCCATCAGAGGTCAGACAATACAGTGCAACCTCCCCAGGGCGGCTCTCTCTTTAGCAAAATCTCCCTTCAACAACAGCTTAACTATTATTTTAACCTCTCTAGAGCAATAACCTCTCAACAGCAACATAACTTTGCTTCTCCCAAAGGGTGTTACTTTGTGAGAGGTTGCACTGTAGTTGTTGTTTTGTTATTTATACAGTCAAACCAGTGAACAAAGGTCACCAAGGTGAGAGAAGGAATACAGCCATTACTACTGGCATTAAGACAGAGGTTCACTTGGTCTATTATATCAAAATTTGTATGACAAATGACACACGTGGCCTTTGTTCAAAAATGACTGGTGCAGTATTTTCATACAATGACAGCACATACACCAATCCACACTTTATTGGCATTCCTCATTTTACGTATTGTAGTGTTAACAGCATTCGCGTTTTAAAACATGATGTCATGATGTGGAAACTACAAAGTTGAAATAGATATTTATTAGTTCGCACTTATGCAATTCTCAAGCTATAGATAAGTTTCCAATAGCAACGTTGATATTTGTTTAATATGTTTGTTTAATTGTCTATTTGGCTTCGAAACTATTGTGAAACTATATCTGATTTTGTCTATGCTCAAACATTTCAATTATTAAATGATTTGTGAGTATGCTAAGAAATTTATAAACTGCGCAATTTTCTGACTTTAGCGAATCAAACATTAAACATTTTCTGAAAAGAGGAATGCCATATAATGCAATAAATCGTGTTGGCAACAATGCCGATTAATGTTTAATTTATAGTGTGATCAATTGCAAGTCTTTTGTTGAAAATCTATCGCACAATGCCGACAAAATGACTTGCTCCTATATATTTGGACTATTTAAATTTTAGTGACATCTGTTCTATATAAGGGTACAAAAAGGATAATTATATTTGAGCTGAAAGTGGACGTACCATAAAACAAGTCATCTACAGCTATAAGTGGAGGTACCAGCGGGGAAATATATGCTACAGGGATGAGCAACTGCCGCATGTCTCGCAACATCACGCCGTACCACATTCATAAAATTTCAAATCTTGCGTGATTTAAAATTGTCCTTTTAAATCAAAACGTGCAGAGTTTTTATTAACCATGAAAGACTCTATAGTTTAAAAGCAATGTATAATAGCATAGCGTACACACAAGTTTCTGTTTCATTACAATACATTCAGTGCTATTGCATTTATACGCGTATGTTACATTACTGTTTATAGTCATATAGACATGAATTTCATGTATAAATTTATTCATTTTATTGACAGATTTTTTTCCAAATTGTCATCACTTATATTACATTGTAAGATTTTGGCATATAGTACATACATGGTAACAAAACAACATGTAGTGATACATGGCATAACGCAGCATGATTATAAACACCATGACATGCACATCAATACCAGGGATAACATAAGAAAGGGTAAACCCTTATTTCCAAAGTGGTCCCTTAGCAATGATGACATGACTTAGAGAGGCAATGATTAATACATTTGTAATTATCACAATAAAATCACAACTAATAATGATTATCACAAAGTTTTTGATCACATATTGACTTAGAATTATATTTACAATGAGCACCCTTCATCATAAGTATCACATATAAGGTTGTCATCACTTAATTATTAAATATATCACAGATTTAAGGATAATCTCAGTAGCCAGACAATTACTGAATACTAATAAATGGTAGATTCAACATGTTGTCAGACAATTACTGAATACTAATAAATGGTAGATTCAACATGTTGCCAGACAATTACTGAATACTAATAAATGGTAGATTCAACATGTTGCCAGACAATTACTGAATACTAATAATTGGTAGATACAATATGTTGCCAGACAATTACTGAATACTAATAAATGGTAGATACAATATGTTGCCAGACAATTACTGAATAAAAATAAATGGTAGATACAACATGTTGCCAGACAATTACTGAATACTAATAAATGGTAGATTCAACATGTTGCCAGACAATTACTGAATACTAATAAATGGTAGATAAAACATGTTGTCAGACAATTACTGAATACTAATAAATGGTAGATTCAACATGTTGCCAGACAATTACTGAATACTAATAATTGGTAGATACAATATGTTGCCAGACAATTACTGAATACTAATAAATGGTAGATTCAACATGTTGCCAGACAATTACTGAATAAAAATAAATGGTAGATTCAACATGTTGCCAGACAATTACTAAATACTAATAAATGGTAGATTCAACATGCTGCCAGACAATTACTGAATACTAATAAATGGTAGATACAACATATTGTCAGACAATTACTGAATAAAAATGAATGGTAGATTCAACACGTTGCCAGACAATTACTGAATACATGTATATTCTAAGATGTTCCAGGTTGATTTCATGACATAGCTTTTAATTTTGAAGATGATTACTAAGAATAAAAATTTAATACAACAACATGGCACCCATGATGCGGGTATGAATTTCATTGATCTTACGAATTCGTATGTCGTGATGTCGCGTAGCAAAAGAAAAAGTACATAAGCAAATCCCTGCCATGCCAGGTCTCGGGTACAACAAAATAGGTCATGAAGAACTAGAAGTGGACGTGCCTCAAACCAGGGCCTCGATAAATATGACAGGCGTTAATAAGTTATGATGAGATAATAATTACATTGTCTTGCACTGCTCATTATCAGCTCGCACATTTTCAATAGTAACGTTGATATTTATTGCTATAAGTAATTTTCTAAATTGATGCTATCTGAGTAATCTGATCGAGCCTTTGTGACTATATGCAATATTTATTTATTTCATCCTTAAATAAATATACCTTGATTATGTGAGCATTTCCTTAACAAAGCATTTTACAGACAAACAGGAATAAATTGTATTATTCTCAAGAATGAGAAGTGCTATGTAATATATAATAATTCATGTTGACAATGGATTCTTACCAATATTTTATTGGAGCAAAAAGTTTATGACATAATAAACTCTACTGAAAATCAACGCTGACAAAATTCATTGTTCCTATGCAATGAGTTTATTCAAATTTTACTATCATCTGCCTTGAGCTATAACGTGTTCACAATACAAATTACGGTCAAAGAGATAAATTACCATCATGATGGAGGTATTTTATGTCATTGAAACTCACCACAAAACAGTCATATAAACTAAAAGTGGACGTACCATAAAACAGTAATAATAAGTTCATAATAAGCATCGCAAATCCAATTTAACTGGATGCATTTGTAGTCTGAATACTATCATAAATACAGACAAACCTGTGAACAAAGTCCCCCCTGGGAAAGTAGAAATGTGGCCTTTATTGCCAGGTTGCCTTTATTCGGAGGTCAGTATGTTCTAAGTAATCCGTGACGGTTTTTCCAAGAATGGCCTTTATTCGTAGGTGGCCGCAAATACAGGTTCGACTGTACTTCTGATTTACTTTTGGGCAATATAATAACAATAATATGAAGTCGTTACAGCAATGAGAAAAAGCAGATTTTTTTTTCGAAATAATGGAATAATAATGGGAAACAATTCCGTGTGTATATTACCTAATAACAAAAGTGATTACTTCCCTTGAGGTGTCTGTGATTACATCAATAATCAGATTTATTAGAAGGACGATACATAATTATGTTTCGTTATCATGAAAAGTGTACATAACCTTCGTGTGTATTCATTAAAGTAAAGTAACAATTTATTTTATAGAACGAAATTTGACCACTAAAGCAACGTTATCGAGGCTTACGCCATTTTTATTACTTCCGGTTTCAATTTTAGCCTAGCGTGGTCGGTAGGCATGAATTAAAACGTAAACAGATTGCTCATGTGACTTTATCATATATGCCGTGTTTGTTTGATAGAAATGAACTTTGAATTATTCAAATTAATCCGAGCTGAGGTGTTATCGAAAAATAACTAGGACATAACTATCTGTAATAAATGTGACTTGATATATATGTACTGTGATATTTTCATAAATATTAAAATGCTTTAATTCATTACCTGGGATACTGTTCAGATTTGAGAAATGGGAAATTGTTGTGGCACCGAGGTAAGTCAGCTCAGGAAATTATAAATACAGTATAACCCCTAAAAACCGGACACTATGAAAAAAAACGGAATTCTCTGAAAACCGGACTTTTTGTCCAGTCCGGGAAGGGTCCGGTTTTCAGGGGCTTTACTGTATTAATAATGCATTTAATGATTAAGCTTATGCATGTGAATTTAAACAGCTCATATTACGGAAATATTGCTACATTGGCAAAACTGAAAGTTAAAACGTTAAAATGTGCATATCGTTTTAAACATTGGGTAAACTCCTAAACTTGAAATATTGTTAAGAGATTCAGGGTATCACCTATATAACATACAGTGAAACACGGTTATAGAGAACTCGGATTATAGTGATGAGTCGAATAAAGTGACGCTGCTATTATCTCCAGACATAGCAATTCTGTACTTCAATGCAATGAATACAGTAAAGTACAGATAATAATCTAAATTCGTGTCTCCGTGAATTCATTAAAACCATGTTCTACTGCATAGACTTGGCTTCTTGAAATATCATTGTACTGATCACAAAATGTAGAATATAACACGTGAATTGATTGATTAGTCCTAAATAAAATGTCCTTTTTAAGTAAAGTTATCATTAGAGTATAATACTGACGCTCATTCTTTCAGTACATGTAAATATATTTTTTGGCGTAATACGAGTAATGTAACAACCATTAATACCCCCATTTGGGCCCGGAAAGAGCGGTCATGATATCGAGGTGGTCTGATTATCAAGTTCAAATATAGAAAAAAATATAGAAAACTGGTCCAAAATTGAGTGGTCGTTATGAGATGATCGTCAAAATTGAGTGGTCGTAATATTGTGATGATCACTATATTGAGGTTATTGTAAATTGAGGTTTTATTGTAGTAAAGAGCGTGAATAGATTCTTCTCGCTGAACAAATAATGAATAGTTTAGTGTTTTTATTTTTGACCTATTAAATAGATATATATAAAGTCTATTTTAGATTACAGGTGCCCAAGACATTAAAAAACAAAGTGAATCATTGTCTAATTTTCCTTTTGGCCAATGGAAACGGGAAATTATTTTCATTGTAATATCCGACTGTACTCATATATGTCTATGCCAAGGTCACCAGAAGATTAAATTTATAAAACTTTTAACGTCTAAAAAGCACGTCATAAATTGTAAGCATTTTGTTTTAACACTTAAGAAGTATATGCAGTAAAACCTCGATAATGAGACTACCTACGGGACCCGAAAATTCGGTCGAAATAATAAGATGGTCTCATTATTAAGTTGAATTATAGGAGTGTTATTGAAAATCGGTCCGAAAATAAATGGTCGTTGCTACAAGGTGATCGTAATATTGTGGTGGTGGCGGCAATGTGAGTTTTTACTGTAATACTTATATAATTATTCGAGATCAGTTATAAAAGTACTGTAAGTATTCATGGTCATGCTCATGATAAAGATATGGTTTATTTGTTATTGTAGGAAGAACAGCGACCGTTGTTGAACTCTGAACCCGTTGGTGTGAGGTCCGGTACTTTGTCCCATACCGCTCCTGTAGTCACAGAGTCCCCGAAGTCGGCTAGAGCACACAATCCGGTCGATAATAGAGAATTCGGTGGGTTGAGATTTTTTTTATCAGTAAGGTACACACTTTGCTTAGGCCAAATAATAAATATCTAGTTTCGCCAACATCTCCCAAACATATAGGGTCTGTCGGTAGATAGAAGGTAAACCTTTTTTCAAGTATTTCTTTTAGTTCTGAGATAAAGTAATGTATTTCTAAAACATCTCAACTTATTAATTAATAGGAAATTAAGAAGGACTAATTATTTTCTGAGTTACTCTTCTGTTAAAAAATGCAAATGACAATATTGGCAAAAAAATCCTTAGACTAAGAGAAGTCTAGGGTCGGCAGAAAATAATAGGGTCGGTCAGGTTGGCGGAAGCCAGGAACTCTTTGACACCTTATCGCTAATCGTTATAGACTTTATGAGACCAAACGAGGATCGGGTATGCGCCGTTACGGCGGCAGCACCAAGAAATTACCGACTGCAACACTTTAATTAAACACCCATAGAATTATTGTAGACCTAATGGTGTAATAGTCGGAGATGGAAACCGTTCTACCACGGAGACCTCCTCTATTGAACGCATACTTTCTTACTTTCCCGAATGCGTTTTATGAAAAGATTTTTCTGTAGTTTGTAAGCATGAATTTTTTTTCATGCCATAATTGTCAATCTGGAAGAAAACTCTTGTTAAAACACAAAGAATTCTGCAGTCACAAGATTAAGCCTAAATTTAGTTAAAAAAAGTTTTTATGCGCATACAGTGCATTTGGCATGTAGTTTACTCATTACACGATATCATGTGACGTACGTTTTGTTTTATATCTACGTAAGAGTGGACTGATAATGCAGTGTGATTTATCTATGATCTAAATGTATCAAGTGATACTTGGTGTAACGGCTCATGTTTCATTAGTACAGACACAACAGCAGCCATACTATGTACTGTTACGCAATAGATTACTATCACTAGTCATACTTTTATGAAATTCTGATTATCATGTACTCTCTGTCAATCAAACTGTTACTATGACATGCATGCTGGTGAGCCGCGCCTACTATTTACTGTTTAACCTGTGGTATGCAGGTAGCTACCATGCATACAGATGATCCCTATTATATGAAACCAAACAAAGCAGTGCCCTTTTTTCGCTGTCATGTACATGTAAAATATGATACCCAAATAAAACTTCCTACATCAAATTTTATCATCTGTCTCCAGTGTCTAATAACGTATATCATAATATTGCCTCATATTTTTTCTAACTCGTTATATTCTTACTTACACGAAGGCAAGTGTCAAAAACTGCAGCAGTTAAAATATGCTTCGTATTACAGTGAGGAAAAAAATCGGAATAAGGCGGCAAATACATAGTTCCTAGTTTCCTTTCACCCGACCGAACTTATGTATATTTCTGCCGACTTTTTTCGGCCTCGGTCAATTTTTTTTATTTTTTATTATATTTTTTATTTTCAAATGAAAATCTCCGACCTATTGATCATATATATAGGGTATATTGATAGAAAGATAATATCAATATTTTATGTGTTCACTTGA
The DNA here is from genome assembly GCA_008271625.1 of Lutraria rhynchaena. Classification (NCBI taxonomy): domain Eukaryota; kingdom Metazoa; phylum Mollusca; class Bivalvia; order Venerida; family Mactridae; genus Lutraria; species Lutraria rhynchaena. The sequence goes on from VIBL01000068.1 coordinate 1,856,810, forward strand.
AAAAGTGAGTCATAAAGCTGCAGTGTGTCATCAAGCTGTTTACTGGGTAAAGAAATTCAATCTTCTTTAAATCCATGCACGAAATATGCACACAGCTGAGGTTTACAAAAAGATGCGAACACACGCGTATTGTTAATGTAATGTCATTTCCAAGAGCGTGCGCATGAATATGTAGTTCAACTATGAACGTCTAACTGGTTCTGCAAAACCAAAGTACAGGCTTACGAAACTTGAGATCAATCTCCCAGCTTAAGTCTCAAGTGTTCTTTTCTTTATCTTCATTCTTAAGTTTAGATACAATTATAGTTCTGAAACAAACTATGGTTAAGAAGAAATTAATTGGAATACGCTAACAGTGCAAGCTCTCTAAAGCGTCCCTCTCTTGAGCCACAACCTCCTTTCAACTGCAGCATGATTTTCCCCACTGTACGATTTAACAATTAATTTAACCTCTCTAGAGCAACAACCTCTCAACAACAAAATAATTTTACTTCTACCAAAGGGTGTTTGCTTTGGAGAGGTTGCACTGTACTTACGTCACTGAAATAAGTAGAGACCGAAAATTTGATTCGAACTGGAAGACCGATCACAAATTTTATTACCTCGGATCATGAACTATGAGTAAGTTCTATATTTCAGAAAAGTCTATCAAACTTATTGCAAAGGTTCAACTTCAAGCAATTAATCTACCAACCATAGATAAGACTTTCCAGGTAAGAACATGAAATATATTTAAGACTATCAGTCATTATAATTCACTTCCATCTCTGCTGACATGCAAGTAAAGCATAATTACAGTAAAACCTCGCATTGCATCCATCTCAATATTATTTCCACCTTATCATAGCGAATCGCCGACCATTTATTTTTGAACTGTTTTTCAATAATTTTCCTATAATTCAACTTGATAATGAGACCATCTCATTATTACGATCGATTTTTATGTCCATTAGATGGTCTCATTTTGAGGTCTTACGGTAGGGCTGTCCTAAGGGGTGAAAAAATAGACCGGGAACCCAACAAAATTTTACATTGCCTCATACTGTTAAGGTTTGCCATGTCGGCCAGAAATTAAAAATGCATAAACATTACACGTTTGATTAGAGTCCAATTAATTAAATTGTTTATTAGACATTTTTGATCGGTCGCCATTTTGCCTAGATTAGATAATGGCTCGGAATCGCAAAGGGAGAACTTGATCTCTCGAACAGCAAAATAAATAAAGTTAGATGATCATTAAAACACTGATATTGTACATGCACTAAATTCGACAGTCATTTCATGCCATGTAGACTTTGGTGTGATATTTACTGACGATATATGTATACATGTACATGCATTGATGTCCAATACAACAAGTACGAATATTCAAGAGTGCTAGGTAAACACTTGTAGGGCTTAAGGTTTTTTATAGATCATTATAATAAAAACGGTGGTAATAGATGCCAGGTACGTCGCTTGTGCCTGGTAATGTAACTAAATGTGTTCATGTTGTGACTTTATACGTGCCCATGCATTTATTTTAAGTGATTAATAATTGCAATGTACTCATTTTGTATATGCTTTCAGAACTTAGGATCTTTGTATAATGACGTCATCGACAATTTTCGATCTTTGGAGTCAAATATACATAGTTTTAAGGAACATTTTACGCTAGAATTAGCCGGTATACCAGTGCTGGCAACGTGTGTAGAATTATTAGTCAAGCGAGCAGGTAAGTGGGGTGGTCGTATATTTTTTTAACCAGCCCTCAGTTGAAGCATACTGTCAAGAACGGCTAAAAGTGTCCCCAATACTGAAGTGTCCGTAATTATGGGGTTTCACTGTATGGACAAAATTAAATAATAATTTTCAGTCTCGTTTTGTATCACAAATCAATCGTTTATGCGCCGTCTGTAAGACAAAATTGTCGGCCATAAGCATCCGAATTATTTCGTTTTCATTTAATGTACTAAATAAGAAACGAAATTTTCATAAAACAACAAAAACACGAAAGTATTGTTTATAAAAAATGTTACACAATGGACTCTGTAGTATTGTTTACTTAAAGCAACTTGTCTTACGTATTTAAGGTGGTGCAAAGATAACAATCGAGAGGAAACAGAAGAATTTCATTGAAGTGATATACGATGCCAACGAAATATCCAGAATTTGTGGTGAGAACTCTGATCATGTAATTAAACCATTAGAGTTATTTGCAAATTCTTGCCGCCACATTAAAAATGTCTTAGAGCATGCACCACAAGTTGAACGTAATGTGAAAATTATTCTACAGGAAGATGAAAAAATGAGAAAAGATATAATGAAATCAAATTTGGCTCAAGCTGATATACAGCAAAGCATTAAAGCGTTGTTGGAAAATGTGTCCAAGATGCGCGTTGTGGCCGCTGGAACTGATACCATAAAACGTGATGTGGAGACCAAGTTTAAAGAGTTTTCTAAAGCAAGTGAGGGATTCTTTGTAGATGAGAATTAATGTAATACTGAAGTACTGATAACATGGATAGTAAATGGATTTATTCTTTTTGCAGGAGATTGCTAACTCTATGTCTATAAGACTAATCTGGCTCTGAGATAAGACTATGTATAAATCTGGTTACAAAACTTGAGATTTATATCTGTGCTCAAGTCTCAATGCTGTTTTCATTATTCTCAGTTTAATTAAAACAGTATTATAAAACCATCAAAACAGATGTCTTCATACAATCTTAAAGTCAAAGCTGTTTTCTTTATTTTCAGTTTATTTAAAACAGTATTATAAAACCGTCAAAACAGATGTCTTCATACAATCTTAAAGTCAAAGCTGTTTTCTTTATTTTCAGTTTATTTAAAACAGTATTATAAAACCATCAAAACAGATGTCTTCATACAATCTTAAAGTCAAAGCTGTTTTCATTATTCTCAGTTTATTTAAAACAGTATTATAAAACCGTCAAAACAGATGTCTTCATACAATCTAAGTCAATGCTGTTTTCATTATTCTCAGTTTAATTAAAACAGTATTATAAAACCATCAAGCAGATGTCTTCATACAATCTTAAAGTCAAAGCTGTTTTCTTTATTTTCAGTTTATTTAAAACAGTATTATAAAACCATCAAAACAGATGTCTTCATACAATCTTAAAGTCAAAGCTGTTTTCATTATTCTCAGTTTATTTAAAACAGTATTATAAAACCGTCAAAACAGATGTCTTCATACAATCTTAAAGTCAAAATATTTACTTACATATTTGTTATAAATATATTTTGTCATGAAATAAGTTGAGACCATAATTGGATTCTGAGACCGATCTCAAGTTTTATAACCTATGACCAAGAATTCAATTACAAAATGTATAAAATTAATAATTAGAAAATATGAGTTATTGTAACATACAAAATTATTGCCTTATGTGTTAGTCAAGTTCATTAGCAAAACTACAAACTAGGTAACATGTTCTTAAAAGTAACATAAGTAGTAGCGGTATATCACTAACTGGATACATACCGCTTAAATAAGCCATCCAGACAAGATCAAATCCTATATCATAGGAATGATTCCTGTCATAATTATTATACAGGTGATTTTTGACAAACAAAATGAACAACATGTAACAATAAGGCTTAATACATAGTTGAGTCAAAATTTTGAACAAGAAAGCCCGAGCTCAGTGGCTTGGAAATAATAAAAAGATCCAGTCTGGTCAGAACCTACAAAAAACATAAATGCTGGCATATGCAGGAGAACTTTCACCCATGTTCATAAGCTAAGATAAATGACAATCGAGTTAATTTTGGTTCAAATATGTAGATGAACGCATTTATGATAAGTGCAAAACTAAGTTATTGCCCTTCCTCTGTTTAAGCTTTCAACAGTAATAAATTTTCTCCAAGTGAAGTTTACAATACTTTGTAAATCAAAATGTTTCTCAAGCATATATTAATAAAAAGATTTTGCATGTTTGAAACTTATCTACATATCTTAACATCCAATTGTAAGTGTATGATGATAAAAACCAAAATTCTGAATTCCACTGAACAACTTTGACCATAACCACACCTCCCAACATGAGCAGGGTTAATAATTTAATCTGTGTGTTTTTTGATACATTGATACAATCAAAGAGTTTCTCAGTAAAAGCTACTCAGCTACCAGTGTTAAAACAAAACAAAATTCAAACTATGATTCATTTGTATTTATTTTCAAAAAGGACATATAACAAAATTGAATCATTCAAACATTTTTCAAGACATTTGCAACATCCACACTTAGAGATCTCTCCCTGATTGACAATTATGGACACAGATTTAGACACAGTGATATGCAACTTCATTTGTGTAATCTTTTTTGTTACATTCATTCCCTCCTAAATGTGATCAACACATACAATTAAACGATATTACTCTAAAAGAATGAAATTCTTACAAGTGACACCAGATCTGTATTTGAAATACGATGAGCTGTAATTCAAACATTCTATTTACATACTATAATACAACACATTCTGAGAATGCTAAGCAACCATATGTAGGCCATCAAGCATAAAATCTATAAGGTTTATTAATTAATTAAAAAGAAATTAAACACAAGAAATGTCAATCCGAATTATAAATGAAATTTTAAGCTGAACACAACCTTATTTAAGTTTACTGAAACAAGAGACATAAGCTCAAAGTTTAATCATTAATGATGCTATCAATGTTTCTAAACAAACAGAAAATAATTCAAACATTCAGGCACAGAAAAAAATACATGAACCTAATTCAAGATGACAAGAAAACAAACAACAATGTTTTCATACTTTGCTAAAATTCATGTATTTGACACGGTATCATTTAAAGTTATAATAATTCTATGCACAATGCTGAACTTTCAAAACTTATATGATACAACACATGCAGATATTTTCCATCATTCAAAAGAATCATGAATCACACCTTAAAAGTACAGAAGCTTTCAACTATAGGCTTTAATTGGACAATTCTAAAAACCTCAAAGTTGAAATTTTTCTGAACTTCAATAATGTTTGTTTATTCAAGAATTGTGGACAAGTCAATCATCACTGATAGTTTTTCAACGAGACATCTCTAGGTCTGTATGGAATTCCTCTATTCTTCAAACTTCTCACAATGCCAGGAGGTAAACGTCCAGTCACTGATAATGCATAACATCCTTTTACAAATCTCTCTGAAAATTAAACATAATGATTATGGACAAATAAAGAATTATCAATAAAAATTTTATACAAACAGTTTTTTGACAAGCAGTAATCACATCATTCTATACACTAAAGAAAAGTAAACAACATGAAAATTTTTTATGCAGATTATGAGCCAGAAACTAAATTAACATTTCCTAATATTGTCCACTTCAATCTTGATCTTAGATCATTTTTCAATTTTGAAAGTTAGTTCACAATACATTTGTTGGTTTCCATGGATTTAACACCATTTTTCAATGATACCTCATTTATCCGGCCCGTTCACCTAACAAGTTTTCCTGGACTGTATTCTAACCAGTACTAACTTACCCTTCCACAAGGAGCTGGCAACTTCTCCACATACAGCATCGTCAGCAGTCTGGCAATTGTGACCAAAACAATCCATTTGTAATGATAATGTAACTCTTACCTATTCTCTGCCATTTAGCCACCCAACTATCTTCTGGGCCCATCAAGGCAACCATACTACAAATTACAACATGAAATTTAACAGATGTTTAGTAAATTTCACAAGTGGTTATAAATTGAAATGACAATATAATACAAGATAACCAGTTCAATAAACTAAATATACTCCATGAACATGAATTAAAAACCTTGCTTGTATTTCTACACCTCTGAGATATAAATTATGATTATAATTATTTATCATTCATAAGATAAAATCCAAACACTAATGCTAAGACATACTGCTTGTTTCTTACAAAATTCATAATAAAATCAAATACAATAAAACCTCACATAACCACCATCTCAATATTATGACCATCTTGTTATAGCAACCACTAATTTTCTGACTGGCTTTCAATAACTCCCCTACAATTCAACTCAATTACTATGCTCCCACCGAAGAGCAACACTTGTGAGAGTTGCAAAAAAGTGTTGTTTGTTGGAAGGAGTTGTTGTTAGGAGGAGTTAATACATTTGTGACAAGTATTTTTTATTATGTGTATGTGTGCCCTTAACTGTCATTTCTTGGAGGGAATCAGTCTTTGGAGGTGACATTACTAGAGGGAGCACTATATTACAACTGATTTTTGGGTGCCAAGAAGGTGGTCTCACTATTGAAGATTTATGGTAATTAAAGTACCTTCATACAGGTAAACCAAGATAAAGGCAAGTTTCAGGACAAAATTATCATCATAAAATTGCCAAAGACATATCCATAGTACACACATAGGTAAATTGTATATTGTCACTAATATGTTAATGCACATATAATTTATAACTGAAGTATTGATACTGGTATCACATTCCTCTAAAAGATCAAGTTCTTAAAACAGTCGGTTCTTGTAAATCTCAATGTATGTAACATGTTACAAAATGTGTACATTATCTCATATTAAGTTGACTAGAATTTACCCATCAAAGTTTGAGCTGGTACATTCATACACTGCATCTGTATTATTTTTCATGTGGAGATAAGCATCACAGTTGTCACAACCATCCATTTCAAACTGATCAAATGTCTGTAAACAAATACATTTAACAGCAATAAGGTCATAAATTACAGCATTCAAGCTATCCTTCAAAATTTTCACAACCTAATCAATTCATTATTACTGTTGATAGATTCAAAATTTTCTGAGAATGAAGTATTTGAAGATAATCAATTCTTGTTATAGATCAACCTACTAGCGCCCTATGGTACACAAGCACCAAAGTAAATACACAAATCAAAACTTTAACTGTTAAGTTTCTAAACTTTGCAAGGTCTGAATATACCAAAGAAACATCTCATTAATTAAAGGAAGACTTACTAAAAAGATCCCAACCAAAAAAAATCAAAGTAAACATGAATTGCAGTGTTTGAACTCATTTTTTAAAGCTCAGCCACAAATATAATGTAAATAATAACTACAAATAAATAGTATCTATATCATGTAGGCTATCGAAAATTAACAATTTACTACTAGTCTGAACACAAAATTTTGAGTGAGTTCATTAGTGTGAACAGAAATTTACTAGTCTGGGCTTTGGGCAAGTGATGGTTGGATTTCAAAATAGAAATACTAAGAGGTCTTCAATGAGAATTTACTTGCTTTTAACTCTTAAAGATCTGACTGAACTTCTTTCATTCATATATAATATGTACAAAGTGAAACTTAACAAGAGCGTGAATAGGGTACCTGCTGATAGGAGTATGAACACAATGCTTTTTACCATTAGGGAAATGGAGGCAGGTCCTTTGAAAGGGGAAATTAATTGTCAAAAGGGGAAATACGCATCACATTTTTGATTTTATAACTTTTGTTTTATCAAAATCAGTGAACAATTCATTGAGCCAAACAATAAGTCATAAGTTAACATAGAAACATTGCATTTATATTTTATCCTAACAACTAATCGATTCACTGTTCATTATCATAAACGGAATACGTGCTTTGAAACTGCTGTATGATAACATTATAGCCGGTACCATACCCCACCCACAATGAAATTTAAGAATGTATCGTCAACTGATGATGTTGACCTGTGAGGAGGCCAATAGGAAATAACTTACTTTTACTAATGAGCAAAGCAGGCACGCTCTCAAATTTCTCAAGTCTTTTGGGACAGTTTCTACAGACATTTTTGTAATGTTTCAGCTTCTATTAAAAACCGGAAGTGAATCGCAAACGTCGGCTTGATTGAATATTTTAGTGATAAAAATTAACCGAGTTATTTTGGATGGATCCAGAAAGGCCCTAACCTAAAAGGCACCAGAAGTCGACTAAATAAGATTTAAGCAGGAATTATTTAAATGCGAGTTATATGAGAAAATTTGCTTTTAAATTGTGGTTTTAAGCATGCAGGTTAAATTCAATTTGAGATTTAAGCAGGAATATATAAACAAGCGAGAATTTGCTTTAATTGACCATTAAGGTTAATTAGATTATCAGTATTGTGTATATTGGTCTCAGATAAAAGACAGAACATCAAGCATTTGTTATTCAAATTGTATATAAAGTTATGTTAATGATTTTGTAATTAAGATATATAAAACATTGACAATGTTTATTTTAATGTATATTTGTTTATTTTCCTGCTTCTTTTAAACATCAGTAACTACACGCGATTATCATCATCCTTTTAGCATTCTATCTCAAAATTCATTAGTATCATGTCTTCAAACCAAAAATATTATCTTAAAAAACTGCAACATTTATCGAAAAAGCATTTATGTTAGTTGTTATGCAAAGAGTTCCTAAATGATTGAATTATGTTTTTCTGCGTTTTTTTTCACAACCATGCTTATTATTTATTTGATTATCTATGTATTTATTTATTAATTATCATTTTGCTCTTTTGACTTATATAGCTTGAAAGCATCAATAACCTCTATTTGCTCTGTGTATATGTTGGAACCGATATACAATATGTGTATATTGGTCCCAGGTATATGTATACATGTATATAAGTTTGTAAATCTCTTCTTATCTCATGTATTTGCCGGCAGGCAGGCAGATGACAAGTACATTAAAACATACAAACAATGAAAAATAGGTATGAATTAAAGAAGCTATGTCAACCAACATTATATAGTAAGGATTACACAAAAAAGGTAAATCAATACCCTTATTTCCATTGTGGTCCTTAGATATATAGTGCTAACAGACATAGAAAGACAAATGCAAATAATAATCAATTTTAATATAATAATAAATAATATCATTTATAAATAATGTAATAGATACTATAATAATTTAAAATAAACTTATAGATAAAATAGCACCACAAGTTAAAGTGCAATATCACTTATGTACTTATCACAGAGCAGTATGAATGATGCGATACAAAAGTATGAAACTAAATAAATATGTTACAGTGGAACAATAAATGCCATAAATTGAGCATACCATAGTTAATGAATTAGTAAAAAAACGTGATAAAGTTGCCATGCAAAATAAAACAACAATTGACTTGGTGTAGTTATTAGATTAAAAGAGTCTATAAAATTCAAAACTATAATAAAATAATGGGATTCAGTTTAAATATCAGTAGAAATTAGAATGTCTTTATAAAAAAAACTGTAACTGTACATTTATACATACAAGTAAGTTAGCTTTGTTTGAACTCCCTATAAATTTGAGTAATTTTCATCGGTCATTTTGTCAAACTACATAACTTCGTAACTTTAATGTTTGGACAATTTTATGTCTTGTTTATTATGTTGATTGACAATCTAATGTGATATCTGTGCTGCCTCTGTCAGTTTTATAATGTAAATAATATTTAATTATTTATATATAACACCTGTGGCTTAGTATCTTGATATGCATCTTTTCTTTTTTTTTTGCAATGAGATGTGATTATTTAATGATGTTTTTGTAGTGTTCTATGTATATTTACCTATATATGTTTGTAAATTTCACCTGAGGCACGTACATGTAGTTGCCGATTGATGAATAAAATGAACTGATTGAATTAAACATCAACGAATTGTTTTCAACAAGACAAATTTCAATGTTATCTTAGAGTTAATTACTTATTTATCAACAATTATTGAGCAATTCAAAATTTTAAATATAACTTATTTTGTCTGTATGAATACACAAACTCACAGTTAAGATGACGTAACTGGCTAAGTGGTGATTTCAAGTTTCACTAATTTATAGTTTCAAAAAGTAAAACGTACATAAATACACCCATTATACAGAGTCCTTTGCAAATGATTAGAAACAAATACTAAACAGTCCTTCTTCCATAACCCAATATCGCACGTGATTTACATATTTTCTGAGACTATTATATATGTGCACATGTATAATGGTCTCAGATATTTTTAACGGCGATAATAACTCTGTATATAACGATATATAACAGCAAGTTACTTTAAAATAACAATAATTGTAGAATGCAGGGAACCGTGTTTCGGATTTTTTTTACAATGTCCTCCGTTCCGCCTGAACCCGCTGACAATTACGTCATAGAGTAAAACGAAAACAAATATCAGAGTTCTGAGGCACTTGTTACGTAATATATCCTTATATACAAAGTAGTTATCATCATTCAAAAACATGTAAAATACGTCCGATATTGATTTATAATAAGGATAAAAGGATAATATTCGTATCAAAGCACTTGCAATGGACTCCGTATAATGTGTTTATTTCTGTATACAATTATGATTAACTTTTTGAAACTATAAACTGGTGACACTTGATATCATCAAATAGCCAGTTCCGCCCCTTTTTTTTCGTAAAAAGGCACTTACGCTACATAAAATTGATTTGACAACTTTCATAACTCGGGGACTCTACACTTCAATAGTGTACCTGCCATTCTTTTATTGCTTTTGAGTTAAAAGAGCAATAGGCGTGTGAAGATTTCATGTCACAAATCTATTTTAGTCACAAAAGAGTTTTTCGTGTGTTTTAATGTTTTTTTAGCATACTTTAAACAACAATTTTGAATAATTGAAGCATACGCGATCAACGTTTTTTTACAGAGGTTTATGTGGTTGATACTGATCGAATTTAACATTTGTATGTATCTTTAATGAGTCGATAAATCAGTATTCTGTGTGATTGTGGACGTCTGAATTTCAATTCTGTGTAATGTTTCACTGTGTTTTTTTTTTGCGAGTGTGGATTTTATAAATAGGAATAAAGAAAAAAAATCCATGTAATGTATAAAAAGGTAAGAGGGACTACATGTTACTCTCGCTTTTGTTTCCTTTTACTCAAGTTCTTTTCTGAATGTCATAAAAACCTATTTTTATTTCTATACCTTTAGTGTTTGAAAGAATTGTTATGAATTCGCGGATAATGTGTGTTAACAATACGAAAAATATCGTAAAATAAGCAATTCAGGTATTGAGCTAATTTACCCACGCCTCCGGGATATTCCCGTATGGGCGAGTATTCACTAACTATAAAAGGGAGTTTGCCCTGATTTATCAATTATCATACGTATTTTGAATCATTTTTATTGTGCTCTGCTTCGTGCGAGTAATATTTGTATACTATCAAAAATAAAGATAAATCATATAAGAAAATAATTTCATTTCTTATTAAATTGTACAGTTCAAATTTACTTTCAGCATTTCTGTTGACATTTGGACACAAAATAGACAAATCTGAAAATTAGCGTCTACTTTTATTATTTTTTTTTGAGTGTTTTACGCAAATTTTGATTTTGCGTAACAGTTCAGCGCTAGAATTTTAGTACGTTAAATACACATGTGATGTAATATGAATCCGCTAAAAATATTTCTGCGCTACCCCCCTCCCCCCTAAAAAAATCCAGTAACTAATATGTTTTAACATCTACGCGCCATGTCATGTTTTAAAGATTTCATCATCGGTATTTCCGTGAAATATATGCACTTATTTATAAAGATTTTGCAAATATCAAAACGAAGTTAATAGTACTGTTTTAGTACACCAGTTTCTTCTTCGTGAACTGAAGACACTATTTTATTGTTAAATGAATTAGTTTGAATATTTTAGTTCAGTGGCACTGCTGTTTGTTAGCCCTTTAACCAAACTTCGGCATCATGTTTTTTTATATCTTGAATTTAATTTAGTATCATTTCTTTTGATCGCTTTTTTCAGATTAGAAAATATTTTCGCGCTATTTTTAAGTGATTGTATAATTTTGAAGTAATTTCTAAATTTTAAGTTCAATTGTACATAAATTTAATGCTCGTTTTATAGACACGTCTTAGCCGAGATAGCTATTTTAAAATTACAAATCTTGCTATTTACAGGGTTGTAAATAAGAAAGTGTTTTATCATATGGATTGTATATTGGGGGATCTACCATTAGCTGTTAAAGGTGAATGTCTGAAATATGTACCATTAGCTAGATTTTTAAGTTTAAAAACTGTTATCTTAATTAAAACATGTCTATGAAAAAGGTCGTATGGAATATAAGTTTTTTTTCAAGTATATTTTCAATGAGCACTAACTCTTTTAAAGCTATGCCATTTCATCGACATGCTGTATAAAAGTTCTTAATAACGTGGAAAACTTGCAATACACCCAGCTCAATCAAGTTGTGTCAAGAGCTGTCAAAACTTATTCTGTATCACCCAACAAAATTTTGAATACTCTAAAATATTTTCTATCAAGTTTCACGTGATTGGCTTGGTCCGTCTATAATATGTTTTCCAGACCGCTCCATCTCAATCCGGTGTATGAAAACCAAATCCTGAACTTCGTGTTATTTTCCTTTTCTGTTCATACAAAGATACGCCACTTCGCATTTATACAGCCATAAATTCATCATTAAACTTGTGAATAAATTAGCGGTGCTCTGGCCGTCGGTCAGTATTATTTATTGAATTAAATACGAAAGTTCCTATAAGATTAACGTCCTGAATTGTAATATTGACAGAAACTGTCGTTGTTTTCATTCAACGCAAAATTGTACTACTAGTAACACCGTATTATCCTCTTAACATTTAATAAAAATGCCTGTTTTCCATTAATTTCAGTTAATTCGGCAATTTGACTGATACATGATAAATAAACATGAACCCCGTGATCGTCATTCGTGTGATATTTATGTGTAGTCTGGTTCCATCTATTACCTATTGTAACAAGAACGTTTTGTTCATAGCCGTCGATGATTTGAGGCCTGAACTTGAACCATACGCAGGGAGATCGGATACATCACCTCTGTACCCTAACTTACATACTCCAAATATTGACGCCTTAGCTAAGAAGAGTATCGTTTTTCACAATTCATATGTTCAGCAGCCTTTATGTGCTCCTAGTAGAACATCAATTCTTACAGGAAGGCGGCCAGACACAACGCGCGTTCATGGATTCCATCAGAATTTCAGAGTAGTGGCTGGAAATTTTACTACGCTCCCCCAATTCTTTAAAAACAAAGGGTACCATACATCGGGATTCGGAAAAATATTCCACAATGGTGAAGACTGGTATGATGATCCTATCTCTTGGTCTGAGCCTTTTTGGAGAGCATCTAATGCTTTTGAAGGTAAATGCTGTAGCTGGCATGCTATACCGGACGCAAACCTGACGAATAAACCACTGAGAGACACACAAGTGGCGGACCGCGCGATTGACAAGTTGAGGAGTATGGCTCCAGATGCTTTATCTGGCACGAAACCTTTCTTCCTCGCAGCTGGATTTTATAAACCACATCTACCTTTCGTTTTCCCAGAATCATTCCTGCAATTTTATCCGGAAGACGCGATATCTTTACCTAACAATCTTCATGCTCCTCGTGACATGCCTGAAATAGCTTGGAGTGACTATGTTTTTCTATTGAGACATGATGATATTAAAGCGTTGAATATAACTGGACACTTCAACACAACAATACCAACGAAGAAGATACTGGAATTAAGAAGGGCTTACTACAGCTCTATTACATATGTTGACAATGAAATAGGACGACTTTTAAATGAATTAGAGAATCTTAGACTCTCGGACACTACCGTTATAGTATTTTGGAGCGATCATGGATACCATCTCGGGGAAAATGGTGAATGGTGCAAGCATACAGCATTTGAATTATCAGCATGGGCGCCTTTGATGTTCAGTATACCTGGTGTCACTGATGCAGGAATCCATACAAATGAGTTGGTTGAGCATGTTGATATATTTCCTACTCTTTTGGACGCTGCTGGTCATGAAGTACCTGATCTTTGTCCAGACGTCTCAAATCACATCGCTTTGTGCGTTGAAGGAATTAGTTTATTACCTCTTGTAAAATCACCAGAATATCCGATAAAGAACGCAGCATTCACACAGACTGTTAGACCTAATAATATTATGGGATATTCATTAAGGACAAAAAAATTCAGATATATTGTTTGGGTGAAATTTTCAAGCACAATCAGTAAACCAAACTGGAAAACGGTGGTAGCAAAAGAACTTTATGACCACCGCAATGATCCGAATGAAAACTATAACGTGATTGAAGACGAAAGATATAAATCATACGTACGCGATCTGGACAGAACATTACGACAAGGATGGCGAAAAGCCATTATACGTACAAACGACGTTGACATTGAACAAAAACCCAATAATCATAGTGAAAAGAGCATGAACGAAAGTTGGGAGAGTATAAGTGAGGGTGATTCTTCAACTAAACACGTCAAAATAAAATACAGTGAGACAACTGCGCCAACATCGCGATCATACACTGACGATGATGTTACTTGGGAAGACAAAACCACTTTAATCAAGACGTCAAAGGATCCTTATGGAACCTACCGAGTTACCACCGCTGAAAGCCTTCAACCGCTCTCTGGCAATACTAAATATATTGGCAATGATGCGATGAATGTTCAATCAGTTAAAGTAGCTGTTCAAATTTCTACAACGGACGATATTGAAAATAAACAAATAACTGACGCACCACATTCTGTGAGTGACAGTGATACACACATCAAATTAGTTCAGGACAATAGTAAACATATTGATGGACAATTTGACGGTCGAACGAATGAAATAGATGAAAACGAACCCAACAGAAAGATTGTGACGAATGACAATAAGCAAAGCAAGGGCAATGATGACAAAACTGGAGAAGACTTGTCTGCCAATGATATCTTCAAAGAACAAAATAATGTACTCGAGCGTAATATTAGTACACGAATAAGGGATAAAAACATTGTTGACGTACATGAAACAAAAGAAAAAAAGTGTTGTTCATTTATTCAAACTATATTCATGTCAGTTTTAGTGTCATTATTATCAGTGGTAGTTGTGTTGAGTGTACTATTCTGTGTAAAGAAATTCAAACGCTTTAAAAATACGTTTATTGGATATAAATACCAAAAACTGAGCAATAAGGATGACGATTGTCCAGAAATCGAATTACTGTGAATGTTAAGCCTTACACTGGCAAGAAGTCTTTGCTTTTATATCAAATGCTGCTAATTCACAAATACTTTACATTCGAGTACCGGCATCAATAGATAATACAGAATATGATGTAGTTAAACTTATTAATCTTTCATTTTGCTTCGTGGTTGAATAGTTTATTTTCAATTTATTAATACGAACTGTTGATGCAAATGTCCTTTTCAGATTAAATACATTTTAATGTACCACATTTTTATAATTAAAACAATTGCTACTCTTTTATCGTTTTTTTTTTGTACAAATCCTGTTCTTGTTACAAATGCAGCAAGAATGGTTCTATAATATGTTTATTCGATACACATTTACTAGTGTTTTCTGTCTTTAATGTTTTCTTATGCATTTACTAGTAAGCATCAAATTGTACCTACTCTGTGTACTACTATTGTGTAAACATCAGATGCATGCATGTAATTATTGGATACAATATATCAAATGTACCTGGTCGCGGCAGGTCATACCCGTCTATGAAAATTTGACAAAAATGTCGATATTCCTCCATAATGCTGTGAAGTGGCCGGCTCCTTGTGGAAGGGTAAGTTAGTATTGGTTAATATACAGACCAGGAAAACTGGTTAGGTAAACTGGCCTCTGTATATAACTCAAAAATTGTCGAAAAAACGGGCGTTAAACCCAGTGAAAAAAAACAAATGTACATTATAATATTAATCAGTAACTTCATTTATATAACTGAAAAATTGTTTGCAATGGCGTTAAACCAGTGAAATAAACAAATGTACATAAATAATCAATATTTTCATGTAGTTTTGCCAAATCTACTCATGTCTCACTGTTTATACAAATGTTCTTTTCAGGCTAAATAAAGTCGCGTACTTCGGCTTTTATTTCATATCATCTTTTGATAATAACAGTAATTGCTGCTCTTTTACAGCTTTTTGTACAAATCCTGTATTTATTACAAATACTGCTCCAAGGATATATGTCGCATGAGTGCACTTGCACCATAGATCGTCTATTATGTCTCATGTAGTTAAACTAGAGACCCTATGAATGAATTACATGCATGTAAATACACACAAAGAGAAACAAGGGGAATTTGACATTTTTTTTTATTTTATTGCAATATGTAGCGGTAGTACATAGTTCATATGCTTCGATGGGCAGTTTATATGCAAAACGTACAATCAAATAATTCGGATAAGAATTTACAAAGTCTGAGAGTTTGAATTGCTAACTTAAGCGGAATATTTAAATTTAAACATATCATATCCTTCCATCTCTGTGTTCCATATGCCATCAAATTGTTCACTCTGAGCCACCGTAAACCATTTCTTCCAATTTCCAACTTCACCTACGATATCAAATACAGCATATTGATAAAAAATTATAAAATACAAATATTTATTTTTCATTCATAAAATTGTGTAACATGAATCATTCAACATATACTACTTAGTCCATACCACACATACGTGTAGTACACATGGTTAAGTTTAGTTAATAAAAATGCTAGTTTCTGTGCGAACTTTTATAACCATGTGTACATGTTTATGTAATTTTCATATTTAATGCTTTTTTCATATTAATTGTAACATAGTTGGTCCGTATCTAGGGCAATCCGTATGGAGCTTGACTGTCAATTAGGTCACCGATTCGAGACCCAATCTGGACACATACTCTCCACAACCTTTCGTTTAACAGAAAACAGTTACCATCCTCCCATCGGAGTTTCACTTTTCGTACCGGAAAAGCCCAGCAAACACATGACGTCGGATAGACGTCGGATTGTCGTCGGATTTTGGTCACGACCGTCGGTGACCAAAAATCCGACGTTTTTCCGACGTCGCACATTGACGTTGGATAGATGTCGGAAAAAGTCGTCAATATGACGTCGGTTTTCAGTCGGGAACATGTTTTGTCATTACTATTTGAGAAAACTAAGATACGGCTTAGAACTAACAGCAAGCATCTTGTTTGTGGTTGTTGAAGTAGCAAAGGTACTTAAATCCGTTTTGATCATTATTTCCCCTATCGGTGCTGTTTTTAGATTTGACCCAAACCTCACAATTTTGAATTTCGCGGTATTTTCATTGAACTCCTTTAAATGTGTAAAAATCTGCTTTAAAATATTTTTGATATTTATTTTCGAATTCTCGTTGTATATAAACCTAACAGGTCAAATAAAAAGATTAAACCAAAAAAATACGACCAAAGAAAATAAATTCTCGTGCATGCGCAATGGTTAGCGCATGCGCAGTCTCGTGCGTTTTTTGAACGGCTCCATTTTCAACGAATCAAGCAGTTTCGAGCTTCTCTGATTCCAGAAATCTTTCCATCAAAAAAGTATTTGGGGTTATATATATGCATGCAAACAATGTATTGTTGCTCAGTTTCTTTAAATCAAGACAGATAGCATGTATTGTCTCTCTTGTTTTGTGCATGCATGGATGCAAATATTTTGCATGCATTCCCCCACCCACCCTAGGCCCAGGGCGTTGAAATTAAATTTTGGCGCATTGAGACAATCCATAGGAATTCGAAGTTTTACAACCAGTTGTACTCTCGTATTACGCCTGCCTTTATTTTGGATTGGTTGATATACAAATAAACTGTTAAACTGTTAAATTGTTTTCATTTGTAGTACTCCATGAGCAATCAGTACACATATCACTCATTGGTCTGGATTGTAACTAACTGACCTAATTTCGTGTATATACACAACTGGTGTGGCAGATGTAAAATGCCAGTGTTTTCTGAAAAAGTGTTCCATTTGGTTGGTCAAAATGGTCGAATTGTGGTTGGATAATGGTCAGGTTTAGTCGGATAAATGGTCAGATATGGTCGGGAAAGCGGTCGGATTTTGGTTGGATAATGGTCGGGTTTTTGGTCAGAAATGGTTAGATTTATGGTCGGATGTTGGTCGGAAATTCGATCATAACCCGACGTCTATCCGACGTCGGAAACTGACGTCTAAAAACGTTTCATTTCTAACAATTTTCCCGACGGTCATCTGACGTCGAAACCCGACGACTATCTGACGTCAATCTGACGTCCTGTGTTTGCTGGGAGTCCTCCAAATTTCTAATGGAATATGGGAAGCCGTTTAATTGGTGCTGATGTGTTTGTCTGGTTGTCTTAAGATAATTTAGATTAAGAACAATCTTAATTACCTTTTCGGAAAAACGTAAAACCGTCTTTAAAATACCTTGGGCCGTCAGGTCCAGATTCTTTGGATGACATTTTCTTGAATTCACACATATCTAAAATGTTCTTCTTTAAATCATCTTCAAAATCGACGTCCAGAAATTTTATAAGCTTTTTCAGTTCTTGAAGTCCATTCTGAAAACACATAAACCTTGAATTCGAAATTAGTTCCGTTTCTATAACAAACATACCAACAACTTTGTGTTTATAATGAAGAAGAATTATACTGATTTTGAGTCTTATGGAGAAATAGAAAATGATGAAGATATCATTATACTGTTTGCACTCCTGAAATCTCGAACGAACAAATAAGCCTACGGATTAAAAGTTTTGAGTGCACTAAATTGCACATGAGTTTATTGTAATAACTTTATACGGTTCACAACAGGAAATATAATAATAGAAACCCCCCAATTGCAGTTACCCATGATTTTTCTTGAACAACATTTGGCGACTTTTCCCGCTTAAACGATGGAGGTAGGCCCTACGGGAATAACCATCACCATTCCGCAAGTTAGCTGGATGGTTTCCTCATATGTGAAATTTGGTCCTTGTGGGATCCGAATTCACAGTTGTGAGGAGCTAGTGATAACTAGTCAGAGTCCACGGTTACCAATGATTAATGATTTGCCGTTCATTAACTGTGACAATAGAAACATAGTAATAAAATTGTATCGTAATAATGACATGTCCTTGTAATTCCTGCAATTTTACTGAGCGGATTTATTTGGCCATATTACCGCGTGTTCAAGTTACCAATGTGCGCCAGTTGATTTTTAGATTGGTTTGCTAGCCATTGTTTATCACTTACATATTTAAAATCTTCATAATACATAACGTGTAGTGGAAACCCAACGCCATTCTTTATTGCGTCCTCAAAGCCTTTAAGATACGCCGTGTAGGGACCGTATTCAACTGCAAGTATATAAGACAGGAGGCTTCTAAATAACTATTTATGACTCTTGAACGATTGTACAGTAAAACTATGGCGACCCCTTACATGAAAACCACCTTATTACAACAACCCCTTAATTTCATGCCATCAGTCCCTCTACATTTGACAATGAGACAACCTCAATACCGTTTTAGGTACTTTTGGGACAAAAGGTGGTATTAGTATTGTGGTTTTGTAGCACAAGTAACTATTCGTTCCCGTCCCGCTTGATGATACCCACATCGAGCTGGTAAACCGAGAAGATGCGACGATTGTTTTGTTTAAAGTAGTTTCAAGTTACGAAGGGAGATCAAGTTCAGATAACATACAACACATGTAAGAATTCAGTATAAGTTTGTGCAGCTGAGGAAATTGTATACTTACTGGAAGTATTAATAGGATGCATGTACCTGAACAAATAATTTTACAGTATTAAGACAAACATAGCCACTCTCCATAACCTCTTTATGACTGCATCTCGTATTCTAGTATACAGTAATGAATGTAGTATTGAAATAAAATGCATCCTTTCAAAAAGTGTGTACTGGTAAGCCAGTAAAACTTATCTCATTACCTATGAGTTTCAAGTGTAAAGACTAAATACGGCAAAGACAAAAAACTATTTAAGCAATATTTGTTTGAGTCTCTAACGCGATATCAAACCGTTTTGTTTTTGTACTTACTTCTTCCTTGCATGAAAAGTGGAAACCAATCGCCCCATTTCCCCGAATACTGATAGAAGGTGATGCCTTTAACATGGTTGTAATAAGACACAGCAACATCTTTGGGATTTCGCAAACATAAGACTGTCTTTATATTTTTGTCTCGCAAACTCTTCACTGGTAGTCGGCTAAAACACAGAGGAAAGTTTTTGCTTTATTTATCAGATATTGTATGTATAACTTATTAATGTCGCGACGTTGCCGTTAAATGTCACAAAATCTTCTACCGTAAAATGTCGATCATCGAAACTTTTGATCTACAAAAGATGTTTACCTATCGATTGAGATGCTATAATCCCAATATATATTGTTTTCCCTGAAAACACTCAGTGAGACATTTAATGATAGGGTTGCGATATTCATAGCGGCAGACAAAATGTTCGACATTTAATGCTAAAATTGCGACATTTTACGGCAGAAGAAGTTGCGACATTTAACGATAAGTGCGACACTTCAAAGCGTTGCGACATTTAACTATTTTATAATTCATGACAGTTTATTCATTAAGACATTATGTAACATTCTTTAACCTTGACCCATATGTATTCACTTTACCGATGGTGAACTTAGTTCAAATCCAAATAATAAAACACGTCCTGTTCTGTTTTGTATACTGCTGTTAATCTGTGAAATTGTTACCTAAATGGGTAGTGAGTGTTCATCACACGTGGCGAGGATACCCTATCCATGACTTCAGCTGTGTTGGCTTCCATCATCGTTGACAACTTAACAGTTTTCACTCGCTCACTTGATCGATTTAGTACCATACTCAACACCTCATACATCCAGTTTGTTCCTGAACATTAAACATTTCACGTTACATTAGCACATTTTAATGCATAAACAAATGTAAGCAACAAGATAATGTATCATGTACTTGTGTGAAAAAATGTAACGACCCCAAAAATGACACCGTCCCATCTTGAGTGCCGCCTCTGTTGACATATGATTAGAATTTTACATGTGATATATGGATAAAAGATCGGAACTTTCGAAATATGTCGTATCAACAGGAGTGTTGTCTCAGACAACGAGTGCTGACTATATAAACACTGATTAAGTTTATAGCACGTCGGCATATCACTGCTGAAATCTGACGCATTATCCGAAAGAAAAATGAAAAAAAAATCATTTACATTTTAAGTAATACTAGCACTGTCAATATCAAGATAATTTTATATAGTCCGTGTTACTTACATACCAGTTTTGGGATACGTAAGAAGCAAGATATCGTCACCCCGGAACGTAGAGTTTGGTATGCTGTCGAATATTTTCTGTATTTCATCTCCACTCTTGAAGAATGGTGGGTGAATGAAACCATTCACTTCCATTGTATGCATGCTTACCCCACCCATATCTTGTATTGTTATGGCAGTCATTTTGCTGCAATCATGTAATATGTACGTGTTTTTGTATCATTTTAAAAACCCTTAAAGTTGTTGGGAATCATACAATTAAATGTATTCAAACTTTGTATGAAAGTTATAAATTTTTCTCTGATTAAAAATGAACTGAACTGAACCATGGTTTACATTGGTTTAGAAAATAAAATAAAATCCCCCTCTCTCTCGCGCGCGCGCTCTTTATATATATATGTATAATATATATTTTATTTTATTTTCAAAACCAATATATATACATGTATATATGTTTTTTGAAACTAAATAAAATCCCCCCTCTCTCTCTCGCGCGCGCTCTTTATATATATATGTATAATATATATTTTATTTTCAAAACCAATATATATATATATGTTTTGATATGTTATGGTATATATTTTATTTTATTTTCAAAACCAATATATATATATATGTTTTTTGAAAATAAAATCCCCCCTCTTATACATACATGCAGAGAAAATCGTGATAATGATTTATACGTCCAAGTTACAAAATCATTGGCGATACGCGTATATCAAAAAATAGCATTCATTACTTATATTGGTAATGCGCACTGAAATGTCGGTATTTTTTTCAAGTTTCAGGTTTTTTGACATAACCAGATATTGTGATATTGTCTAGATATTGTGATGGTCTCATATTCATGTTGGAATGTAGATGAAATATTGAGGACTGGTCCAAAAATAAATTGTCTTCAGTATGAAGTGGTCGAACTTTAGAAGCGGTCTCTCTATTACACAGCATTAATGCTCGCACAGTTTCCATAAATTCTTAATTTTGAAAATTATTGGACTGTATACTTTCTTTTGGTGCTCAGTGTATGCTAACAAAATAAATACCTCCATCTATAGCAATGATAAACGCAATTGTATACAACAGAGGTCAATCTTCTTCGCTTCAAAACGAAATCTGATACCCAAGTTGCAAATGTTTTAAACGTAGCATAATTCATAGCGTGTAAATCGATAGCATTATCATTTCTTTACGTTTCAGCTGACCCTAAATTGCAATATATATTATTCATCACAAGTTTTGGTACTTTGTAAAGGCCTTGTAGCGCTCATTTCAGTCACTGACAACGAGTGTTCCCGCGTGACAACGGTAAAAATAAAAAAAAAATACGCTTGATAATTAATTTCATATCCAATTATCACACTATAATTATTGGAAAGTATAAAATTCCGAAATCGACTGAATTTGACATTTTTGGCAAGTCTTGGCCGATATTTTAAATACTTTTTTTCTTAGTAAGAGCGAAGCATGTT
The DNA here is from genome assembly GCA_008271625.1 of Lutraria rhynchaena. Taxonomy (NCBI): domain Eukaryota; kingdom Metazoa; phylum Mollusca; class Bivalvia; order Venerida; family Mactridae; genus Lutraria; species Lutraria rhynchaena. Next base: position 1,879,327 of record VIBL01000068.1, read on the forward strand.
GATGATAGTGTTAGATTTGAAGCAGATAATGAAAAACTAACGTATTACAGAAAACGCCGCGACCATCGTCTTGTGGTTAGTGCGCAGGACTTGTTACATAGCGATCCGGGTCCAAATCGAGGCAGCTCATACCCTTCTTTGAAGATTTGACAAAAATGTCGATTTTCCTCCATATGTGGAGAAGTTGCTGGCTCCTTGTGAAAGGGTAAGTAAGTACTGGTTAGTATACAGTCCAAGAAAACTGGTTAGGTGAACCGGTCGCCGTATATAGCTGAAAAATTGTTGTAAAATAGAGTTAAACTTGGTGACAATGTCACATAAAAACAGCGACAAAAAAAAGAAAATATACGTACGCAATTAACAGAGTTAATATCATACAGGTATGTCACTTTAAAGATATAATTATGCTGCAGTGGATGTTCAATTGTAATTTTAAGATTATATTGATGATCATACCCTATTAATAAGATAAACATGCCTATGCATTAATAATCTTGTAATAAATACAGACGTTTTCAGAACGAAAACTTCGTGGAATGTAATTATTACGCTACCACACGTAACTTAGTAAAATACACTAGCATTTCAAATAAATGAAAACAACAACTCGTTACTACTATTAATATTTATTATATAAATTACTTATTTTTTGTGTGATGTGGCTGACGAAAACAAAATGCAATGCAATTCGCCAGTAATAATATAGGTAACACAGGATATCTTTGATAAAATCAGAGAGAAACCGCAGATAGTTCACGTTTGACATGCTAGTACGATAGACATCGCGCTTACATTTACGTGCATTTGACATATTTGATATTTGTGCAATATTTATATTTATTTATACATATATTATATTTATTTTATGCTTATATTGTGTATTTGAATTTAAACATATCATAGCCTTCCATCTCTGTATTCCAATATTCATCAAATTGTTCGTTCTGAGCCACAGTGAACCATTCCGTCCAATTTCCAACTTCACCTGTAATTGATAACATCAAATGAAATGATTTCAATACGTATATTTCAGTCATTGTTATGAGTACAGTAAAACTTCACATTGCAACCACCTCAATATTACTACCACCTCGTTATACCGACCACTAACTTTAGGACCGGTTTTCAATAAATTTTGATAATTCAACTTGATAATGAGGCTACCTCATTATTACAACCGATCTTTCGGGTCTCGATGGTGTTCCCATTATCGAGGCTTTACTGTAGTCTATCACAACAAATTATTTTAATCAAAGGCACTGTTAATATTTTTCAACTTAATCCATAGTTATAAAGAACACGAGCATTTAATTCAGTCGTCTGGATATATAAAATTTCTTTCAGAAATCAGGGAAAAAAACAAATGAATTCTGCCAATTATCCTGGATGTGAGGGTAACTAAATTCAATATCTCAATTAATTATCAGAACAATCTGCAGGCGATAATTTTCATCTTTCCGAACAGGACTACAAGACTGACAAACGCTAACTTAATGATCATTCTTCTTCAATACACTTTTTAAGAAGTATAATGTATTTTTTGTTCATATTCACTATGTACATGAAACTTTATTTATTGCTTTTTTCCAATATATTCGCATGGTGATCTTGTACAGCGCAACCTCTCCAGAACGGCCCTCTTTTTGGCATCATTCTTTTTTCAACAACACCATGTTTTTCCCACTGTACGATTAAACTATTAATTTAACCTCTCTAGAGCAACAACATTTCAAAACAACATAATTTTGCTTCTCCCAAAGCGTGTTGCTTTGGGGAGGTTGTACTACGACTACCTTTACGAAAGAAATTGTATCCATCTTTCAGATATTTTTGTAGTGCAGGACTAATCTCTTGAGTCGACATCTTTGCAAAGGTACACATGTCTACTATGGATCTCTTCAGATCTTCGTCAAGATCAACATTCAAGAACTTCAAAAGTTTATCCAACTCTTCGAGTCCATTCTGAAATAGTCCTCTTTTTAAACATGTCTTTTTATTTTTAGACATGGACAAGAAGATGGTGTCAGGTAAAAGACTTAGCACTGTATCAAGGAATCTTTGGAACGATGTATTAACATGATAATAAACAATTATAGGACTCGTCACATAAACATATCCAAGACAGCAGGTTTTATACTCGAAAATATATCAAATTGTATATATTTAAGACATAAACTTTTAACAGATGAAAATAGATCCCTAAAATAATCAATAAGCTTTAGCGCTTGTTACTTGCAAAAAAGAGTGGTAATATATTAGAGTTAAAATTAAAAACTGCTATCTTAGCTAAGATGTGAAACACCGCCCCTTTGATTGATGCAGTAAAACAAAATTCTCCTTCATTCATACGTTCGCCGATCTTATTATTTATGTACCGTAATTATCAACCAACGAATCAATCAACGCAGCTGAATATAAACAAAGTTTTGCTCTATCTGAAATGTCATTTAATGTACTCCACTCTTTGACATTCGTATAAACACAACTACTATATTTTTGAGAATCGTTTCTTTTCGTTACTTACTGCGTATACATAACATGACTTTTCTGCAAACATGTTAACTAATTATATCTATGTAGAATCGTAGAATGGACTTGAGTGAATAGACAAAAACTGCCATCAGTTATCTCCCTTTTTCTTACCGATTTTAGATCTTCATAAAACATGATGTGAAGAGGAAATCCGACGCCTTCTTTTACAGCATCTTCAAAGCCTTTCAGATATTCTGCGTATGGTCCGTATTCAACTAAAAATGGTCAAAGGTACGACTTGAAACAATTGACAAGTTCTTGTTAGTCAGCGAAGGTCGTCTCTTTACTGTAGTAAGAGGTTTCTCTCGAAACACAACTCGAGGAGTATCAGTGACATGCTGTCAGATTGGAACAAAGTATACTGCCTAACAAAACGCATGTTAACAAGTAAGAAAGATAAAATGTGTGGAAACTCTTATTTCCCTTTATAGAGATTCTTTCAGGAAGAAATAAACGAAAACAGTGAGAATTATGAAATTAAGCCACGCTGTTGAGACTTAATATGAACGTACAGCTACTGAGAAGTGTAAATTAACTATGCCAATAACATATTAGGACAATTGTCAAACATCTAAACATACAAATGTATTAGACATAGATAGTATAAAATGATCGACGTATTAAACCGTCTATAGTACAAAGAGGCCTGTGTCTTATCGCTCATCGGCTCACTTTGTTAGCAGACTTATACCAAGATGTTTATGCATGTGCAGGTATATATACTCACGTTTGCCTTGCATATACAGTGGAAGCCAATCGCTCCATTTCCCAGTGTACTGATAATAGGTTATCCCTTTTGTGTGATTGTAAAGCGATACGGCAACGTCTTTGGGATTTCGTAAACACAATATTGTCTTTATCTGTTTATCTCGAAGCCCATTCACAGGCAGATATCTATGATATAATCATATTTATGTAACTTTCTACCGGGGATAGAATGAGGTATATATCATCAAGCATATTTTATGTTTTAAATGTTACCAAAGGCCGCTCAGCTCACTCCTTAGCGCGTTAGATCTGTGAATCTCGAGTTCGTTATTTGTTCATTGTAATGATTTGGTTGAAGACATTATGTCTAGGACCATTCGTCCTCCGTCGCTGATATTTCAAGTGAATAAGTTGATAGTTATTTGCGGAAAACGAACTTAATCCAAGAAAACTGGTCAGATTTTTTACCAGTCTGATATATTATTGTATCATAAACAAGTGTAGCAAAACCCGAAAGATGTACAATGTATTTATTCATTTTTATAAACTTTCGCTGATGTATAACAAAAATCTAAGTATTACAACCGCTGCATTTCCTTCAAAATCAATATCAGCCGACACAGCCATTAATTTGTTAATAACCAAAGGGGCCCGTTTCATAGAAAAAATGAATAAAAGTCTTAATACCTCTTTTTAGTGAATAAAAAAGTGTTTAAAGATACCCTTTTGGTCGTTTTCAGGATCTATGGCAAGCTGGTAAGAAGATATAACTGAAATATATTCCGTCAGCAAGAGTTTTAATTTAAGAATTGTAATCGTGGCTTGGACTTTCCTATGAAATTGGCCTGAGTACCTGTAAGGATAGTGCGAGTTCATCACACGCGGCGAAGCTACCGCTTCCATCTCTTCGGCACCGTTAGCTTCTATCATTGTCATTATCTTGTTAGATTCTATTCGCTCACTTGATCGATTTAACACCATACTTAACATCTTATACATCCAGTTGGTTCCTACAAATCGAGCAAAAGGGTTATACATCGCATGACGAGTGTTTTGGTTAAGAGCTCGTGTTGTGGGTCATCGTCCTTTCAAAAGTAATCTTTTCACCTTTTCCAAATTGTGTGCATTAATGACTACACGTATTATTTCAGCTTTCTGACTAAAGTTGTGAAGGCGTGTAGGACAAAAGCCTACTGCCCAACATCTCACTGATAAAAAAATGAACAGATCGACAGAGTTTCTATTTGTCCACCTGTTGATTTTTGAATCAGTGGGCTTTTGATCAGTGGGCCTTTGTCCGTTTCCCGTTTTGAGTGCATGCAAATCGAAGATCTTCCAAATAATTTAACTAACTATTCGTATCTTTCTGCCTATAATAATTCAGCTGTATAAGTTAGAGAGTAAACATTTTAGAAGTAACTTCGAAAACTGATACATTGCGATTCTTTCAAAAGTCAGAATAATATTCACATTGCCAGGTCAAAATTATTTTTAAGCGCGTCAAAAAGAAGAATCCTTCATATGTTTTGGCCACACAGAATCTCAAAAGCCCATCTGCTAACAAACAGAGGAATGAACAAAATTAAAGACCTCATCAAAAGCTGAAGATGGATTTGTATTACGAATGGACCCCTGGAACGATTGTCACATTGCTTTCACGTGAACTTCACCAGGGAAACGCAATGTTGGCAGACCAAGAGAATATTGGTCGAGAGAGAGAGTAAACAGTTTGGTTGGTTGGTCGACGTTGGTTATAGCAGCACAACATGCTAAAGACAGACCAGGACAGAAGACATCTGTCTGCGCCCTATGAGACACGAGGCGCTGACTGGATTTGATGTTGAAGTGAATGTCAAAAATACCAGTTCAGTTTCCATTCTTATTATATCTCTAATAACCTACCAGTCTTCTGAAATGTAAGAAGCAGGATATCGTTATCTCGAAATTGTAAGTTTGGCATATTGTCGAATATGTTCCGTATTTCATCTCCACTTTTGAAGAATGGTGGATGAGTGAAACCATTCACTTCCATTGTATGTAAGCTTGTCCCACCCATATCTTGTATTGCAATCTCAGTCATCTTTCTGAAATTAGGATGATAAAGTTTTTTCTGATTTGGCATTAGAATAGATTTCATTTCGTCTATGATCTAAACCCCTAATGCTCATTTAATAGATTTGTTATGGTCATTACAGAAAAAGAAGAGTCAAAAAGCCGTTGAATCAAAGCGAGTTACAGAAAAACCTCGTTATTTCGAGGAGTCATCGGAACAGACTAACTGCTCGAGATAAACGTTGTGTTCGTATCCACGAGGTATTTGTTTGTTGGTTGAAAATTATACACAACCATGAAAAAATACGGTACTTTATAAGATTCCTCGAGATGAATCGGACGCTCGTGATATCGATGCTCGTAATAACGAAGTTTTAGTGTTAATAAAAAATTTGGAAATAGTTAAGCTGATGAGTGGAGCATGATATACATTGTACACCCAAGATACACGAGGCAGTGTTAAATTATCTGTGCCATTGGTCTGATATACTCATACATCAAGATTAATACTAGATATAACAACTATCATATTGCTCACGGGTCTGCGTTCATTTACCGTGTTTGTGTACTCACAAGCCCGTTTAAAGCCTCTTTTTTGCAAAAAAAGATATTGATTTGCCGGTATGACACCATAATTTCAATAGTGGTTTGGTAGTGGGTACGTTAGTTGAATTGAAACAAATAAATTTCTTTCAAATATTTGAAAATGTTTTGGTCACTCAAATGCTTGCTTTACTGGCCCATTTACGGTGCACCTTACATTGTCTATGATTGTCCCAAACTACTTTACATAAACTTCATTTCATGATTTATACCCTACAGTTTATGTTTTAGGACGCATTCTAAAGTCGAATACATCGTGTCAATTTTTAGACACAGAACAATGAGCTTTGGCAAATTCGAGTATCATTTGTCAACATTAAATCTTTATGCATCTGTAAATAGGACAATATTTGCCAAATAAACCTGGAATTGTTCGTTAAGTTGTATCTTTGAAGGATGTATATTGAAGGAATTTAATTAGTACCCGTCATAAGAACACTATGTCTAGTATTTTTAAGGAAATGACAAAATGGAATAAAAACTAAGTTTACTAGCGAAGAAAAATACAGATTTGGTACAGTAAAATCTAAGATGTAAAAACTCCGACTGACTGTCTAAGTTCATATCATAGGCATAAATGATGTTAACACGTTAACGTAAATTTAAAAGATCTGAAATTATAAATACCTTTTATTAAGGTCCCGCCAAGTTAAAAGTTAAACAAATTAAATAAACACAGTTTGTTGTAAAACAAAACAAATTTATACTGTCTGTATAATGTAATATGATGGTTCATAAGCTTAAAACTTCATCAACATGAATCGTGCATATATATCAAGGCTATCGTCGCGTTATGTTGATAAAACTTTACCGGTCTTATCAGCAATACACACTGTATGAATGTTGAAAAGTTACAGTAAAAACATTTTGAACTGCATGTATTTACTGAAACGTTCTACATGTAATCTGCGTTAAAACGAAGTACATTTAAGATGCAAATCTAAGTTGATTACTGAAACAATTAATGGTGTACGCTAATTTCCATGATTATTACATTTTGTGTAATAGTTTCATTGACTAAGGAACCGGATGATAGGTTAGAATATAATGAGAGTCCACTGTATTTAACTGTATGTATAAAAATCCACATTAACCTTGTTGCTGAGCGAATATACTTAGGCCTGGTTCTATCAACGATATAAACTACAGACACTTCAAATCATGTATAAAATCGCTGATACAACTAACGGGAGATAACCGCTCCTGATAGTTTCAATATTCATTCGCAATTGCCTCTCTTAAAACGCTGTAGGTTTTACTGCAAAAATAGATATGCAACATGGTTAAATTTTGTTTAATGGGTAAATGTAATATCTAAGTTTTGTGATGAAATGTAAGATGTGCACACTGAGATATTTTTGGTCACAAAAACAACATTTATAAGATAAACTGACAAAAATTTCACCGCAATTGTTGCGATAATACTTCGCTAAAACACCGAATTTGGTTCGTGTCTGAATTAATTCATACAAGTTCGTGTTTTAACAAAATCAAGAGAGGTTTTTATCTATTTTAATCTACTTTATGATTGACAGTCAAAAAACCCGATTTAGTGTCGATCTATCGGCTGTTCTGAGTATTGTGGGAATGTTTTAAATTTTGTGAACACAATATTTCACCCCCTACCAACTGAAACAATTTAAGATATACTCATGATTGTTTCCTCCATTTTTCTTCCATAATATTTAATAATTTAAATTCAGAAATACAAAGATATAATTTAGCAAAAAGCAGTTTTTGTACAGCAATGTTACAGTCTTGATCAAGTTGCTTCCTCTTCTATTGTCGTCAAAAGTAAATGTGACTTAATTATGTTTTTTTCTTCAAGTTTATTGCTTATAAAAAAGCTTTAATCCTACTTTATCTTAATATGATACGACGATATTAATTTTAGGGAGGATTAACATCGTAATATATGGCCAGTTTTATCTTTAGCCGAACATTCAAACTGTGAGAAAACTCAAAACATAGTTATTGGTTATGTAGCTAAGACGTGCATTCAAATATATGCATTCAAAACACACGTGTTGTAAATGTATAGGACTCGTAAGCTTTTCACGCGTCAATTGAGATAGTGTGTATATGGTATATATGTATTCATTACAACTATCCTTTGTTTTGGCTTGTTACGTTTCGTTCTTTTAAAACGTGCCCCCCTAAACTAACCCGGAAATTATTGACGAAGTGTATTTATACTTTATACAAGTTTTGTGATGTTATAAAAAACATTATAAAACTGGTTTATGTCGTGTATGGATTAAATATTTTGATTTGTAAGTATTCGTACGTACAAACATACTTATTTAATTGCTGTAGGTTATTATACTCGTTCATTTAGACGATTATTCATAGTTTGATACATGATTTAATTGCTCGTTGATTATGTAGAATAGTTGTTCAGTCACAAATATTTCACACTTCACCGACTGTGAAGTTCAGCTTATATTTTCTTCAAAAAGGCTTGTAGTTGAGTCTGGTTTATTAACAAGCGTGTGACTGCATTTTATGAAGTAGACGCCTTTTATGGAGGCAAATACTAGTTTTGAATTGGTCTGAAGTTTCAAGTTAATTAATTACGATTGACCAAATGTGTGCTATATTTTATGTAACATTTTAAAAGAATATCGCGTCGTTGATGGTATTTGCTTGTAGAATACCCTGCTCAGCTACCTGATACCAATACAGTAACTGTACCAGTGGGTGGCTTATAATTAAGGCGATGTGACCGTGATCCTTTTGGTGGTTGAACTCACAATATCCGTATTGAGAGGCGGACATCTTAACCACTTAAACACACCATTCACGAAATTCATCCCAGATGTACTGATATCAGTTGTACTGATCGCTAATTTACGGATGTTTGCTTAACTTAATCATTTAAATTATATTTGTGGTTGTTCAATTGCGGATATACTGTTATTATCTTACAGATAATTTGTGCGTATGTACAGTATAACCCCGAAAACCGGACCCTTTAAGGATTGAGACAAAAGTCCGGTTTCCTGAGACTTCCGGTTTTCAGAGAACAACTGATTATAGAAAAGAAAAAAATGGTACCAAAAAAATGTTCGATTTTAAGAGAATTCCGGTTTTCAGGGAGTCCGGTTTTGAGGGGTTATACTGTATTCCATGCATACATACAATACTTTGTAGCAGTATTCAACGACTATGACTTAAAAATGAGTACTTGGAGTGTTTAACAAATGGTTTATGTATGAAAAATTGTTGATCAAATATTTGTTATCTAGCATTACTAACTTGGGTAATATTGGTTTTTTATGGGTTATATATTTGCGTACAAATTCAGAAGTCTTTTCAATACTTTAAATTGGTAATTCTTAAAGTAGTATAAACCTGTTGAGTAAAATGATTAAATTCTTACATTGATACGCTTTTGAATACTGAAATACGATTAAAAAAGGCGTGTTGTTCATACAGTTTTGCGGTACATCACGTAAATAATGCGCTTTAAAATCTAAACAAAGAATTCTTTCAAATATGAAAAGAATCACGAACATAGCATTAGGAAGTTTAAATTGTTACTTCGAACTTTCTCCGATTTGTGCAATATTTGCAAATATAATCACTATCTTAGGTTCTGTCCTGTTTTTTTAACAGGAAGCACATACTCATGACGAATTGGTCATAACTGGTCATGACGAATTGGTCATCATGTCGATATGCCTAATCTTTGGGTTAAATTCCCAAAAAATTGGGTTAAATTCGCAAAAATTGGGTTAACCCCCCCCCCCCCGAAAAAAATCCCAAAGTTGGGTTAAAATTCGCCCCTAAATTGAATAAGATCGGTGGATGAATTTGACGGTCGACCATAGCGACAGTTATCTCTAGTACGTCATTTTATAACACTTGACATATCGGTGTAACCATTGTTCTCGTGTTGTATCTTAATGTATCCGTATATATACATAGATAGTTATCTTTTCACCAATCTTTTATAGTAATTTGGAGACATAATGATAAACATCCTGTGTTGTGATATCATATACGTAAATTATACTGATGATTAATAAAATGTACTTACGTACTGTGTGACAAAAGAAAGTACATAAAATTATATTGTTGAATTGGGAGTATTGGTGTTTATTCGTGTTATTAAATTCTGCCTTACCTTTGAAAATTTTAACCTCATACGATTAATAAAAATATCATTTAATTTGTTAGGTCTTATTGAATTTATGGCTATATTTCATACCTGATCATCATTTGTTTGCCATCTTCATTGTTGTGTGCCTTTATATGTATTTTATATCCTTCTGCCTTTTTTCAACCATGCAGCCTTGTATTTGTATTCATGTATCTACTTTATCGTAACCCTCATGTCATAATTATACGATGCTGAGGTGAAAACAATAAACTTGTAGACTTGGGGTGCCCATTTTCCTTGTATTTTATTATAAAGTCTTTCTTCCTTTGTGTCTAGATCAGTAGCATATTGACTATTAGCATTGTACTCCGCTGTTTGAATCAACTGCTATGAATAATTATATCCATTAAATGAAGATTTCTGTGCGTGATATGCGAAAAGCCAAATAAAGTCTAGTTGAACCTAGATGTTAAAACCACTTTGGGTACCGACAAAAAAATAAATGACTTCAATACTGAGGTAGTCTCGTTATGAAGTTGTAGGCATCATTAAGAATATTGAAAAGCGACCCGAAAGTACAGTGTAACCTTAAATAGCGACCACCTCAATATTATGACCACCTTGTTATAGCGACCAGGGGCCTCCGTAGTCGAGTGGTTATGTTCTCTGACTTGTAATCACCAGCCTTTTACCGCTGTGAGTTCGAATTCCACCCGGGACCAAATTTCATATGTGAGAAAGCTGTCAAGCTAACTTACGGAAAGTCGGTGGTTCCACTAAGGTATAAGCTTGGGGTCATCCTGCACATTAAAGCTGGAAAGTCGCCAAAGGACTCTGGCTATTGGTGCTACGTTAAACTCCATTGAAAAAAATAGTATGGCCACTTATTTTCGGACCGGCTTCCGATAACTCTCCTATAATTCACTTGAAAAGGAGACCACCTCATTATAACGACCGATTTCTCGGGTTCAGAGGGTGTTCTCATCATCAAGTTTTTACCGTATTTGTAGTTTTTATGAGGTGATCGTAATACTGATGTAATTGTAATACCGCACAAGTCACTAACTGAGGTTTCACTGTAGATGTATCTGTTTAGACATATATAGACCATTAGTGTTGAAACAATTACGTAGAGGACTAATTCATTTGTGTTTATGTGTGTGTCTGAGTGTACGAATGTTTTACATGTCCTGAATAAATTACTTAAATAATTTGGTAAGTAAGATGTTTTTATCTATCATTTAACAAACGCGCAAGTCAAGTATTGTTGATTTTGTCTATTTTTTTTATTTAAAGAATGTTTACAATGTTATCTAGGAGGTAATCTATGAACATGCCGTATAAACATAGTTTCAAGGTATGGTTACAAACAGTGTGTGAGATATGAACACAAAAGATGGTAAATCATAAAAAGTCACCACGTATATATTGCATGTTTAAATACGTTTTAAGAGATTATTTATACGTGCCACAAACAAAAAAAAAACGTACAAATGTATTAGGATTTCGAAGACAGTTTAAAAATTGACGAAGTAACATAATCCAGTCCAAAACAGGACATTTCTTTTTTGCGGTTCAGTGTAGTTAATATAAATACGTCATAGATCTAAACCCAATCAGAGCGTGGAGATTTATAAAGTATTAAACAAGTTACATCGATGGTAGAAACAACTAATAATACATTATTGTATTAGTTTTAGTATGTGTTTGTGCAGTTTACACTGATTATAGCTCAAGGGAGATGATCGTATCGTATTCATAAAACATGTTTAACTCCAATACACATATGCGACTGCGCTCACTGTCAGGCCAAACATATATGGTTTCTGCTAACATCGCCCCCAAAAATGTAGGACCGTAGGAACATTTTCCAAATGTATTTTTAGTTCGGAAGTATAACTCGAATAAAAAAGCAAATGACGTCCAGAAAAAAATCACGCAGTGAGTCCGAAAGTAATTCTAGTGTTGGCAGAAAAAATATGCCAGCGTGGTTTTCGGAAACTTGGAACGTTTTTGCGCCTTACCTCGTGTTTTCAATATGTACACATTCAAGTTTATCTCGCTGGGTACTTGAGATATTTTGTTTACGTCACGATTATTTATTTACCATGTGATCATATGCAAGGAGCTGTCACCTTACACCTACATGTCTTTTCTTTCTCGATATTGTTTGCTTATACTTGTGTCGACAGAATTTGAAATCCGATACAAAGCTTTTATCGCGCATTGATGTAACAAACATTGGGTACTTTCATAGCGTATTTGATCACTAGACTTCCTAGTTGTTTGAATCTAGGCTGACAGTCGGATGATCAATGAGATGTAATCGCCTGGTCGTAGATAGACACGGAAAAGGCATTTTTTCTTTGACAGAAACTCAGAATATTCATATACCGTAAATATCATGTACAGAGCAACCTCTCCAGAGCGGTCGTCTCTAGAGCAAAGCAACCTCTCTTCAACAACAGCATGATTTTTCCCACTGTACGATTTAACTATTAATTTAACCTCTCTAGAGCAACAACCTCTCAACAACATAATTTTGTTTTCTCAAGGGGTGTTGCTTTGGAGAGGTTGCACTGTACCGTATTATTTATTTGATTTCGGTTATTAAGCTGTTTATCCATAATACTGTATTTTTTACGTTTAATGTCACTTCATTACAAATTTCCGGGACAGTAACTCAAGGGGTTGTCATTGTTTTTGTACAGGTTCGCGGGAATTCATTTTCTGTCTTCGAAACCTATAAAATTATAAAAAGTCACCCATAATCTCCCCTTTCCATTTTGAGGTAATAAGTTTGGAAATTATCAATATAAAACCTTATACATACTAACTTAATCGCTAAGCTCAAGTTATCAATAGTTTTTTAGTACTACTGATGCGATTATATTGTTTAGGGTCCTAAGATACCACCAGGGACTTGTACTGTGTATATGAGTATATAAGTCCCTAATAGCATGATTTTGTCAGAAAATAAATCTAACGTATTCAGTGAATTATCTCCCTTAGAGGCAATTTGCAGTCGATCGCTAACGTCACTACCGTGATTTGTTGCGGGAATTTTTTAAATCGATTAAATCGATAAAATCGATAAAAAAAGAAACGTTCATTTACTAAATACAAAATCCACATTTATCTGGCTATTTTGTTTGATAAAATGACTAAAGTATCTGTTTCAATGGAAGAGATGGGGTAAAACTAAAAAACAGCTTATTCAAATACCCCAGGTCATGTGGTTTACATATATTGTCGCAACAGAGAACTACTGGTGGAAGTTAAATGTTCTGACGAGTTTGGAAATGTGGAAAGAACATTGACTGAAAAGAGTATTGTTTACTATAATGAGATTAACCATCGAGTTACGTAGAGAATGATTCGATAATATTATTCATGAAATGAAATTCTCTTGCGCACCGGCCTTCACCTTTATACAAACCTTAACACACTGACAGCTTATTCCATTGTTTTAGCTTTCTTTCTGTTATGTTTTAACATGATTCATATCTATTAATATAAAATACCCTTACTTTAGTTGTTCTTTGCATCTTATTTGCTGTGTCATTTAAATATTAATTTAAGAAAAATGTGTCCTACCTTGGCATTGCCCATGTCATATAATAATTGTGATTGTGTGATTTATAACTTGTTATCACATAAGTACTCAGAAAAAAGCGTAGGATCTGCCCTGCCCCGCGATGCCCTGCCGTGCCCTGCCCCGCGCTGCCCTGTTCTGCCCTGCCCTTTCATGTCCTGTTCTGTTCTGATCCTAGAGGTATGAAAGCAATGCATGGAGATAACATTTTACATATATAGTCATATAACACATTACGGTCAAATCAGATAGGGAAGTAAGAATTCCTGTTAGATTCAAGTGTGTTTGCATTTCATTGTCCGAAAATATGTTTTTTCTTCCTGATTTTTATCGGTAAGCAATATTAGGTTAGTATTTTTCTTCCTTATAATCAATGTTCGATGTTACATGAAAGGTCTGAGCAGATCAGTGCTTTAAGTATGACCGAGGTTAAGTAATGTTATTGTAAGCAAAAAAAGGCTTAAATTATCGCTCTGATCAGGAAGCGTGTGTGAAACTTATTTATCAAACATATTACCCTTGTAGTAAGAAGTTTACATTTGGACCGATAACGTTTGATATCTAACTTACCCACTTGTTTTGTGCTTTTATCTGAAGTTACTCATTAGATGACAATACAGCCTATCTTAAATCAACTAGAACATTTTATAAATGTCTCCTAAATGATAACAGCTATTTGATCCTGCTACTAATTTGTAGTAAACTGAAATCAATTAAAATCAAGCTGATAATCAGGTTTGAGTGGGCAGGGTCTAGGACTGTGGTAATCACTTGCCCCTCACAGCCGCTGTTTGTTCGTATCTCATCCGCGACAAGATAAATTTCTAGAAGCTAGCTAGAAGGTTGGTGGTTCTACCAAGGTGTAAGTCCTGGGGTCGAAATATTCGCCAAATGTCTCTGGATGTTGATGTAACGTTAAACCCTTTAGAAAAAATCCGATGACTGATTTGGTATCATACATTTCTTTTGTCATACAGATAGACAGGGTGAAACAAAATGTTGCATAGACTGCTACTTCTGTGCTTCTCTTTTAAACAGTTCCTGATACAATTAATTTGACAATGTTATAACCAGTCAATTGTACTCACATGACAAGCCTTTTTATCGCTTGTAAGTGCTCAGAAGCCACTTAAGTCGATATGTTCTTACGCCTAAGAGGTCCAACATTTAGACTTATATTTCGTCAATGTACATTATGTAGAATTTGTAAGCTATCATTTAGAGACGTTTTGTATATCATCTGCACAAGGACCTATATACAGCGAGCAACTCAGTTGTCCCAGTTAAAAAAGTTCCGTCAATAAAATAATCAGATAGGAATGAAATTATGGAAACGACATTTTACGTTATGTCATGTATGAGGGGCGTTCCAAAAGTATATTGACTTCTTGTTACATCCCTTACCAATATAGGAAAACGAAATACTCCCCTGTAAACGCATTTTAATTTAATTTTAATCGGCCCTTTACACTGAAATAATGACAAAACGTAAATACGAAATACAAAGGCACTACTGACGATCTGGTGTACATTTGATCATTCAAACGATTTCATTTGGGACATTCGAAAGGTTTTACAGTCACAATTTCTCATTCAGTTCCCAATAACTTCCAGTGACACTATATCCATTTGTCAAAGATAACCCGGCCCCACAAAGCACTGAATTACGATATTATCTGCAGAGTTGCATCCAACTAGAGGCAAACTCGTTCAATGCCACTTGCTGTACGCCCTAGATATGTAAAAATGACCTTAGTTTCACAAGCTTAAGTCTCACTTTTTTAATGTCAGTCTGGAACTGAGAGTCTTTTGATAAATTCACAATACGTTTTCTTTTCTCTCCGCACAATTCAAGATATAACAAGTTTATATCGCACATTATATACAGTAAAACGCAGTTCTAGGGAACTCCAGGAAATCCGGATAATTACTTCATTATATACATATTTTGCAACATCCAAAGCTATGAAATTAATCAGGGCGTGATCGGGAAAATACAATGTAAATTAGATTTAGTATTTCATCGTATCCAATTCTTTCCTGTTTTTGTGTTCGCTATAACTGTGTTTTACTGTAACGAGTAGACCCATTAGATATAGCGGTGTAATGTGAAGTACTTTGTATGCAGTGTCAGACTGGTTGTATTTTTATATCTCGTTTATTTTACAGATATAAGGAAGTTTATATGTATTCGTCGATCAATAAGTTTGTGATAGAAATTTGGGGTTAAATTGAAGCATGTTTATGTTGTACTGTTGTTAACAACTTAATATGTCATCTTGATCTCCCGTATTCTTCTCAACAAAAGTAAGTTCTCAATTTTAATTATGTATTTGATTTTGTTCACATTCTGTTTCAAACAGCATATTATGATATAGCATAATTATCATGTAATTTTCGATGTGTAGAGTAATGTTCATTTTTTTACAAAATGATCGTAAAATTTATTCTCTGACACTGAACAACTAAATGTTATCTTATATTGATTTGTTTGCTCTTATGTATTTAATTTATCATACGCTAATAATTATGTGTAAAAATATACCGACTATATCATTGAGATACTTAAAATACATTGAAGTGTTATCAATTACCACTTTATATATGGAAGTTCCGGTGTGTATCTTGATCAAACTGATTACGAGTCTAGACTGAGCATAATTTAATTTCAGTTGAACAGTAATTCTCCTAGTATTTGAAGAGCGGTGTAAGTTTGGAAATCGAAGCATCCGGACAAAAAGTGGTTCAAGGGTTTACGATCTTATCTTCAAAATGTTACACGGATTTCACGGCAGTGTAAAACGACCAACTCACGGTCTAAGAGCGGGGACTGGAGAATTACGACCAACTACGGACGAAACGATGGACAATTTTCAGCAGGAATGTAAAAAAGCACTGTGGCATGCATTTGACGTTCTGGACATACAAAATACTGGCTCTGTCCACGTGTCACAGTTAAAGGTATAGTAAACATTTAGTATCTTATTTCTAATTTTAGTCGATGCACAAATGTAGTCAGGGCGAGCTGGTATATGGGGCGTCTGACCCCTTATTCAATTGTATGCGCTCTGATAACAGTTATGAACGGGGAGAACTGCATGATCGGTAGACCCGGAAGTAATCGTCAATATTGATTTATTGAAACTTGCTTAAATATAAATGCAGCGATAAACCGACACGACCTTGAATACTTATTTCGTAAACTTTTGATATCCGATTATTTGTTTTGAAATACAACCAAAAAATAGTCATAAAGCTAAATAGCTTCTCTCCCTTGCACTGAAATGATAAAACGCAAGTTACTAAATTACCGACAAACAAACAAACGTAGGTCATTGTAGTTTATCTAGAATGACTCATCTCGTATAAAAGCGGAGTAGTTATAAGTAAGGCATAGTATAGTGTCCCAAGAGAAATACAAGCAAACAAACAATTCTTAATTAGACTGTGTTTTAATAGTACATTTTATTACGTGCGTAGTAAAAAGATACAAAATTATTTACAGGGGGGGTTAGTCAGAGTTGATCGATCAATTATTCACTCACGAATTCATTTACTCTTTATTTCAGTTACTCAGATTAGCACTTATTACACAATCCTTTTGCACAATCATTTATTTACATATACATGTAATTGGTATATGGTCCAAATATTCATTTGGTATAACCCCCAACCCTCAGAGGCTTCCTGCATTTCGCAGTCATCACTATTCCAGACATTGCTTGTATCCAGCATTACCTGTATCCCTCAGTAACTACACTATTCTCTCAGAACAGTTTGTGTGCCTCTCAGATTCCGCGTGTATGCCTCTCGAACACCACGTGTATATCTCTCAGACACCACGTGTATATCTCACGGACACCACGTGTATATCTCTCATACACCACGTGTGTATCTCTCAGACACCACGTGTATATCTCTCAGACACCACGTGTATATCTCACAGACACCACGTGTGTATCTCTCAGATACCACGTGTATATCTCTTATACACCACGTGTATATCTCTCAGACACCACGTGTATATCTCTCAGACACCACGTGTATATCTCTCATACATCACGTGTATATCTCTCAGACACCACGTGTATATCTCTCATACACCACGTGTATATCTCTCAGACACCACGTGTATATCTCTTAGACACCACATGGATATCTTAGACATTACATTGATCAAACAGACAGTATCTAAATCTCTGTCACACAATCTCCTTTCCTCAGATATCACGTATATCTCTCTGACACTGCGTCTATTTCTTAGACGCTATGCGTGTCTCTCATACACCTCGTGTATATCTCTCAAACATCAGGTGTATCTCTTAGACACTACCTAGATTTCTCATTTACTATCTGGGTCTCGCAAGTATCTGCTGTATCTTTACAACGTGTATGTTTTCCATGCATTTTGAAGGTTTGTCATGAGACCATTATACACATTATAATGGTCTCAGGCGGGTATAGACGGAAATAATTTGTAAACATTCATTTAAAAGATTAATAGAACGAGCTCTGCAAATTATACAACATAAAATTGTTGGTCAAAATTTCCTTGTTTTCGTATAATTTATAGAATACCATATTTTTTTTCATTTTTTTTCAATGATTTCATTTATTGAGTTTCTTCTATTAATCGAGTTTTATAAGGTGGACGTTTAGAAATTCGACTTAATCTACATAATTAGCTTTTCAAAGATACCATCTCAAGTTGTTTATCACTTGACAAACCAGTCTTAATTTGATTGTCGTAACTATACCGTGTGAGTAGATTTGTCCTTCATTAGGTGTTGAATGTCATATTGTGCACACTAATAGCTTGTTTGTATAATGTACGAGTATGTTTGGTACCATAATCCATAAACAGCAATGTCTCAAAAGCGATGTTTTTGAATGAACGTACGAATGCATGTTTTTCCCATGAAAATATTTTACTTTTATTCTATCGTTCTGTCTTGCACCATGCATTTATTTTCCGAATATACATATTATACATGTACTTCAAATTTGGACGTACAATTACGAGTATCCTTAACCTATAAGTCATAAGAGCAAAATTGCTTTGTAACATGATAATGCAGGCAATGCGGCCTCTTGTCTACAGTGAAGATACCCAAATGTGATTGGTTACAATAATTGTTTTATCCTATAAACCTTAAATCTCTCCCCGATGATGATGTACTTTAAAACCACCACTAGAAATCACTTAATGTGTACTCTAGCAATCGTACAAAGTGTACTTGTACGACTGTAATATTGGTACTACCGTGAAATTTACTACATGTTGGCTAAATAAATATAAATAAAAGTTATTAATTAGTTACATACCAAACCGGCCTCTCAAGTAGTATTTTGTCTTGATCCTTTTCCGCCATTTTTTGCTGTTGCTTGGAAACACATTAAGCATATATCTAAACCATATCGATTCTGATTTCAGGTGATAACTTCGTCTGTCGGTATGAAAATGGGTTTCGAAAAGGCTGAGGAAATATTAAAAGACAGTACATCCGTCAGTATGGATTTCCAATCATATTTTGAAAAGGTGAATACCGAACTTATTGAAAAACAGGAACATTCCGATGAAACGTGTCTTGGACCACGCCTCAATGACGTCATTAAAACGTGCTGGGCTCTATGTAACTTTGACAGAAATCATAAAAGTCAGTCATTCACGTCTGATCATTGTATGATTTTATGGCGAATGTTCAACTTCCTGTCTGACGTGGACAAAGACGGACAACCGGAAATACCCGTCAGACTGGATCCCGAGGAGGCTGCCCTGGTGATACGAGAATTCATTAACGTCAGTGGACAAAGAAATAAGGAACCATTCGTGGATAAATTTATTTCTGACAATAAAGACGTGTCTCTATCATTTGTTGATTTTCTCAACGCGTTTGAGAAGGACTATATAACGGGCTTATCCAACAAAGCAATTACACAAGGATTACATCAACTGTATGATAAATATATTCTGAATGTGTTGGATAAAGGTACGTTGATCAATAATGATATTAATGTATCTCAGTATCTATTGCTAATGCATGCCTATTGTTAGAGGCAGAGAATGATTTTACAATAACTGATTCCGATTTACAGCTACCTGATTTCAATGATATTAATAAAAACATGTTTGTACAAGGTAGAACAACAGAATACAAGTATCATATTCTTCAGAGACATTTTGTATCAGCTTAGAAAAAAACAACATGGTAGTTTTGAAATTTAGAGAACATAAAATGCTCTGAAACTATGATGTAGGTCTTACACAGCGCGCTGATGTTTCTATGCAAAGGTCCATTGGAGCTTGAAGTCTCTGCGTACATGTAATTATTCTGTATGACATTTTCATCTCAACCAATAACAATGACACCATCAGCAACGTTGTTACTACTTGTAATTAGTAATACTTCTCGCTGTAAACAGTAAAACCACCATTTGTATAATTTTGCTCTTTTTGAGATGCCAAAGACAACAGAACAAATTCGACACGTCGTTTATACTATACTGTAACATGCTTAATGGGCCACGATCGTCGTCCAGTGTTTAGTGCGCTTGTCTTGCGACCCGGCCATCCGGGTTCAAATCCCGATCGCGGCAGGTCATACGCATTTACGAAATTGTGACAAAAATGACGATTTTCCTCCAAATGTTGAGTAGTTGCCGACTCTTTGTGGAAGTGTAAGTTAGAACTGGTTAGAATACAGTCCATGAAAACTGGTTAGGTGAACCGGTCGCCATATATATATAACTGAAAAAAAAACAAAGAACAAATTATATTCTAAACTATTTGAATATCTAGGGATGATTTGGAAAAGGGGTTTCAAAGTAAAAAGCTGGAAGGAAAGATGGATGGTGTTGACCCCGACAGAACTCAGGTACTTCGTGGGACGAGACGAAAAAATACTAAAAGGGTCAATAGTGTTTGACAAAGAGTGTACGATTGAGGTAAGAAAATATTTGTATAAAAGTACGTATCACTCATAGTAAGTCGATTGGGAAAACTTGGCGATTGCAAGGATATGTTGAATTTGGTTGGTACAAATATTATTTGCGCTACATCAATTTAGCAATTAATTAAAAACAAAAATATCAAAAAAATATTTTTCAATGAAATTTTGAATTAGTTTTTAGTTCATACCCAGCAACAAAATATATTTAATATCTATAGGTACCTGCTGACAGACCAACACATAGACCAAACAGATTTATTTTGGACACTCAAAAGAAACCATATGACATGAGTGCTCCGGACGTTAAAACTAAGAATGAATGGGTATCTGGTAAGTTATCAATAAATACCAAAGAATAAATCAATGTTTTCGTGGTGGACTATATCAAACAATTTTAATCTGCATTCCACCGAGCAGAGTAAACGTTTGGGTTCGTCGAATATGTATTTTTGTTAAACGGTTCAACCACTTCGATATCAATACCTCGTTACTTTGACTATTATTTATTTTCTGATTGGTTTTCTGTATTTCTTCTCTATTTTAGCTTGAAAGCAAGACCAGTTCAAAACTGAGGACAGCTTCTTTGTCCCAAATCTGTCTGTAAATCATAATACCGGAGCTTTGAAATATTTATGTTATGTTGTTATTCAGCTTTCTGGAGGTTAGGCTTTTATAACAAACGTCATCTGAGTCATCTCAGCCATCTATATCATTTTTTTGCTTAACGTTCAGGAATTCAGCAGGCTCTAAGTAGAGTTGGAAAAGATCCAAACATTCAGAAAGAGGCTGCGAAAGAACGTTGTCGGGCTCGAGCAGAAAGGCGCCGCCTAGCGGCGGAGGAAGAAAAGAAAAGGATGGAAGAGGCAGCACTGTTATTACAACGACAGAACGAATTAGATGAAGCCAACAAAGTAAATACCTTATAATAACATGATAATGCAGTTCGATTCATGAATACACTTATTGTATTTAGTGTTCATTGTTTTGCGTCAGCATTTAGGTTTCTCGCGAATGTAACGTTTATGTTCTTTGAAGAAGATATTAATGTCATATTTAAGTTACAGACATTTTCCAAACTCACAAGATGGTATACCGATATTACCGAAAATAAGCTTGGCGCGAATATGGACACCCTGTATATGATGCAGACTCATTCAAAGAATTTTGTCCATTGAAATAAACATTAGAAAAGCAGACATAATTTTGCATCTTGTGGTCATTTTCAGTCATTTGCCCTGTTAATTATATGTACAAGGATGGTCAAATGTTTGAACATGTTTAATTCCCTCCATATGTTCTTAGTTATGTTCTGTATATATAAACTTTTTATCTAGTTCCCATATGTTCAGAACTGTATTTTGTCATACCGGTATTTTTATGTACTTTTGTATAGAAAAGACTTGAAGATGAAGAAATGCTTAGAGCTAGACTTAGTGAACTAGAAGAAGAGAGAAAGGTTTGTCATCTTACTTTGATCAGATTGTTATCAATGTATATCATAATTTTATGTAATTATAATTTTACTCCACTATAAGATCAATAATTCGCCACATTAAACATGGCGTGTAAACGTTTTATGTTGTACAGTTGTTTACTCAATTTTATACATTTATTCCATGCACTGGGTTATTGTTTTCCTTATTTATATAAATACTTATACACATGTAACAATATCAGAATGTTTAGCGAAATCTAACACTGTTTAAAAGTGTTGTTTTTATCTGTCCGTGCCAGTTAGTGGGCAAAACTTTTCGGTGTTGACATGTTCTTTTTACAATCTAAACAAATCTATTAGGAATGCAATAAGGTTTCGTTCATTGTGTTCTATGGCAAGTTTTATTTCCCATATAGCGTAGAGAAGAAGCAGAGGCAAAGTGGCAAGAGGAGGAG
The DNA here is from genome assembly GCA_008271625.1 of Lutraria rhynchaena. NCBI lineage: Eukaryota > Metazoa > Mollusca > Bivalvia > Venerida > Mactridae > Lutraria > Lutraria rhynchaena. The sequence continues at coordinate 1,901,762 of VIBL01000068.1, forward strand.
GCACTTCGTAAAGCAGAACAAGAACGTCTCAGACAACTTGAAGAGATCAAACGTGAACTAGAGAGACTGCTTGCTGAGGAGAGACAGGCTAAGAAGGATGAAGAAATTGTTAGAAGTCTACAGGCTAAGTATGTCATCGTTTTGATTTTTATTCAAAATATTCTAAATACCATTAATAATAAAACTTTCATTTATGCAAGAGTTTTGTAATTTCAAAACTAGATTTAGGAGCTGCCAAATTAAATTGCATGTAGTGGAGTAAGTATTCCTAGCGTAATATATACTGTGCATTAACTGCAACACTAAGTTAGTCTTTTCAAAGTACGCGTCATTTTGATCACAATATTCAAATGAGAACAGTATAATTATGGCTGTGGTTTATCGTACCTTCATGTAAACATTCAAATAGCCAAACGTACTGCTTTTGCAAATACAACAAGACATATTTCATTGATATTGAAAACTAACCGTTCATTCCAAAGGCTACTTGAGGAAGAATTTGAGAAGCGGGAAGAATTAGAAAAGTTGAAACATCAACAGGAAGAAATGTTGAGAGCAGAAAGGGAACAAAAGGCCGTGTTAGAATCTGACAGATTGGAACAAGAAAGACTTTTAACTGAAGCACAAGCCAAACTCGACCAGCTGGAGAAGGATCGGGAAGCTGCTGCCCAGAAAATGCAGGTAAATGTTTCCTACCAGGTTTGTTTTATACTGGTAAATGTAACTAATTCTGTCACCTCTCTATCCTGTCACATATATACTAGTAAATACTCAGTGTTCATAGAGTTAGTCTGGACAAATATCAAATACAATTTATTTCAATAATTGGTTAATGTTCTTTTCTTTTCTGCTTCATTTCTTCAATCAATGTGTATCTATGATTGGATCTGTCGAGGCAACTTGATCTTAATTGTTCTGTTATCTCCATTTCATTATTGTTCATGTATTTCTTGTCTGAAGTATCACAGATGTTAAAGAAAGCTTTCTTAAATATTGCACATCTATAATCCTGTACAGATATTACGTACTAATGTTTCATTGGAAGGTTATGGGATATAAATCGGAACACTAAGACAGATGGTGACAACATTTTGAATGCTTCGGCTTAAAGCAATGTTATACTTGTAACAAGATGTTTTGTTCTTTGCAATTACAGCAAACTATTGACTCCTATTGGAAATCTATGTTTTTATCAATATAATTTTAACAAAGGCTTGCTTGTGCTCGATTCCCGATGGATTAGTATTAATTTTACATATATTTTCCAGCTTTACTTTAGTTCATTTTTTTGTTTCTTTGACCGCAGTATGCAAGTATTTACTTCTACTCATTCATAGCATACATTTGTTTGAAAGAGATATAAGTCCAGACTTGAAGGAAATAGATGCCCACGTGCTTTCTATAAATGTTACTTGATTTTAACTATCTGGGATGTACCATAGACAAGAATCGATTTATGATTATATTTTAGACACCGTCAAAACACTGCCAATTTGGGCGGACAGGCGTTTGAAACTTGTGTAAGAAGCAATATAATATTATATTGTAGGTCGCACTTGCATATATGCCGGGCCTTAAATGCAGGTTATATCAAACCAATTAAAATGAATAATAATAACAATATGCATTATATAGAGTATATGTATTTGTTTATGTATTGTGCTTATATATGTTTTGCATGTTTCAGACAGGGTGTTTGATGATGTTGGGGGAATTATTATAAATATCACATAGTATCAAAATTATGTAGCTTTTAAATATACTGTTATGATAAAATTAGCTTGGACATAGATATACAGTATCTTATACGTACTAGTATTTTGAATCACTTTAACACATACTGACCAATCTCTTTTTTATTTAGCGTATAATATAGAAGCTCTGCACTGCTAACACAGTAAATATGATTACATATCCGATTTAGATAAATCAATGAAATTTTACGTACTGAAAGATTTGTCTCCCAATTGCGTATAAACATTGAAACACTTATTAATATCGAATAAGCGGAAGTACGAAGATCGTCATTGGTTTGATAAGTGGAATGATAACTGCCAACACCCGACCCGTTCCTCCGGATGGGGATACATTACTAATTGCATGATATTGTAGGAGTGTCAGCTTGTATTGTTTTAATATCACACAACGCATCAATTTATATGTTATAAATACATTGTTCCTTGTGATGTTTGTTTGGTGGTAAATATGTCTAATAAATAAATGTATTATTTCATGTCAATAGTCAGATATTTCTTTCTAGCATTATTAATGTACAGTAAAACCTCGATAATTAGACCTCATAGGGACCAAAAAATCGGTTGTAATAGTGAGGTGGTCTCATTATCAACTTTAATTATATCGGAATTATTGAAAGCAATATGACATGTGGTCGTAATATTGATGTGGTCGCTATTTGAGGTTGTACTGTACATTTACCCCATATTCACTCAGTTTTTTTTGTATTGAAGAATAGCCTAGAGACGTGACTAAACTTTAGTTTATACAGCAATCACTGTTTTTACGTAGTTCCAATGTATGATGTGCCGTGCCTCATTGCTGTTCGGTTTATGCCACATTTTGCTGCAAATTTCCGTTTGCGGAAGAATTTTGTTCAGTTATGAGTTGAACTCCGCTTAGAGATTTAAAAGTAACTTACATTTTGGTTATCTACATGAGTCATCTACTGTCATCTACTGTCCTTGCTTCTTGGAATGAATCTATGAAATTATTATCTGTTTCGAGTCATTGTTGAAATTTTATCTATTCCGAGGTACTGTCGACTAATCGATGTCTTTCATTGCATTTCAGGAAGCCACGGATAAATTGCAAAAAGCAGAGAAAGATAGATGTATTCTAGAAGAGAAAGTGAAACTATGGAAAAAGCCAGTCGGTCTAGCCAAACCCTTACAGCCGCATGTAAACCCTCACGTGACACATAGAGGATTAGGGGCATTTTGTGAAAGGGATTTCCTTAGGAAGTCGTCTGACTCGGATGAACCATCAAAATCTCCAAAGTCGTCCAGCGGGGAAGAAGACTCCAATGTCAAAGAAGCTCTATCTGAAGAGAACGTCCAAAGTGATGTGGACAACAAAATGAAGGCTGACGATGAACAAATAAAATCTTCAGATACATCCAAGACTGAGGACACAAACTGTGATAGTATGTTAATAGGATCAGGTGAAGGTCAAGACGTACAGAAGACTGAAGGAAACGATGTTTTCATTAACGATGCTGTTCTTCCAGAAGAAAAGATAGAAGCCATTCCCCCAAATGTAAATGATATAAATGATTTTGTTGAAGAGCATTCAGACACTGATCAACCACTAAAATCACCATCTCCGTCTATTGAAGAATTAGTCGTTGAAGACAATATTCAAGAAACAATACAATGTCATACAACTGACACTGTTCTGGAAGATAATAGTGAAAAAAGTGATGATAAGATAGTTGAATCCATCAGTCAAGATGATGAAATTGTAGAAAACACTGCAGATGTGAAATTTGATTCTGATGTAAATGAGAACGTGGATTTAAGTCACAAGAAATTGATTGATCTTGAAATCCAAACAAATGAAACAGTTGCTTCATAATAATGCTTGGTAGATTTAAATTTATATTTAAATAGAGATACATGTGTCAAAGATGTAATGTTGCAATAGTGAGTCAATGAGCAATGTTCGATTTTGTTTTTCAACTAAATTGTGCGAATGAAATGAAATCAATATTTTGGTTGGAGTTCCTGTATCGTACAAAAACTAATACAAAAACAAATGCCTTTGAATTCGTGTGAAGCTTCATTTATGTAGTGATACTAAACGCAGCTTTAAAGACGCACGTAATAAATAAATATATGTATGTATGTCTAATAATGAACACTGCTTTGCATTATTCATGTACATGTATTTGTTAATAAAATTGTTAATAAAACACAGACATGATCAATCCCATTCTTAATGCTTTCATAAAATGACATTGTTAGCAAATACATAATCATTATAACTAATGAGTTTGTTGTTTTCTTATTCTATATTCTTCAATGTACACACTATCTTAATAGCCACGTCAGGTGATATTTTACAACGTAACTTACAGGAAGAGCAAGTAAATTGTAAAATCACGAAGTAATCAAGATCAAATCATAATCGTTCTTCCGTCTGTTCGTCTGTCAGTCTGTCCGTCCGCCCGCCCGTCCATCCTATTGCTCCTACCTCCGGCTTACATGCGGTTTATCAAAGCACTATAGTTATTTAATGGGGAAGTATTCACACAACCGGATCTATTGGTTACTAACCTCATCCCCGCGTACATTGAGTAAATTCCTACCTACTCATTTGATGTGTGGACCAGATGTAAGAGGGAAATTGCTATCTTATATAAGTCCTTCTTGACGGATTAAATTAATTTAATACATACATACATATATATATTGTACATTCCGGTAATGCCTACTTTGCCTAGCAATTTATTCATCCCTTTCAATATCTAGTTCCCATACATCTGCAACTATAACAAATGCTCGGGGGGTTTACATATGCATATATGGTCCACGAGTTACTGTAAAAAGTTCATCAAACGCATATATGAACATTTATATACGTAGCTTCTCAGAAATTTTCATCTGTTTTAAGTTTACATGAAATGGGCGGGTCGATTTCAGTAACCTAAATTACTACTAGTATGCTCCTCGACCGATTCCATTCCGTCAGGGGAGGTAACCGATACAGAAATCTCAAGCGATTATTTTGCATGTGACACCGCTCACATTATTTCCGGTAGAATCCGACCTTGGTGATTATCACTTCTTGAAAAGAAAAGTAAGTATTTTTAAATATATTTATGCATTGTCATGCAACGTTTTATGGCCTGTGTCAGAAATTAACTTATTTTACCCATGAATGCGTATTTCATTATGTGGTACAAAACTGTGTTTGTCAATATAGAGGTTTCGTTTATGAAACATTTCGCCGGTCGAATGTCGAAAAATTGGTTCATTGGTTGAAATATTTCTGATGAAATATCTGTGTTGTACACATAATATATGTGTTTATAGTAGTCTGCCCGATTAGCTCAGTTGGTAGAGCAGCTGACTTGCAAGTAGAAAGTCGCGGGTTCGAGCCCCGCGTCGGGGACTTTATTATCTGCCTCCTGTTACAGATTATTTAAGATTCAAAATGACTGGGATGTCCAAGCTTTCCACTGTTGTGCCTGAAGGCTATGGGTATGTTTTACTCACTGGTGTCGGAAGTATGTTTGTCAACATGTGGATGGCAATCAATGTTGGAAAAGCTAGAAGACAATATGAAGTGAAGGTTAGATTTCTCAGTTTTCAACTTTTATAGCATTGTTTGGTTATTCCTATACTGAATTGCTCATATTCATACAAACAAAGTCTAAGAACAAACTGACCTTACAAAGGAATGGTCTGGAGCTTTGGTTAATGTACTATAATATGTATAGTGCAGTTTTAATGAATGTTCAATTGACTAAAGATTAATGTTTTTCTGTAGATTATAGGAATATTGTGGTATTTCTATTACTGCACTGATACTGTTAAATTATATTTCTAAATGAAATTTAAAACTTATGCCAATGATTTATGATATTACTCTAGTTAAAATCTGTTTTTTTGTTTGCATTGTGTATGGATGTGTTATTAACTGTTCTCGGTACTCTTTTGTACATAGTAAAGTTTTGAACATCTTTCTGCATGTCATTTGCTGAATTGTTCATTTCAGTATCCTCAGGTGTACCATGAAACATCAAGCCATGTCTTTAACTGTATACAGAGAGCACACCAGAATACGTAAGTTAGTTATATATATCTTTGGATATCTTTAAACAAGTAATTATTGAATTATGACACTTGGTAAATCCTGCTGCCAAAATATTAGCCATGAGAACATAATAATCATATTATTAAAACATCATTGGCAAGACTACTTGTGGGACCAAAATGATTGGTCTCAGTGTTGAAGTGGTCTGAATATCAAGTTCAAATAAGTGGTGTAATAATAATAATCATGGTAATGGTTTTACTTTAATTCATTCTATTAGGGTTTTTTTCCATTTTTAGAATTGAAGGAACTCCTTATTTCCTTTTCTTGTTGATGACTAGTGGATTGCAATACCCAGTAAGTATTAAGTAAAGTTGTTGTTCATTTTTGTATTTGTATTGTATCATAACACAGAAAATTTAATTTTTTCAGCATTTTAGCAAAGTACCATGACCTTATGTGGACTTATGACAAAACTTAATTTTCATCAGAAATAATGTTACTGATAATTTACGTTTATTGAATACAGTTATGTTTGCAAAAAGCATTAATGAATCTTATGTCTTAAAAAAGAACAATTTTTTCTTTACTTTTCTTTACATGTAGAAATCTTCTGCTGCTGCTGGAGCCGTCTGTGTGGCTGCCAGGATAGCCTATGCTATGGGTTACTACACTGGAAGTAAGTTATCTGATTGTATAACAAAACCTCACTCATTACTAATAATTCACATAGACTCGTATACCGCTGTTGGTTCAATATTCTGTCTTTGAGTAACTGAAACATTTTGTAAATTTCCTTCTTTGCCTAAAGTAGAATTTCCAATTTTACTCATTGTTCATTGCAAGATCATGATCAAGACACCACGTCAAAATGGTGAAAAAAGCGATGGGTGCAATTATTCGTAAGACACAGTCTTTTGGATATTTTTGATAATTCCTCAATTTTACTGTATATAAGTATATAGATTTGTCACCTGTGATCAGCTCTGCATCAAATTTCTTTGTTTTCAGACCCAGAAAATAGGAAATGGGGAGCTTTTGGACACCTAGGAGAGCTAGTTCTCCTCGGTGGGGTAATTTCCATGGCATTCCAGGAGCTTGGCTGGTGGCCATTCCACAAATAAGATGATAGTGGTAAGAGGATGCATTTATAACATTCTGTACAAATGTAATTGTCATCAAGTGATAGCTTTGTATAACTTCCCAGTTAAGAAGTGCTGGCCAAAATGAGAAAGCTTCTAATTGATTGAATATTTCCTGCCCTAGTTTAGATTTTCCTTACTGTCTTTAAGTACCAATCATGTTGACAGATACAACATTATATATTCAGTGAATTTACGAATTATCATGTATACAATTTTGTCTAATAGATGAATACTATATACAGTGGAAATCCTCTATACCGGTTCCTCTATTAACCAGTTTCCCCTCTAAATTGGCCAAATGTTCTGGTCCTGACTTTATTATTATATAATTCAAAAATCCCCTCTAAACTGGCATCCCCCTCTAAACCAGCCAAATGACCTGGTCCCGGGCTTGGCCAGTTTAGAGCGGACCCACTGTACTGTCAAACTAGTAAATGAGACCACAAAAAAATGAAGTCTGGATTTATGTACAATTGACCTTGATTCAGAGGCTTAATTTGGTCTGTTTGACAATATATGTGTGTTAAAGGGTTTCAGCTGTTCAATTGATTAATACAGTCTTTTTTCTAACATACTATATCTAAGCTTGAGCCTATTAAATTTCACTTAGGGCTTGTGAACTTTCTCAAAATTCTGCTTTTGGAGCTTGTGGTAATTATGTTGGCTTGTGATATTTATTTTCAATAGTCCTCTTACAGTTCGGGCTGGTGCTTTGAAAGGTAAGTCCAAATACTGCCATAAACTCATGTTTGACATTACTTAATTTTTTTCTCATTTCAGGAAAAAATATGCCATATTGCATTGATCAAGTACCAAACATCAAAGTTACCATTACGTCTTTATAGCCATAAGTTGTTTCGTATGTGTTTTTGATGGGGTTAAAATATTATTTCTGTTTGTACACTTAATGTTTCTTTTTCAAGAATTTTCATTTTGTATTCATTTTGTACTCATTTTTCTAATTTTCTTGGTTCTTAGTAACTTATGACCAGCATAATATGCTCTTGGTATGCTTGTGTCTGTGAATGCACAGTTCATTATTTTGATACCTTTCTATAGTTTAATAAAAATCTTTTTTGTAAAAAAAAAGAAATGAACTCAGTTGTTGACTTACAGTCTTGTCTCACATGGTTTTTATATATTCATTTTATGGTGTGTTGTAATGCAGTTTTACCATATTTTTTTCTGTTGTTTAAATGTTATGCACTTGGTACATTCAAATATGAATAACTGTCTGGAATTTTGTAGAATAGCTTCACCATACTGGCAATTATTGCTGTGTCGTAATTATTTCATGAACTAAATTCTTGATCAAGTATTTTTTTTAAAAGAAAGCATGTATAATATAATGTTCCACGAAACTTTAGTAGCAACCTTACATGAGAGACTTTTAAGAGTTGTTTTGCCTTTTAAGACAATGTTTTCATTAGATGTATTAACCAGAATGTGTTTGAAGAATTATTATCATGTATCAAATAGGAACCATGGCGAATGTTCTCTGTGTATTATGATGTAGTAATGCATGTTGTATTAAGTGCTATCACTCAATTCTGTGGTTGTAGATAATCATTTGTGCAATGAACTTAGGATTTTTTTATTGAGAATAAGTTAATATTTTCAGATCATTGTGAATCTTGCCGTGTTATGAAAGTGTTGAAAATGTGTCATATACGTTCATGTGAAAGAATATTTTAAATTCAGTACTTGAAGATCATATTCTAGGGCATTCAATTCTTGACTTCCTAAGATACTTTCAAAAATAATTGAAATTGGGACTTAAAGTACCATCCTGTGCACCATCTTGTGTACATCAACTGTAAAGCAAGGTTTGTTATGTCATGTTCAATACAGTGAAGTAATTCAGGAGAATCACTAATTTGGAATGAATTACAGTGGACTCACATTGGCTGGAGCTCCATAAATTTGAACACTTCAGAAAATTAGAACTTCTCTGGTTCATATTGCTACTTATATGTTCTATACAGGTTGACTCCGCATAGCTAGAATCACATGAACCTGATTGCTCAAACTAACAACCAGGTCCCCCTCTTAATACTTAATCTGTTTTTCTCCCGTCTCAGCCAAACAATATATTTTGGCAACTTCACAATAATTAACTGCCTAATTTGCTTATTATAACATGGCGCATGAAACTAACTCACAGGTGAAGTTGGGCAACGAGTATGCTTTTGCAATGATACTCAATAAGTGATTACTTTCTAATTATTTGTGAAATAAACAAACAGTAATGAAAATGAAATGTATTACCAAAGTATACAAGGGAAACAACTCTCTTTCACGGAGTATAATGTTCTACACTAGATGACTAGAATTTTGGAACTGAATTTGTCAGTTCTGGCCTGTTCACGCCAATGGGAGTCCACAGCAGTTATTTCTGTGTATATTGACATGTGTCTAAATGTAGAAATTTTGTGTCAATCAAAATATACTGAATGTACATGTATATACTTGTGTATTGTTGTAATTGATGCATTCTGGAATTGTAAACTTACATAAAAATAACTTATGAAGCATTGATTATGATTCAAATAAAAAGGGCTTTTGCTTATTGCCCCTGGAGGTAAACATTGCACCTTCATCCGTGGTCCTTTGATGACTTTCATGCTTTAAAGGTGGAGGAAGACCTCCGGTGTACTCACTGGTTAAACTACTGACTCATAAGCTAGCAGGACAGTTTCCTCATGTGAAATTTGGCCTCGGGTGAGAATTAAACTGCAGTAATGGGCTAGCGATTACTTTTCAGAGACCATAACCACTTGACCACAGATGCTCCCTAACAATCTTCTATCCCATAATTGAAATGACCATTCTACCATAAAGCCACATGGTTGATGGATACAAACACCAGTGTCCCAGGTTGGTTTCTACATGACAGAGTCAAGACTACCTGAGAGAGGGGAAAATATACTTTAACTGCAGTATTGTTTCCTGCTTCCTGAAGCAGTTTATTCATACATGTAGTCAGATGAGTACAAAAATTGCATTACATAATATAAGCAATACAGATGAATGAGACAAGGCAGAGAAACACAAGACCGAAACTCTCCATTCCAAACCGATGATAAAAAATGACTTAAATAGTAAAATGTGTTTAAATAATGAATCAAAAAATGTCACAATTAGATATAGGGAATGAATACTGACTAAGTGCTGAACAAAAGTGGCATTACCAAATGAATGTACATTAAAACCTCATGTAGTGACCACCTCAATATTATGACTAACTCTTGATACTGTCCACATATTTTCCAACTATACATAAATATTTCCTCCATATTTCAATTTAAAAAAATAAGACCATCTCAATTTTAAGGCCAAAAGGTGGCCATTATATTGAGGTTTCACACTACATGTATTTCGCACTAAAAATCGGTCCAGTTAAATGTCAGGTACTGTAAAACTTCCATAATGAGATCACCTTGGGTACTCTAAAATTCGGTCATAATGAGGTGCTCTCAAGTAGCATTATAGGATGTTATTGAAAGCTGGTCTGAAAATAAAGTGTAACAAGGTGGTTGTAGTTTCCGGAACCTCTGGTTTTCCCAGTCCAGACCCTACTGGTTTTTTATCATTTCTGCAGCATCGAGATTAAGATTTCTGTTTTTTTTTTTGAAAATTGTCACCCATGATAATGTGAGGTTTAACTGTATATGCGGCTTACTTCTCAAACCTAGCAAAATTAGATAAACAAAAGTCCTTACCCAGTACTGATTTTTTAAACTTACTAATATTACATTTTAACCATAGTTATTATTAGTAACTTCATGCACAATGATAACATGATTACGTCAGATACAGTATAACCTGCATTAATGAGTCACTTGTTTGTAACAGCCACCTGGAAACAATGTTCACTTTTCAGCACACTATTGGTGTAATATACCAAATAAACCTTTGAATAAAGGTCAATTGTGCATTAGGGGCCACTTGTCTTCTTTCCCTTTGTTGACCTTTGTTCAGAGGTTTGACTGTATAGGCAATCCAATCTAACTGTTTACAGTTAATCATGCCATGAGGTCATTTTAGCATGTAGAATATTCGGCCCGTTAATACATCAAAGTTAGTTTAAGCCAACTATTGAATTAGGGAATTATATGTAAGAATTCCAGCATAACAACAATACAATAACCACAGAAAAAATATTACGTACACACATCAAACATCAAAACCTTCATACGACTGTTAGAAATATGATACATTGAACACATTTTACCTTCTGACTATATGGTGCACTGACAATTCAAGATAATGTATGCTATAATTAATGTCTTTAAATCATATCAACTGTAAAATTGAAAAGCTTACTTCTTATGTAAAAATGCAACTCTACTCTCATAGCAATCATGTTCATTGTAGTTCGTTTGAGGGTTATTTTCTATTAGCACGGACTATGGAATTTCTTAAACAGCTGGGGCCCATTTCACAGAAAGATCTTTCTAAAAATCTCTCTAACTGTATTCATTTCAGACATTTAAACACCTGACAAAACATCCCCAAAATAATTTGAAGGATGACACACTTTATTTACAAATAAGGGCTAGCAAGATTTCTAGGAATAAAAACAGCTATCTCAACTATGTCTATGAAGCAGGCCCCTGAAGTGTAAAAGACATACCTGTATTCAAATCAACTGAGAAATGAATTATTCCACCAATAAACCAAAACAGAAATACATACACAGTAAAACCTCAATAATAACACCACTTTCAGGACTGAAAAATCAGATGTAATAATAAGGTGGTCTCATTTAATACAAATTATAGGAGTCAGTGAAAGTCAGTCCGATAATAATTGTTGTTTTTTTTTAACAAGGTGGTTGTAATATGGAGGTGGTTGCAATGTGAGGTTTTATTGTAAATGTATCCATTAGACAGAACAAGACTAAAATAACAAGAATAAACAGACAGCTAAATAACTACACAAAAATATTTTTTTCGCATTTGATTATTGATTGTACACGGCAAAAATACATAAAACCAGTAATTAAATAATGATGAACAACAAGAGCTGGCAGTTATAATGTTATAAATATTCTGAACAATTAGTAAAAATAACAGTTTTCAATGAATACATACTTAACTTTGTCAAAATGCACGCATACAGTAGAGCATGATTATAGTGAATTGCAGGGGACGGTACCTGAACAATTACTGGTAGTTCATTAAATAAATATTTCACCGTTTATATCCATTACATTGAAATAAAGCATGGCTATGAAGGGAAACTCAATTACTGCATTTCATCCCATCCTTCACTATATCAAAGTTCACCATAACCATGTTTTACTGTATACCCTATAATTCACTATATCAAAGTTCGCAATAACCATGCTTTATCGTACTCATTACATTTTGCACATTTATGCATTCAAAGAATACATTATATTGCATGATCTAATTCTTACATTCAATTATACATTAAGTTCAGATGAGAATGTTTCAACTCTATATCACTTAAAAATCAAAACAAGTATTGACTGAAATATATAACAAAACAACTGAAGTATTTTCTGGGCTTATTAAGCCACTATAGTTGACAATACATTAGCACTAAATGGTCATAATTTCATTAGCTACACATGTATTATTGACTTCAGAAATCACCCATAAATACAAATTAGGTAAATTTTCAATGTACAGCAGCAGATTTTTTTTATTCAATATTTCTAAATGTGATACAAAACTCAGAGAAAACTAGTTTCAAATCAATATTTTCATCTGTAGAAACTCTCCAATAACGAATGATCTTCAAAAGAAAAAAACAGTCAAAGAAATAAAGTAACAAAGTTTTTATATTTTGCTAGGTAATATTAACAAAATCCAGTTTCTTATGACAAGAGAAACCCAGACATGATTTTCCAGTATTTTCAGCAAATAATGTAATATAATACATTGAGCATTGGCTTCAACACAAAAAAAAAACTAACTAACCTAAATATGAAACTAAAGCTGTTGATAAATTCTGTAATATCAAGACTGTGGTCTCATTTAATTTCGTTGGAATCAAATTTCGTGGAATTGCCTAAATCAGTAATTTCGTGATACACTGATGCAATGTTACAAGGCATTTAAATTCATGGTACTTGAAAAGCCCACTCTCGAAATTAAAAGTTCCATTAAAATTCACGGAACTACGGTATCACAAAAGTCTTGGTCTGCTCAAAAATTATCAATATGTCAAATCTAATACAGGAAAATCAATCTCAGATCACATGACAAAAGAGATGCACGTCCATAACAGAAATTCAATATTCTCATAGTTACTATTACAGTGAAGTTGACAAATGTTACTTCCATAAAACAATATGTGTATGTGTATAAACACCTGGGTCCGAGGTTATAAAACTTGTGAAATGTCTCCAAACTCAAATCTCAATTTTGTAAGAGAAGCATTCTGATGTGAAATATATAGCAGTTTAATGATTAAATACATTTTCAGATCATTTTATCTGGCAGAATAACATAGAATTGAAATCTTGATTGTTTAATAGTTAAGTTAGAAACATCAAAGGAGAAAATATGAGATTTGAGATTGGAGGCCAATCTCAAGTTTTATAACCTTGGACCCTGGGCCTAAAGTTATAAAACTTAAGATCAATCTCAATATTTGAAGCCAGAATTATGTCTCTTAATGTTTATAAGTTAATTTGGCAAAATGATGAAATTAATCATACACTATGTCATCAGCAAATAAGATCTAAACATGTTTTTGTACATTAAAGCAACATCTTTTCAACCATAATAATTTTGAAAATGAAACTGATATCTGAGCTTAAAGACTGTCCTCAAGTTCATAACCTCAGGGCATGACATGCGAAAGACATATTTTCTATTCTCGTACAAAATAGCAGAAGTTTTAGAAAGAAGTTATTCCCATGTAGCAAAGGCTGACTTCATCACAGAGCAAACTCGGCATGTACTGTAGCAGTATTACTGATTTTTAGGTAAATTTTGTTTCTTCAGGTCATACAAGAACATGTGGAATGAAAACCAGCCTCCAATGAATGATTCCAAAATGTAACAATAAAAATCCCGTACCAATCTACTGTAGTGGAATGTATGAACAACTCTAATGTGCATTAGCATGTCCATTGGATGTCTCACCCTCAATTCTTTGTAAGGCATCTCTGAATTACAGAAACAAAATATCATCAGTCATTACAAAATAAAAAGCAATCAGCTAATATTGAGTAGGTCCTATAATTTAGGGGCCTCCATTGTTGAGTGGTTATAGTCTCTGACTAGTAATCACTAGCACTTCACTGCTGTGAGTTCGAACCCCAAGGCAAAATTTCACACCTAAAGAAAAAGTCTCAATAAAAGGTTGGAGGTTTTACGAAGGCATATACCTGGCTTATTCCCCCATCATTAAAGGTGAAAAAGTTGCCAAAATTTAATAACCCTGGTCGTTGGTGTAATGTTAGTTTCAACCTTTGTGAAAAAAAGGTCCAATAATTTAGACTGCACTGAAACCTTTTTGGTGGAAAAAATAACTTCACATTTGCATCAACAATGGGCTTTAATCCCCCTCCCCTCCACTGTCAGATTTTCTCAACAGAGTTACAGGTTTTCCATAACTGAACCCTATGATAATCAAATCTGCAGAAAATTCAAGACCCTGGTCCAGCTGACATCTTGACCAAAGCCTATCTTTCACAAAGACAAAAATAACTTAAACAAAGATTTTTATACTTTAACTAAATGGTTCCAGATTGGATAATGGCAGTTTTAAACAATTAAAATAATGCAAGAATGAAGAATTTTTCAAAGAATGACCTTTATTCACAGTGTGTCCTTAATGCGGAGGTGACTGCATACACAGGCTTGACTGTATTTTAATAGATAAAATGATATAAAGGTGAACCTACTTGGCATCTTTTATCTGTGATCTAATTCTTTCCTTCATAGCTTGACCACTAGCTTTTTTCTCCAATACCAGAAGTTCTTCTATAGTGGCCTTATACCCTGAAACAGGAGATTTTCTTCAATTACAGTACAGCACAGTTTTAGTGAATTCAGATAATGTGAAGATTGGATATAGTGAAGTCAATATTTACCTCCAACCAAGAACCTTCATATTTCAATGTCTTGGATATAGTGAATTATTTGTTTGGGTCCTCAGGAGTTCAATATAACCATGTTCTCCTTTATTTTGAATTCTACATTTTGAAACTAAGTGTTAATACATAGACAAGAAACATAAAGTCACCAGAAGCAATAAAGTGGCTCTATAAATGAACTTGTGTACATGAATCCATTTTCAACAAAGCATTCACAATAATTTATATCATTGTTGCATTGCTTATGTTAATGACAAAAAAAAACAGGCAGGGTAGCAGCACAAAGGCTTTGTGTAATAAGAGTGATGGCACATTTATTGTTCTGATAATGTATGTATAAAGAGATGTGCTTCGATTACATGTTAATCATGTATACATTATTGTGCTTTGATTACAAGTTCCTCATGCACAGAAAAGGTCACAGCCCTGGTCATATCACTTATTCTAGGTCTTATTCTAGGAGTGACTCAGGTTGACAAAATATCTGTGAAACCAAAATTATGAATGAGATAAAAGTACATAAAAATACAAAATCTAACATCATAGAATATATATGTATATATACACTGTATATATCTCAGTACCTGTGATATTATGCAATACATGAACATGTTTGTCTCCAGCTGTTAAAAGATACTTCCCGGAGTTGTCAAAACCAATCTGAGCTGATGTTTCTATAAAAAAATAACCAAAAAGATGAAAAATGTTACTTTGTAGTACAGGGGGGAGGGGGAATAAAATCTTTTCAAACTAAGTATTTACACAAGAACACACACAAAACCATGTTGAAAATTTATGTAAGAAATAATTAGAACAATAAAAATCACTCTTTGTGATAAAACCTTAAATTAAATCAATTTTTTTTTCAATGGGTTTAACGCCATTTTTCAACAATTTTCCAGTTTTATACAGCAGCTGGTTCACATAACCAGTTATCCTGGACTGTATTCTAACCAGTACTAACATATCCTTCCGCAAAGAGCCAGCAACTTATCCACATTTGGAAGAAAATCAACATACTTGTCAAATTTTCATAGAATAATATGGATTTGAACACAGATCACCAGGCAACAAATCCAGCACACTAACAACTGGACCACAGCTGTGGCTTATAATAAAATCTATACCAAAATCCACAGCTGACAGTCTCAACTTACCAGAGTGAACAGTTTCTATAAGAATATCATCTTTCCCTGAAGAATTGCAGACATATATACAAGTATCCTGAGCTATAGCTACCGTTCTAGCATCCAGTGATAATGATATTAAACATGGACCTGACATCGGTAATTTACCAGTATACAATAAATAAGGATCCTGGTTCATATCATATCGTACTGAAAATGAAAAAGAAACAAAGTGCTGTGTATAATTAGGGCATCCTTAATAAATTCTGGTTTGTGGTAATGCAGCCAGAACTTTTATCAGTGGGTAGGAGGTGGGTAGGTAGACATTTTGTTTTAACAATATATACTTGTATCAAAAACAAAAAGCTAGCATTCAAGAACAAAAAAAAAATCTGTCAAAACAGCTAAAATCATTTTGAGACAGAAATATTTGAATAGGTTAGCTGCATAAAAGCAAACCAACAATTTTTTTAACGATTTCTTTAAAACAGGTACAGAATTCATTACACATAGAAATAATATGAACAATTATAAGCAGCTTTTATCTATTAACAACAAAACGTATATCTCCTCTTCAAGGATTGAAAAATTCAAAAATGGGATTTTGATTTGAATGACCTTGAACTTCTGGGACAAAGATCAAGATGGTGATTAAAAAAACTGAAATTTATGCACATCAAATAATTGATATAATTATCTGATAATTAGCAGCTTTTATACACTTTTCTTCTTGTTTCATATCATGAGTGATTAACAAAACATACTGAAAAAAATGCAGAACTCGAAGAATATTACCAAATCATAAGAGCATGTAAAATACAGAAAGCACACTATATAGACATCTGTGCATTGTTTAGCTTTCATTTGATTCTGCAAATGGTAAAATTACAAGAGATATGCGGGATTGAATTTAAATCAGATGACAACAGCTACAATACGCATAAAACTTACTATTTGTATCCCAGTATTTCCAAGTTCCATCTTTAGACGCTGAAGCCATTCTGAAATATTCAAAATATATTATAATAATCATCATTAAAAAGGAAATTTTGTCAGGGCATGGAGAGACTTTTTCAAAGCAGAAATACAAGCAGAAGGCGTAGTAAAAATGGAATATATAACAGACACAGTACATCCTCCATATACCCCCTCAGATCTACTCAACAGATTTACAAGTTTGATGAAATGATTATCCAATCTGCTGAAATTATCAGAAAAGTCTACCCCTCCCCCATGAAAGATAAATATACATAGGGCCTCCATGGTCAAGCGCTTATAACTTCTACAAACTAGCCCCTCACCACTGCCAGATCAAATCCGACCCAGAAGTTGGTGGCTCTACTAAGGTGTACGTCTGGGGTCTTCCTCCACAGTAATGCTGGAAAGTTGCCAAATGACCCTGGCTGTTGATGTGATGTTAAAACCCAGAGAAAGATAAATATACCTTGTAGAGTCGTTATTGAAGTCAAAACAATAAACTCCAGCCGAGTGACCTTTCAACTCAAATGCTCTTTTAACGTCCTGAAAATCTCCTGTCTTGGCGAAACATACCTCCCATACTTTAACGTCTGGCGTGAATCCTGAATGATACAAATAATCATCAGTCAAACACGCTTCAATTTTACAACATCATCCAGTCAACTACATGAGCTTGCAAAGTAAGATCTGGTTTCAAGCACCAGCAAATTATATTAGGTCATTCAAAATCCAATTTCTCAAGACATTTCTTTCATGGAATTGGCAGTTAAGTCACATGGAGATCAATTAAATTATTAGACACATGTAAAATATCTTCAGGTAACACAGTTGTCAAAAATAAGACAGGATGTGGGATTGATTTATTGACAGATGTTCATTACTGCAATATCTGTCCAAAAATTTTTTGCTCTTAACTAACAGATCCTTAATATTTGAGGTAAGTAAAAATTTCACTTAATATTAATAGACAGAAAATGCATCAGAGATAATAATAACTTCTGATAACCATGCCTAATGCCAATGAGTCGAATTCCCATCAGGGGGAGGGTCGAGCTTGTTTTAAATCATAATTGATTATATCATTTCGTTATCACATGTTACATTGTTAAGCACTCTTGAACATGTTTCAGACATGAATAAGAGGGCTATATAACTCTGATATGATAATAATAATAATTCAGTTATATACTGGCAGATACTCAACCTTATCAGTTTTCCAGGATTTTGAACCAGTACTAACCTTGTTCTCCGCATTTAACTGCCAACTTCTATGCATGAACAACTCAAATCATTGGTGGAGAATGTATGGCATTAGATACAATTTCTTTGACTGGGGAAACTTCAGCTGCCATACTATGCTTTATACAAAAGTGAAATATATAACATTAAATACAAACATATTAAAAGTTACTTAAGAAGGTGTTACTAGCAAAGTTTACCTGATGAAGCAACAAATCTACCACAAGGAGATACAGCACCATATGAGTTGTTCATGTTATTTGTGTTTATTTCACTGAATACATCACCTTAAATAAAACAAGCACAATATACACTTTCACATTAAAATCCTGAAATTTAAAAACAAAATGAAGAGACAAGTACAATATATATTTTAAAGAAAAAATACTAATTTCAAAAAATAATAAAATTGTCAAGAATAATGTTTAATTTAAACACAAAACCTCAAGATCAATAAAATAATTAAGGGTTAAAACATTATTTTAAAGGTAATTTGATACAAAAAATTATGACATATAATCATAGAATGAACAAGACACTACAACCACATAAAAAAATGACTATATGCTCAGCAAATGTACTTCAATCTTTTTTGGCAAAAAGGCAGACAAAAAATCAAATAACTTATGAATCAAGTGATTTCTGATGCTTAAGTTAAAGTTCACATCAATTTCAAATACAAGGTCACCAACGCCTAGCATCACAAACTTAGTTCTCCAATTTTCAAAAAATCTTTTTCCATTCAGATTTTGTTTTTACTATCACCATTCCAATTCATAAATTAAAGTTAAAAAGATGATAATGGTGAAAGTCACAAAAACACATTGATTATTAAATAAACAATGGTTTATGCCAAAGCCAAAAATCAACTGTTCAAGGTGAGTAAACGTAAATGGAACGTAGTTCTATGTCAAAAATATTTTCTACAAAATGGTAAAGTCTTACCTTTTATAGACCAAACAATCATTGATGTGTCTGACGCACAGGTCATTATAAACTTGCCATTAGAGGCAATGCCTATATTAATAATCTCTGCTTTGTGTTTCTGGAACAGGCAAAAGAGAACATGCAAAATGATGCAAGTGTATATGGTGATAGTATAATTAGATCACTGTTACTTCAGCATTGAAATTTACGGCCACTTGTGATGTTAACAAATACGGCAAACTTGTTAACCATCTTTATGAAATTAAAATGCCTACATAATTACCTAGAAGTAAACCAATTTTTCTGGCATAAAAAATCTAAACATTTGCACAATTGGCACACAAGGTGCATGTCTGCATGAGTCATGGTAGTTGAATAAGATAAACCACACTACACTGATCATTTTGGTCTATCCCCGCACAGGTTAATTTTAGAGACTAACATTAACAACTGGAAATTGAAACTTTTTACACAAATTTTATCAAGTCAATTTAAAGCTTCGACAATTAAAGAAATTCCTCAACATTAAATATTTATTCATCAGATAATGTTAGAAACAAAATCTCATAACTGACTCATATCTACAGAAACCATCAACCAATAAAGTCATTTTATTAAGTGTTATATGAATAACAATAGGGCCACAACAACAGAACTAAAGTCACTGACATTTCAATCCCCATAGAAGGGAAGCCCCTTACATCAAACACCCACCTGAGGAAAGTCTAGAGCCCCGGTAATGTTACCAGGGCTTCCATCATCTTTCTTCCCAATTCTAAACACCCTCACAGTGTTAGCATTGCCTAGACTCACTACAAACGCTCTGAAAGAAGAATTCAGACAGAAAAAGATGATAACCAGTAAAACCAATCATCCTGGTTAACCAACCCCTTGCCTCATAATACCATATTTCTCCACATCTGAGGCAGACGACTTTTGAAAACACTGTCAAAGAAGCCATTGCTTGTAGTGAGTAATGGCTTCTTTGGCGACAATGTTTCCACTCTGTCAGAGAGAAGTAACCCAATTTTCTTAAATAAGTTGATGTTTTGTATATTAGCTGCTTTGAATTTGGAAGAGTCCAAAATATTCTTAAGAGGCAAAGAGTAAACTTGCTAATGGGTCTATCTGTTGAATTATCAATCACGAACAAAACGTTTTTGAGATAACTCTTTAACTATGACATGGGTGTGACTGGTTACTGCACAAGGGGTTGGAAGATTTTTACTAAAAAGCACAATATGACCAGAAAGTATTCTAAAAATAGAGTAACTGGATAAACAAAAGTACCAGTAACTCTACCAGCAATCACTATATTCATATAGATGAACATTTGTTCAATGAACATTTGAGGTGAATGGGCGTAACCACCTCAGATTTTTTAATGGATTTAAAAGCTTCCCAAATGACTCAATGATCATCAGACCTGCTGAAACCTGCAGATCTGAGGAAGAATCAAAGCTCTGTTAAGATCAACTGCAAGAAAAAATCATTACTGAAAAGAACACATAAGGATTATTCTATTAAATTAAGCAGATAATAGCGAAATTTTCAATAACTCGTAATAAACCCACCATAATCATACCTGATTACAGTAAATGTTGGTAACTTACTTTGAATCTGGACTGAATTTGACACGCGTAGCATGATCCAAATCCACATTTCCACGGACATACCTGGAAAACACATAATCCCAATGTACCCATTACAAATTCATTGAGTATGTCACACAAGTATTTTTTTCTCTGGGGCATCAACAGCCAGGACCATATGATGATTTTTCCAGCTTTAACAGTAGAGGAAGACCCAGGCATTAATTTTTCTATCAATACAATATCTAATCAACATCAGTGACATATCATCATGTATTTTCGTAATAATAACTTTAGTAAAATACTATACTGCTTGAAATAAACTTGACTTTAATACTATTTTATTATGTAAAAATATCATAACAATATTAATATCATAAAACTTGCCATGATTATATTACAGTCAATGTGAAATATTGACAGACCTCAGGAAAATATTTTGATGACTTCTAGTAAAAAATAAGGGAATTTATTACATCTCAGCAAAATATTTGCTGGAGATTAGAGTCTAAATATACAGCATTCATATTGAAGTTTAATAGCCCAAGGCTTTGGGCTATATGGTTAGCACAAAGACTGCATATATTGGGGGTCTGTAATACCATGTCAGGATCAGGAATATTTTCAAGTTTGTTAGCAGTCAGGTACAATTTCAATGTTTTTCATACACACTGAATGACAAATTATACACAGAAAGGATATACAAAAAAGTATACACATTTCATTATTAACCACAATACTGTTACAGGCAATAAAGAAGTGAACTACAACATTCTCAGATCAATTATTACACCTACTTGTGTTCCTTTTGTTCAAATTCCTTCGTTGACCATAACATGATAGATCGATCTACAAAAATGAACAAGCAGTTCAATGTTAAGTTCTCTGCCTACAAATGATGCAGTCTTTAAGAAATTCTAACATAATTTCAATGAACTATTAAATCACAACATTTTGCGTGGCATTACTAACTGAAATTACAAAGCAAAATACGAAGAAATAATTATGAGCCAATTATATGATAGGAAAACGCAGAATAAATATTAGGCCACAATTTTTATTAAATCTGAAAAACACTTTAATTAACTCAGATATACAGTAAAACCTCAATTAGCTACCACCTTGTTAACACTTATTTTGTAACCAGCTTCCAATACAATTCAACCTGGTAAAGAGATCACCTCATTATTACGACTGATTTTTTGGGTCCTGAAGGTGGTCACATTATCAAGGCCTTACTGTATACAGAAAAGAATAAAGTACTCTTGCTAAAATGAAGTGTTTAGTTTATTCTTCCCATAGCACGGTCTTTGTAATTTCACAGCCATGGATGTAATGAAATATGGATATTATTATTATAATGAAGTTAATATCACAATCCCCAAGAATTCACAATAACTGCATTCTAATGTTGACAGAAAAATACCTTCAGCGATGGTGATGACATATTTTCCATTAGGACTAAAATCCATATCCAGAATCCGGGATCCATGACCTTTAAGGGAACTTGCGAGCCATTTATGGGAGAATGCCACTTGTTGCGGTTTCCTTTGGAATTTTGATGAAGACTTAGTTTTCTTGTTTGAAGCTTGTTTTTCAGTCTTGGTGGACGTATCATTAGAACTCTCTTTGCTTTCTTCCTCTGAAATATTAATATAAATACAAACACTATACAATAATTTAGTGATTGCAATTTGGTATATAAATTCATAAATTTGGGCCAGTTCTTAAAGCATTTTAGAGATTTCTTTACCTCATATAATAAGTACTAGTAAATCACTAAATGTATCTATTTCCAATCCAAAATAGTGACAATTTTCCCAGTATGAGACAAATTTCTCAGAATGAAAGACATATTTTCAACGGAAAAGTTTGAATATGATGCACACGATTTTGCTCAGAATTAACATGGTTCTTCAGTAACAGTAACAAATCAAAGGCATCCATTTATGTCACACATATTTTACAATTTTTGTTTTATAAATCGAGAATGCGATCTTTAAACACTGTAATAATCCATGCTTAATTGTTTCATAACCTTATCTATGTAATGGTTTCCACATTTTGGATGACAATTCCTACAACATAACAGGTAAATGACTATGCAGCTATTTCAAAACAAAATGTAAGTAGCCCATATCACTTCTAGTTATGCAGGGCAAGTCTGAATATTGCAGGGTAATCAAACTTGACATGAAAGCATATCTGATCCAGTTTAGCCCTCATTTTGTTGAATATTAAAAATTGCTCCTTTTTCAGGGTAAACAGATTTAACAGTAGTATCATCCAGTTGCTGTAAAAAAGGTAAAAAGGGGGCGTCCAAAGAAGGAAGTGTATTTAGCAGACAGTATCCTCTCATCAAGTAGTATGGATGCTGGTCTCAAAGTCAAAATATCAAATGTTTAAGAACTTGTGCATTTGTTTAAACTTGCCTGTTGCAACCAACTACCCTTTAATGCAATCCATGCAGACATGAGATTTGATGCAAAAATAAATATCTCAAAACATGTTTTGAATAAATCCATTTTGCCAAAGAAAGCGCCTATTTGGTGAACAAAATAAACTTTGTCAATATTTCTATCTACACTATACAGCAATATTTCGAGTAAAGTCAGACAAATGTAGTATTAGCGGCAAATAAATCATTCCGAACGATTGCTCAACGAATTGCAATTCAACAGGAAAATGAAAGTAGAGCAGTTACCTTCTGTTTCTCTGGATTTTCGATTCATAGATACAAACAACATCACCAGCAAAACAACAGCACCAACAGCTGCTGTCACTGCAATAGTTGGCACAGAGTTTTCTTGATCCATTCCAATGGTTTTGATTTGTCAACTCAAATTCTGCAAATTGAATGATTTGGTCGCGTGTAACGTACGGAGGAAATGACTCTTTTCTGTAGGAGAGCATCGACCATCAATGTAGGTTAAACACTGCTAAATTACAACGGGATTACGGTTGCAAAGCTTAGTAATATCCTCCCCGAAAGACACCGCAATGACAGCGTTTTCTCTGACAAGACAAGCAAGCACGACTTTCTAATTATAAAGATGTACGTTCAGACATTTATTTTTCAATACTCTTTCGGTGTCAATCGGTTGACGAGGTAAATTGCTTGCATTAACCAGGGACCAATATACGGTCCCAGTATTAACATGGCACACTTTGAATTGTTATAACCATACCATTTAAATGTATTATACACGAATTAGTATTTAATTATCACAATATAACCTTTGTGTAACCTTTTGGCTTTCATTGACATACTTCACAATTGTAATAAGCATATGTTGCTTTGAATAATTGTGAATAAATGTGTTTATTGAATCATAACCCTTCGAAACGTAATAATGTAATCTCGGGCTGGTAGTTAGGGGGGAATGGGGAATTCACAGTTGGAAACACGACTCATACGTATACATGTACATAAACATATTATGATATAATTATATAATTTGCCTGAAAAAAATATGTTGGGCACCTGGGAATTTAAATTGGTATACCAGAAACTTTTATCATTCATCTGTATGTAAGTTGGTATGTTACGTTATTTTATAGGTTATCGATGGGCACAGCAAGTGGTTCCGTCCCTAAGTTGAACCATACATAGCCCATCAATGGTCACAAAAGCGTTATGATTTAGCGGTGTTTAACCTTCGCTGATGGCTGTTAGTCTTCTAAGTAAAAAGCAAATTTTCTTTTTGTATGTTGACTTTGTGCTATGGCTCAGTCTAGAACTTCACAGCCTGCTACCGCTAGTTCATTCACTGGTAAGCATAGAACTTATACGAATTATTCATAGGGATTTTTTCATTTATTGAAATCGACGAATAGTCCATATATTGAATATTTGCTAACTTGATCATTATCCGGATAAGTAGAGTATCCGGATATCTTGTTTCGAAATTTATTGTAACTGAGTTGTTCAGCGCTGATACTGCGAAGAATTAGTTTTTGATAGAATGTTATTTTCTGTCATTTTTCTGTATTGTTTATATTTGTTATATTTCAGAAAATGAAGAACAATCACAACTAAGATTTCAGACAGAACTAGAGTTTGTTCAATGTTTAGCAAATCCAAATTACCTGAACTGTAAGTACTGTGCTAACAATATTTTGATTCATCAGTAGTATAATGATACATTTTTCATCAATAACAATTATGATAATCACTATCAGATCTCTGTCATGTTTGTTAATGCTATAGCAAATATAGGGGAGGTCACTGGTCCTGACCAGAGATTGAACCCAAGCACCATTGATGGGTGCTTGTCCACATCACTAAAGTCTTATGTCAACAGTAAGAATGTTGGATGTGGCCATATACATACAATCACTACACTTCTGTTTTATGTTTACTTCCTCTTTAAGTTAATCAATTCAATTTAATTATTATTTAGAGTCAAATGGTTAAACTTTAGTACTAGCATATAATAGGATTGATCATTGAATCATACTCGTTGTACATTTATTATATATCTAATGTAAGTGAGATTTACTTGCAGATTTTATTATTGCTGAATTTATTTTTGCCAAAATGTCAATCTACTTTATTCTGTTTGTGTTTTTTCAGTTTTGGCACAGAGAGGATATTTCAAAGATACTAATTTCACTAATTACCTTAGGTATCTTTTATACTGGAAGGAGCCAAAGTATGCAAAGTACCTTAAGTAAGTGGCTAGTTCTCATGCAGTTGATTAGATGTAGAATGTTTGACTCGTTTTAAAGATATATTCATTTGTTGAAAGACACAATTTAATCAACTGCAAGATGGTTTTAAAATTCACAAAACATATCTAGATGTTAAAGACAAAGAAGACATTGGTTGATGTATTAATTTTGAAGAAACTGTCATTTTTTGTTAAACTGATGATTGATGTGTTCATATTTTCTGGGGTTTTTTTTATTTTCAAATTGAATGATATTTTTTAAACCTTCCTCTATAAATTTTACTTTTCCCATACTTTATTCTTTTCTTTCTTGAGTATTGTTTAATTCATATATCCTCAAGCATTACTTTTCCCATGCTTTGTTCTTTTATTTTTCAATTGAATATTAATTATTTGATTCAGGTATCCTCAATCATTGCATTTCCTGGAGTTATTGCAATATGAACAGTTCAGGAAGGAATTAGCCAATCAACAATGTGCCAAGTTCATTGATGATCAGCAGCTTCTTCACTGGCAGCATTACCAGAGAAAACGTATGAAATTATTATCAAACCAGGCTGAGCTTGCTAATAAAATAAAAGAGCCAAAGCCATCATGATCCTTGTAGGTAGTGAGATGTTGTATGATTGCTTGGTCTGGTTGGAGGCTGATTAATCACTGGTGTTATTCAGGAATGATGAATATAACCAAATCAGTAAATCAGATAACAGTTCATCTATTATTGAGATGTTGAAAGTGGCCTGTTTGAGATTCAGATCAGAAGAAAAAAGTGTAAAACATCTAGACAGAACATAGTGTCCATTACTGACATTTTTGTCAAGGGCATGGATGCTTTGTTTAACTTATATTACTACAAGTTTATTTTTATCATGGAAAATAATAAGTTGTAATGATGATTGTCAATCCAGTGTTTATCTGAAACACTTATATATTACTTGGTCAAATGCAATGTTTCTTATAGAATATGAAATATTTCTTGTGCAGCTCGAAAATTGATTATGATCATATGATTATATTACTACACAAATAGGTGTGTACCAATTTTGTTATTGAATTCTTTTTATATCTTTTGTTTACAGTGAGTTTTGTTCAAATGTCTTATAATGCAAAAGAAACATGAATACAAATTATGGCAATTGAGACTGATTTGGTTTAAAGTGTTTTACAGTTGAACATAGGTTAGATAAGATTTATTTTGGCATATAGTACATAAATGGTAATAAAACAACATGTAGTGATACATAACACAGCATGAGGGTAAACACCATGACGTGCACACCAATACCAGGGAAAATGCAAGAAATGATAAACCTTTATTTCTACAGTTATTATTATCATTATTTATTGGGACCCAAAAATTTACTTCAATATATCTATAATATTATTAATGATAGAATAACAACCAGCATATCTGTGAGAAAAGAAACACTACATAATACCTGTTACTTCTCTATATTTGTGTATTACTGTATTTCAAACATAAATCAGTAGCTTTCTTACTTATCTTTGCTAATTGAATAAGTGTCATGTGCAGTAAAACTTTGATTTTGAGACCACCTTCTGGACCTGAAAAATCAGAGGTAATGAGATGGTTTCATTATCAAGTTGATGTCAGAGATTATCGAAAGCCGGTCCGATAAGTGGTCGTTATAATTATATGGCAGTAATATTGAGGAGGTCGCTATTTGAGGTTTTACTGTAGTTTATTTGAAGTATTGTTTTAGTACAATGTTTGCTTTATGTTCTTAATATTTTTTTTCACAATGTATTATATTTGTACAAATAAAATTGATGGACTCCTCTTTGTCTTTTTGACTGAATGAATTAATTCTGTAAAACATGTTTACATTTTTTCCACCCCATGAGTGTTCAGTTATCATGACAAAAAAGAACACAGAAAAAAATGTGAAAAAAATAAAATCTGTAACTACTTTCTTTTCATTTTTATTAAGTTTTTGATCATAGAAATAAATTAATGTAAATCAATACAATTATCAATAACAGTAATAATCTTCCCTATCATAAATAAGATGAATGTATGTATTCCAAAAGATCAATGCCATATATCTGTGTTAACCATTCAAAAATATTACTTTGTAATGCAGTTGTGTATTTCAGTGAACAATCAGTAAAAAGTATTCAGATACCTGTCAGACTTTAGGATCCTTCAAAAGAAAAATTATCCCTGTTTTTAAACAAACTGAACATTGGACTGACATTGGAAAGTGGTAATCGAAGAGTTATCTATCATATGTATATTCAATGTATTTTTGATATACATACAATATTACCTAAATTAGTCCTGAATCAATTGATTCAAAAAACACATTACTTAAAAATCAAAGGACTAGGAAAATCAATAACCATTACTACTGATACACCAAACAATAACCTAAAATGTCAATCGATAAATAATCTGTTGATAAATATCTAAAAAATCTACTTTGAGGTCTTTGAAATGAATCCCATCATATTTCAGTATAACTTGACCGTCCACAAATCACCCAAGAAGCATGTTGCAAGACAGCTTATAAATTACAATTAAAACATTGCAAGAGCATAAATCTTCACTGAATGTCTCATTATACACTAATGCCAAGACTAATGGTGTTTAGTAAATATAGACAACAAATATACAAACTCAAGCACAGAGTAATATGTCATTGAATAAAACAATAATTAAAAATTGTCTAATAATGTGCATCTGCTTAATCATTCATCATGTATATCATAGCGCAAATAGCTTTAACAGTTTTTCCAGTGAATATTGAACTTCTCTAGATTAAGTCAATAAATAGTCTGCATATATTCATCTACGCAGAATTGAAATACATAGTATAAAAAACAGTACACAGAGATTTTAAATTTTGACTAATCACAATAGTAAGTGAAATACAAATATTGTTCAAAGATAGTTCATTTTTTACTGATCCCTATTTTTCTCATAAATTAGATTTTCTCAAACTTCCTACATCAGGTTTATCTGTAAGTGAAATACAAATATAGTTCAAAGATGGTTCATTTTTTACTGATCCCTATTTTTCTCATAATTTAGATTTCCTCAAACTTCCTACATCAGGTTTATCTGCAAATTCCATCCACCAGTCAGGTCGTTCTAGGGCTCTGTGACCCTGTAGCATGGCCCCATAAAGGTTCTTGTAAATCTGAAATGTTTAAAATGTAATCATAAATCAATATAGGAATCACATGCTGTTTAAACTAAATTAGGTAAATTTTTATCTAAGTACATGCATAGATACTTTTAGGATACTAAAGGCAACAATTTATTTAATTACAAAATTACTATAACAGTAAATAAACAATTGGTGCAGGAAACCTTTGCTTAATAAACAGATAATTACATTTTCTGGTTAAATAATTCAAATACATGATTCTAGCTAAGTTTACTTAATCACAATAGAGAGGTAGTACATTAGAACATGTTTTCCTACCTGTCCATCAGAGGCTCCAATGGGTGAATTCATTATGAAGTCAGGGGGAGCGATGGCATCAACCAACGATACAGAGTCATCTTTTAGTTGTCCACATAATGCCAAAATGGCTTCTTGAATCATAGTTGGAGCAGTTGGACCACTTATATAACCACCTGAAAGATACAATTATGTCTGGTAACAAAAAATGTACACAGTCCAACATATTAATTAAGATTATATGTTAAAAGGTAATTTAATCTTGAGACAAAGTCTTTGTTTTTACACGAGTATTTGAAATATATCAACAAACAATATTACTTATCTGATCGAATCAAAGCATTGGAAACAGGCAATAGACGTATCATTTAAAAGCAATAACACATCTTACAAATTTCTTACCTTGGTACAAAACACTGAAGTGTTTTTCTAACCTCCAAAGACCAAAGAGTGCACACAATTTTGTAAGAACATTTTTAATTGGTTCAGAGGCTGTTTGTCCATCTTTGCCATCCTGGATTAGTCTCCAGAATCTGTCAATCACATTGTGCTGAAAAAATGCATTTTCATCTAAATTAACAAACATACTAAATCACCTCTGTAAGCATATTATCATAGTCACAACAAAATATGGCACAATATGACATTACACATTACTAATATTTGACATATAAACATACACCTGCTCTAGAATGTTGAAATCTGACTCTAGGTCACTCCATATGACATTAGCATGACAAATTGGAAGCTAGCATTTCACCCATTTGAAGAAGAGTAATATGAAATTTCACCACACTCATAAAAAACATGGAGTTAACAACATTTTTAAGTGAGGGGCTGGCTATGGGAAAGACAGCCTGTCTGATAAATAATATTTGGCTCAAACTATTTTGGACCCAGAGCTAGCCCTGTCAGGGTCAATAATTATCAATAATAAGACCACTTCAACTTCTGATGAGTAACAAGGTCAGAATACTGTAAACAAAATGCCCTCTAAACGTACCTCAACGTATGCTATAGCCAGTGTTCTACAATAATAGACTTGACTGTTATTTCTGGCTGTAAATCCATCATGTCCCGCACCAAGTTGTGACTTCAGACGATCAGAACTATCAACTAATAGACGACATACTAACCATCTGTACGCATCTATCACAACTGTGAGGTGTAAAAATAATAACATATCATTAGTTGTAGAATACTTGATACTTGTGTACAAGGGATACTGTAACACTGACCTTGCATTCAAAGTTAATGAAAATCATTTAATGAGAGAACTGAGGGTAAAGTTACAAAAGCATAACAGAAAATTATCAACTAATTTGCAAAACAAAGCGAGAAATGTGGCCTTTATATGCATCTTTCCATACAAGGTCAGGTTGAAAATGACCGACAAAGATAAAGCATCATCATCGCAGTTTGTCAATTACATTAAACATGGTCAGTCTCAAATAATCAAATTCTAAACATCCTGAAAACCTTTTAATACTTATAAAAAACTGGAACGTTTGGGTCACATGTTATATGTAAAACAGAGAAAGATTAAATATTGGTAAGGGAAATTTAGCTGATACCCAAACAGCAAAATTTTTCAAAACATTCAGTAGTATGAATGAGATAATGCAATTAAATTATAGACATTGCCCTGGAATATAACAAAAATGTATTACCTGTGGGATTCATACAATCTTGAGCATTCCTAGCACCAAACTTCGTCTTCAATATCGACTCATAATCGTCAATAAAATCAATGCTTTGCATCGGCCCCTCGATCTTAGCACCTGAAGCAAATATCAGTCATGTAGCCAATGTACTATATCACTAATTGATATGGTATAGTATCAAAACAAAATGTGTTTATGTAATAGCATTTATTCAATCACAGGACATCATCAATTCATACATGAATTATGAGACCAAAGTAACCATATTTGAAAACTGAGTTAAAGTGTACACTGAGACATACAGTGATGTTTAAATGGAATTAAGTATTTCTACTGTATTACAAACTGAGATTTATCAAAATTCAGACACAAAAAAATTACATTCCTGACAAAGGACAGTAAAATCACACTTATCAACCATCTAAAAAATATTACCACCTGATAATAACACCCATTTCATTTTCAGACCAGTTTTCAAAACATTCTTTGAGAGATAACCAAATAAATCATAATATTTCTTTATATTACAGTAAGACCTTGATAATGAGACCACTTCAGGACCTGAAAAACTTGGTCATAATAATGAGGTGGTCTCATTATCAAGTTGATTACAAAGCATTTATTGAAAGCTGAACCAATTAATAAGTGGTCATTATAACAAGGTGGTCATAACATTAAGGAGGTCGCTATTTGAGATTTTACTTTACTATAAACATACCTTGCGTTTTCTTTGATTCCAGTAAAGAAAGGAGATAATTGCTGGTCTGCTGTAAGATAACATTATTATCTCCCTCATAAGTACAGTTGGGATCATTATCATCACGCAGTTCACCAAATCTGTTCACTGTAAAATCACAAACAATTATTTTTATCTATGATGGCAATTAACAAGCATAATACTGATATAACTGGGTGTGGTCTCTGTACAGATGAGGGAGATAATGTTTGGTATTCCCAAATGAACTTTACAAATACTTGAGCTCTACGAATCAATTACATACTAAATACATAAATGGTAACGTGAAACTAATTTACAAGTACAATAACAGATAAAAAATAACTTCTATCAAACAATACAAATTGGTTAATACTCAACTGCAAAACTAGTCAGTACTTAGGTTAGAGAAATACAGACTCATTTGTAACTCACAACTCTACCTATCTAAAAAAAAACAAAACAACAAATGCAGCAGCCATGCGTGTTGACCTATATTTCTCTGTTGAGATTGATATTTACAAGATTCCTACCACTTAAGTGCAGTATTTCACACTTAACAGTGGGTTGCCACAGTCCTAAAGTTACCATAGTTTTCGCACTAAAGATTTTCTTAAATATTTCTGTGAAAAGGAACTTAATCGTAATTTTTCTCTTACAATAGAAATTGGTCGCAAAATTTTTATCAAGGGGGCTGCAGTACAGTATTGAGCAAATAATTATAAGGATATTACAGACACTGTATATCATTTTGATCAGCAAAATATGTAAACCAGTGTAAACCAGTACCTCTGAAGTATCCATGGCCACCACAACTTTCTCTACATTCTTGTATAGCATCTCTAGCTAGCCAGCTAGCTAATGGTTTACTTGAACATGATAATGCATGAATCTCACGTCCTAACTGAGCCTACAGTAAAAATGATTTTTTTTGTAATGCATACAATTTCCATAAGAAAATATTATATATTCATTACAACATTATGTTAACCTTCTTCTTACTGCACAAAACTAGAAACATCTTGGATTGAAGTTTAATAGGGTTAAGTTAAATTCTTTAAACTGGATTCCTTCAAAAACATCACAGCTCACATTGTTAGGTAATGTAATTATACAAGCTGTAAGCACAGAAATGTGAAATGAACTTCAAAATGAAAAGTAACCAATAAAAATTTAATTAATTTTAATAAACTGGTCATTATCAATTATTAATATAAGTGGTCATTATCACAAAGTGGTCATAATATTGAGAGGGTCCCTATTTGAGGTTTAACTGTATGTGTATACCTGGAATTCACTTTTGTCTTTCATCATTATACCAATTCTGATGTTTACAAAATCCATGAACAGAGATACGTGAAAATGTTCCATAGCATAAGCAGCAGCCAGATATGGCAACAATCTCCATTGCTAAAACATAATACAATAATTTGATAAAATATTTCATAGATTGAAGAGAAGTAATACATTACTTAAAGGTATATTAATGGTCAATATTATCATTTTATCGTATATCTTACATTCACAAAATTTCACTGTAAATCATAAGTTCAATGATTATAAAAATGTTTGACAATATTTTTTCTGTATATTTTCTTCTAATAAACTCGATGCAAACCGATACGATTCTACTTATTTTCAAACAAGCCGCCATTTTCAAACCGCTCGGAAGAGATCGGTTACGTTCGGAATTCATCTCATTTGCATACTGAGACTACCTGTCGATCAAAAACGTTGCGACTTCACGGTCGGTTTTCGCACGAATTTCTTCCTTCAAAGTTTTCCAATGACTTGCTTCGCTGCCTAAGTATATTCTTGTTTGAGCAATACCCTTGTCTCTTTCTAATTTCCTCCTTTTTCTTTCAGAATCGGACATTTTCTTTCTTGTTCTTTTGATTCCTCCCGCTTGATCCGCTATTGTTTTGATTTTCCTTATATGGAAAGACGCTAATCACATGACTATTTCCGAATACTTACGGAAACAATCGGAATGCTTCGCGGCAAATATAAATCTTATTTGACTAACCTAGTCAAATAAGAAAAACGATTTTTCGATATGCAATTAAATGCACAAAATTATGATTTCAAGTTGCAGAAATTGGTGAATACTCATATTATTATGTAAGGAATAGTGTTATAAAGCTTTTTTGGAAAAACAAAAAAATCATTTTGACCATTAATATATCTTTAAGAAAAGTTTTGTATTTTAGGAATGATGCTATCATTGGAGAATTCATAAAATCGATATTTCAGTGATTTGAAAGTTCATCCATAATTATTAGACAGACATATAAACAAGAGTTTCTCATGACAACTACGATGCAGTGATCATGATAGCTCAACACAATTTTCTTCAATACAGAAGAGCTAAGATAAAAAATTTGATACTAAAGGAATCTACATTATACCAACCCAGTGATGTGATTGGTTGCTGATCAAAAGGGAGGGATTTTTGCCATGGCATGGAATGACGTTTTCCAAGCCAGACTACACCAGAAAATGTGAAACAAAATGATACTTGACTGACAATCATTTGAAGGGTCCACAAAATTTCCTGCTAATGTTAAAGTAAATGACACTTTGGAGCTAATTCAAAGAGTCAAAATGCCATTACAAGGGTCAAATGAGAGCCCTGTTAATGCTCCTTGTTTGTATTGTAACGTCATCAAATGAAACAAAATAAATCACCTGTAACTGATATTCTAACACTGGTATTTCCACTCCATCTGAAGGACCAAACTGCTTTCTCACACCTGAATATCTTATAGCTATACATATAGCTTTCTTCAAATTACATGAAGCCATACCAGTGATTCCAACACGTCCACCAGACAGGGCGCCAAGAGAAGCCCCAAATCTTTTATTTGGATCCTGAATCATTGTAAATAAATGTACATTGTCAATGCAATCAGAATGTTTTCTCAGGCTAAATAAAAAATAAT
Source organism: Lutraria rhynchaena (assembly GCA_008271625.1). Classification (NCBI taxonomy): domain Eukaryota; kingdom Metazoa; phylum Mollusca; class Bivalvia; order Venerida; family Mactridae; genus Lutraria; species Lutraria rhynchaena. The sequence goes on from VIBL01000068.1 coordinate 1,936,050, forward strand.
CATGTTTACATTTACTTGACTGAATAGATAGGTAAGTTGCAAAACTTCCCTCTTCTAACTTTTTTCTGGAACATATACTTTCTTACTTCATCCTATACACTTTCCTACTTTGGATTTAAATGTTAGAAACATTAGGGCCACAAAAAAAGAGTCTATCAGGTAATCATAAATAGGATTACTTTTTTTCTTGCCTTGTACATTAAGACATGAGATATACATACTATGTAATACCACTCAACTCATTTGAAGAGAACCATGCATTTCAGTGCCAGCATTTGTGATGAAATATTACTGGACTAAAGGACTGATATTCAGACTCAGAGGACACAAAAACTCAAAAACATAACTGGACCACATGAAATATTACAGGTCTTCATATCTACACAGTTACAGTAACACCTCGTACAGCAGCAACCTCAATATTATGACCACCTTGTTATAGTGACCACTCATTTTTGGACTGTCTTTCAATAACTCCCCTATAATATAATGAGTCCATCTCATTATTACCACTAATTTATGGGGTAACAATGGTGATCTTATTATCGAGGTTTTACTGTAATTCTCAAATTTAATAGAATCCAATATTTAATAGACATGAATGAAAAAAACTCTAACTACAGACGTGCGATGACTTATTCTCCTTAATACATCTTATTGATTAATTAAGTTCACTAAATTACTGTGCAACATACACTTGAAGATAACAACATATTTTTTTTCATTAAATAATGAGTATAATATCGAGCAGCTTAATTAAGAGCAAACAAAAAATTCTTCCAATTGATATATAAACCATATGGTCTGGGTTGTTATGAAGTCCCTATGAAAACATCCAAAAGTATTTATTATTTTGAATAAGGCATATGTTGAGATAGAGCAATAGTCATGATTATGAAATTGTAGTTTGTCTCATATGCAGCCATACCATACAAATCATATACCTTATATGGTGTTACGTATTTTCCTTCAGGAGTTACATCCCCTGTTCTATTGAGAAGATTTTCACGAGGAATCCTGTATTTGTTGAATGTCAGGAATCTAAAAATGGAATAAAATATTATAAAAGAGTACACCTGACTTAAAGTGAATGCTTAAATGAATGGTCAATTCTGCATGTTTTGTCAGGAAATATTCAAACCAGTGAAAACAGAATAACTACCTAAAATACAGGGTTGGTAAGTTGGTAGAACTCTTCAAATTTATTTTTTTCAGTTCGGAGATTAATTTCATATGAAAATGAATCTACAAGTGAGCAAAAAATTGACTTAGACTGAAAAAACAGGATTTTATTAAACCTAACAGTTAACTTATGTAACAGAAGGGATTGCTGATATATCAAACTCTCGAATGAAAATTTACAATATCATTGAGAGGGTTGTTTATACAAAAACATTAAGAAAAAGTCATTGTAACAATTTACCCATTATCTATACCATTCAGTCCAAGTTTTTCTCCCATATCACCAACAACGACGCCGGGCATAGCCTCCAAAGTGGAGTTCCTGATTTGCACAACAAATGAATGCAGTCCATGACAGGTTCCATCAGCTGTGTACAGCTGAGCATAGACAACAGCATGAGTGGCCGTTTTTCCCATGTTACCAACCCAGATTTTACAAGCTTCAAAGTCTGGTGTATTCAATTCAAACTCCTGAAAGAGAGAGCTGACATCAAACCTATTGACATCGTATCTTTTGTAACATATGATTAAAATTCTTTAAATATTGCTTGTATGTGATTAGGAATATTTACTTCAAAGCACAGGGGCTAGCACGTTGAAGGGATGGAGAGTAATGGCATATTAGGCCTAAAATGGCCACACGGAACAAAAACACCTATATCATATATATACATATACAAGGGTTACAACTTCCGAAATGACAGTTTCTGCACCAAGTTTGTTTAAAACTACGTAACTTTTTAAGGAATCGCTCAATTTTCTAATAACTGGTGTCTACAGATAGCTAATACATTATACTACACATAACCAATAAGCACTTTGTTAAATTCAAATTCAATCTTTTTCCACCGAAAAATCGTCAATATCGTTTAGTCAAACAAGTCCTCGCAACACCAAATTGATCAGAATTTCCATACTAAATACACCTGAAAACAACAGGAAGTTGTAATGCTTGTATATGTATACATGTAATATAGGTGTTTTTGGTCCGTGTGGCCATTTTAAGCCTAATTCATCATTATATATCATCCCTGGAAAGTGAAAAAAGCAGAGACTTAAACTACCAGAAATGTTGCCTATACATATTTACAGTTCAAAATTAAATTGAGATCGTTGATACTTAATATGAATTAAAATCTAGACATTTTGCATGTTACTGCTAGCAAAATATTTAAGTATCGATGTATCCATAATGTACGCAAGTTAATCGCTTAATGTACACAATTTATCCTCCTAAGGAACACAGGTCATTCTCGAACTGAATACAAGTCATCATACAACAATGAACATAATTTATTCTATCAACAGTAGAATCACAACACAAACATATTATACCTGTGTTTTAGGATCATAAGTTGCTGTAGTTCTCATGGCTTTAGTGTTACTTCCGTGACTTAATTCTGTCAGAGCAAAACATCCAAAAATCTACAATGACAATGAAAAATAAAAACGTTACATTAAATTGACTTGTTTAATAGTTGAGCAAACCCTAATGAAGCCTTGAGGCCTTAATGAAGATTTTTTTGTTAATCAAGAACAAACTGATGTAGTTGGATACACTTAATGATTATATAGTGATGGCTAGCAGTGTTATTATGCATTAATTAACATTTGACAGACTAGCACAGGTAAGTAATTGACGCCATTCCTATCACACTGATGATAAATATATTTTCAAAAACTAAAAGAAATAAGAAAAAATTACTGAATTCAAGTTCAAAACTTACATCAAATGTTTTATTCTTTTCAACAAATTCAAGATGTCTCTCAGATCCAGAAGACATAATAGTCCCAGCAAACATCTGAAAAATATTAGTAAACAGTTTATAATGTATGATTCTATATAATAAAATTTAAAATAAGCGAAATACAGAAAATAAGGATGTTGCAATGTTTGTGTGTCTTTCGATGGTTAAAATCACTATGTATGCAAATATTTTCAAATTGTCATAATAATACATAGAAAAAATGTTTTCAACAGCAACAAAGAAATGGATAAACTGATAATTAAACAACTAAAATAATTATACATCTGTGGGTGATAAAGAAGCTTTTGCAAGATAGTAATTAGATATTGGTTTTTGCACATACATGCAATTGAAAGAAAACAAAATGTTGTATATGGTAAGTATACCTCTGTATCAAGTTGATATTTAGCAAGCAGTGACCAATCATACATGCCAAGAGTGTCTGTAAACATTTGATGTTTTAGAGGGTTTTCGAATATTTCTTGTTCAGTCACAAAGTCATACTCAAACAATCTTTTGCATCGTCTAAATGTCTGTTCTCTTTGCTTCTCAACAGTGAGTGTTTCTCTACTTTTATGAAAAATTGGGTCTTTCTCCAGAGTCGTCCAAATTTTATTCTGAAATGAAATAAAAAAACTCATTCATACTACATGAACATGCAATTTCTGGTTTCCTAGAAGCCAGAATAAAATGTGTTAACCACAAGAATTATGTAAGTGGGTTTTCTGATGAAGCTATTTCATAATTGTATTCAGTAAATGTTTAAGTATATTACAAGTGATCTCAATTCCTAAGCATCAAGAGGGAGATCTTAGAAGAGACAGGGGAATGCTAGACACAAAAGCTAGAGAAAAAGCCAAAATTGGCTAATTGCTTGCAGGGCTTGACAAATCCACATGTCCGCTCGTAATTACGGGTAGAAAATGACTCAGAAGACAGGACGTGTTGAAACTGCTGTAGAACTAGTTAAAATTCTTAGCTGGTCGTCCAGTAGGACGAGTAGCCTTAGAAGTTTGTTGAGCCCTGGCTTGCTTGTGATACCAGGTCAAGTCAGACTTTGTTTGTACCCAGGTCCTTGTTCTGCCAATCATCAGGCTAATCTGACTGTACAACTGACTGTTCCAATTCAAGTGGAAGGGGAGTCAGGAAAATGGTTGTGAATCCTGATGAAATTTGTCACTTTTTATAATTTAAACTGGAGACCTAGTGGAGGTATCCTGGCAGGTAGTCCAACTAGCTTGATTGCAGTTTCAGTCCTGGAGATAATCCAAACAATTTGACTGTTTGTGATGCTGACAAATATGTAATTATGTTATTTGACCAAATCCTACCCAGTCTAAGAGGACAGGCAGTCTAAATTCACTTGAAAAAGATGTACCGACAATACTACCCACCTTGAATTTTAGGATGTCTTCACCATCCAGAAACAAACGCATTTCCTTCCAGTCAAAAGAAGATTTGTATCTATAAACATCGAGTGGACCTGATGGGAAGCCTTGCATGATTTCAAGACTACTGACATCTTGGTGTTCCTCAGATTCCGTCCCTGGTACGACCACAGACGGATCAAGTCCGTGTTTTGACACTAGGTTCGCAGAAATCCTGCCGCTTTTTCTGCTCATTTTGTACGCGTTAATATTTATTTTAGACTGATAGAAAGTAGTCACATGAATTTACAGATTCAGTTAACAATTAATGTTTATCAAAATTTATGATAACATGGGGCAAAGTTTGTTGACACCAATTTGCGACTTCTTTTGAAGAGTATACAATTGGTTAAGGCTAAATATCACTAAAGTCGGTGAAGTATTGTACCGGCAAATTTAGTTTTATCGAGAAGTGATGTAGATTCATAAGTCATTAAACTTCAATAAGAAGTAATCTTATCTTAAGATAATTCTGATCATATTAATTGATTCAAGATTTCTTTGATTATACATGATGAATCGTATTAACCAAGTTGATTTAACGTACGTACACGCGTCGTATAAAATATAAACTCTGAATGTGGTCAAAGGGGAACAACTCGATTTGACTATGGCACTGTCTATTCATGTGTTTAATCACGTACATTTGGTCTTGTTTTCCTTGATAACCGTACATTATGTCAATTGTGAGTTTTTGTCGCACAACTCATATTATCGAATTATGCATTTACATTATCAGTAATAGTAAATACCAACAATACTTTGAATAACTTGCATACTCCCTAGTAACAAACATACACGTGCATTTTGTCCGCATACTGAGTTAACATACTCGGCGTTTAATGAAATATTACATACCGTCTAAAGTGACGTTGGTTTCCCAATTTACAATTTGCGTAAGTGTGCTTTATGTAAATACTGTTGTGAATTCTCCCTCAGATGAAGTGCTGTATCATGAATTACACAAGTATTAAACTAATATGGTACAGTCAATTAGCTGTCATATTTCCAACAGTTGGAAATGTTCTTATTGCAGAAAGGCATAAAATGAACTGAATGCCAACAGGAACCCACTCTTTTATATATTTATTGATATCCTAATATTTACAGTCAATCGAGTACCGAATTAATGCTTTCATTTGGCCCCGACCTTCCTCTTGTACTTCTTTATAAATAGTATAAGTTATAACATATATATATATATATATATATATATATATATATATATATATATATATATATATATATATATATATAACATATAACAGAATATGCCTGAAGCGATAGAAATATGATAGAAATATGAGCATCTTATTAAAATTTTACAGGAAATTTTGAACAAAACATGAGGTGAGCACGACCATGGTTAATGCACTGGACTTGTAACCCAGCGACCCGGGTTCAAATCTTTGGCCGGAGCAGGTCATGGCATTATACGAAAATTTGACAAAATATAAATTTCCTCCACATCTAGAGAAGTTGCCGGCTCCTTGTGAAAGGATAAGTTAGTACTGGTTAGTGTACAATCCAGAAAAGCTGGTAAGGTGATCCGGTCGCCGTATATTACTGAAAAATTGTAGAAAAACGGCGTCAAACCCCAGTGAAAAAAAACATGCAGCTAATAAACATGTAAGCTAGCAAAGGTCTGACATATAAATAAATATGAGCTGAAGTGGAACGTTGTTCATACGGTGATATTTAATCACACGTTAGTCCATGTTTGATTTTACTGTATATAATTATTTGTTACCAAAGACGCAGAATGTCAACGGACGGACTGACGGACTGATGGGTGGATTATCAAAAGTTGAAGCCTTTGCGTTTATTAATACATATGATGATGTAAATGATATGATCAACTGAAATAAGATAATTACGTGTTTTAATGAACACAGTATGAGTTAATTAATGTTTGGCCTATAATTGACTTTACCTAAACCGATACATGAATGATACTGTATCATGTAAACATGTAGACCATACTGTATCTCTTGTGTACTAAGTGCATCAATTACTTTAGGGCAAAAAGTGGAACGGTTAATGTCGGTATTATACATGTCAAATAATCATCATGTTTAGATGAAAAAGTTTATTTCGAAATTTCAATAAGCCTTGTATAACATGAGGATAATATACACCACAAATACACATATGATATGTACACATAAATAAAAAGACAACTGTTGAAAAAGACACATACATATTTGCAATATTTCAAGAATAGTAATGATACCAATAATTGGATGAATGAGCATAATTTTGCAATTACATTTATTTAAAATGCCACGGAATCTGGAATTAGGTGTTGTTATGATAATACCCATAATTATTTACGTTTGTCTGTACATAGTTACGTATTTTTGTACGTTTGCCTGTTATGTTCACAAAATGCTCTCCGAATTTGGAGGAATAAAATATTCTATCGTCGTGACTATACAACAAAGATAGTAACTGGGTTCTAAAGCCTGTTGAATGTTTCTCATTCCTCGGATCCATAAACGATTACAAATACATTCTTATGTTTTAAGCACAGTTCCTGTGAAATAGTGTGACTCCCTCACGGTACATGTACTCCGTATGTTGTGATAAAGCTGTTTCCTTTGAACAGTGACATGAATTCCTCTCAGGGATGATCTCCACTGTTCGGCAAACAAATTCGGTAATGGCTAAACACAACTCTAAGCACAATTTTACGGCGCTAGGTGTAATTTCCAGATGCACCATTTTTTGATTTAAATCATCTATAATGTAATTTTCGAATTTTCCGAATGTCGAACCGTACGTTTCACAGGCTGAAATTAGAAAATGTTTGAGCATGTTTATATTTACAAACAATTCATTTGTTTGCTTAACAACTAATTAAATACTCAAATGAATGCTCGAACACACGATCACAGTGGGAAAGACGGACGTATTTAAAACGAAAGAACAAACGAAATAGGACACAATTTAATTGTCAGTCAGATAACAAAATAGATAAACTAGATACCAAGCATGAAATATGATATTGTAGGAAGGGTCTCGCTTACATGGGAAGCATTGGTTATCAGTGTGGTTGAAACTGTAGCCGTGGTCACACATGTATGGAGCATATGGTGTATACGGTCCTGGTGCATCACACGTATTCTGAAATAATAACATTCACGTTTTTGTTCGTTTTTTTTACGATAAGATTTAACTTAAATTCAATCGACCTTTACCTCTATCACAATAATAGAAACCAGATACAAGTTAATTTGCCTGGAAAATTTTATCACGTGCAATGTCTATTGGTCATGTTAACTGGACATTTATGATCGTCACATTACTACTCTCGAAACACTGTAGATTTATTTTTAAATAGTTCCCTTTTATAAAGAATGAAAATATTCCGCCTACTCTCTGTGAAACAAATACTCTACAATAATACCATTTTATCGGGAAGAGTACTGTGGCATTTATCTGTATACTTACAGCAATGTCACTAAGGCTGATAAAATCGTAACTACACGCTTTTAGTAAGTCCTACCTGATTTACCATGTATTTCCATCTACATTCATCCCGGGTGATGTTTTGAGCATACAAAGGGGAGGTGATGCATCGATGAGACACCGCATCATACATGAAAGAACAGCATTCGTCTCTAGCGCATACGACAGAACATGATGTAAGCGACATGATATGATCAACGTCACTGATGACGTCATTATACGGCTCATAACAGACATCATTGCCTTTAAAAGAATATGTACTATATATCCCGAACGTTTGTTTAATATGCAAAACAACCAACAAAGCAGTTATCAAAAACATTGCCTTCCCGTCGAAGACAACCTCTCACTTGCCTGAGAGTAGACAGAACCAGTGAACGTAATTTATATCAATGGTTAATAATATGAAAACAATTCAAGCATACATTATCACGCAATTAGTAAGACTTTGCATTCACATCTGTCCCGGGAGTCTAATTTCGATTTTTGCCTATTTCAAATCAAGACCAAAATGACTTTGATGTATTTTCCATCGAATATCTTTCAGGTTGTTGGCTTCGATGCGTGAGATTGCCAGACACTGACAAAGGTGTGCAATAAATGTTTAACAAATCTATGTTTCTGATCTTAGCAGAATGTGTGTTGAATCCAACAAACAAATGTTTACATTGTTTTCTAAGACTTCTTAGTAGGTGAGTTTCTGTCCTTCAAGCGTTCAATGTTCCAGAATGTATAATTCTCTATCACGGAATGACAGTCAATATTTTATAAATCATACTTAGCTTTGAAAAAGTACAAAAGCACACGCTTTGTCTTTTTTACTTTTATTTTGACTTGAACATGTCTGAAAGTTTATTTTTATGTCCACCACTTACCATAAGTCGATGTAGAATGAACTTTAAAGAGAATGATATAGAAAAAAGTGGTATTTGATGCATGGAAATCACATTCAACTTCACGCTGTAACTGTACATGCTTAAAATTGGGATCTGTGAAACTAAGGCAACAGTGCAAATGCTTAGAACAACGTTACAAATATTGTTTAATAGCACTCGACAGGATCAGAACTCACTGAGAATTCAGTGCTATCAGCTAACCGGTTTGGAACACGATATCACCTGCTTCCAACAGTATTTCAATCAGGATCATATGAGCAGTCAACTTAACCCAGTCATAACCTTGATCTCCGCAAGTAACTGCCAACCTCTCCACATCGAAATTTCCTCAGAGTTAGAGGGACGAATGGCTTTTTGGCGAAGTTGGCCCGTCAGCATATTTTCATTTATTTCATATACTGATGGCCGCTAACTGGTTTTACGGTAAGACCTGGGTGAATTTATAAAAGCGTAACTCATCACATAAGCTCAATGTAAAGTGCGAAAGCTGATAATGTTTGTGTCCTGGTATATCTTCCGTGTGATAAGTACCTGTTACGTGTTTTGGCAGGGTCACCTTTGTGGCAACTTCAACCTTCTGACTCCCTGAAGTAATTTCGGATCGTCGAACATTTGTCAAGTCTGAAAATAATGGTCGTTATAACAAGCTGGCCGTAATATCAAGGAATTCGCTATTTTAGGTTTTACTGTATATATGTTCCAATATATCCAAATAGTTTTTGAAATTTATGGATTCTCTTTGAGTTTTCTGATTGTTTCTTTGTGATTTAAAATTACTGTCTATTTATTTTAATTATTAATATTTAGTGAGTAAGCTGGGATTTTGATTCCTACCCATAGTGCTGACAAATAAGAGATGCCCTGCCGTTTAATAAATGTTGTTGAATAAAGAATAAAGAATCTTTTCGTATATGGTGGACACGTGTCCATTAAATCCAATTATGATTTTATGAAGCTGACTTGACTTAATTTTATTTCTTACTTAACTTGTTCAATAACAAAGGTTAAAGAGTGATCATTTCCAACAAAAAGTGCCTAACCATGCTCTTCCTGGTAGCACACGGATAAAATTAAACAACAATATCCCAACGGTATGCTTGCGAATACGTTTGACTTAAGCATTTGGAAAATGTTTGTGCAATTACACGCGTTATAGTAAGTGAAACAGTGCGTATGTAGTGTCGTTAACACAATTCGGTGAACTTCTCAACTGACGTCCTTATCTAATAGGCAATTAATACAGTAAAACCTCATATAGAGATCACCTCAATATCACAACCACTTTGTTATAAAGACCACCTATTTTCGAACCGACTTTCAATAACTCCTCTATAATTTAACTTGATAATGAGACCACCTCATTATGACGACCGATTTTTCTGGTCCCCGTAGGAGGTCTCAATATCGAGGCTTTACTGTACAGCAATAATTAGGAGTGTTCTACCTTATGGAGAATAATGCTCCCAGCGTAACGTAGATTCTCATTACTAATTGATGCAGAAGACGTCAATTAAAATGTCCTAAATGAATACAATGGATACACAGATATATATACATAGCACAGATATGATTTTTCATTAACCATTATAATGGCATGAATTAAACATGGACGGAACATGAATCACAATCACAATATCACGAGGTTGTCAAGTGAATCTATTCAAAATAGACACCGTAAACATTCGCTACAGCGATTAGCGTTGGGTTTTTATACGTATAAGATGCAAAGTTGTCCGTTTCAGAATTCCAGACACTTCTACTGGCGATTTCAAGTCCTTGTCGCTTATTTTCTGTGATAAAAACATTGCAGACGATTTTATAGCGCGGGAAATCCATTGCTTTCGCTTTACTTTTGATATCTGCCGTCAATTCTGTCGTTAAGAGACGAGAACCTTCTGCTGTATATTTAACAGTTTTAAGTCTTCGCTCTAACGTTTCTTTCAGCATATCTTCTACCTTTCCTGGCGCGAAAAGTTTGCCTTTTTCTGGTTCAGTACGATAAGAATTTTCATATCTTACGGCTGGCTTCACGGGTTGTTTATCACTGCGATTACTTCTGGTTTTTGCCATTCTTTGCCAAGCTTTAGCTGCTGCAACCACACGAAAGAAATTGATCTTTGGAGGTGGTCGGCCATTTTTGTCAGACCTCTGAGACGCTTTATCCCCACTCACATGCGAGCGTCTAGATGACTGTGAAACTTTAGAACCCTGAAACGAATAACCAATTGGCATGTTTTATCCATTTTAGGATCGAATATCGGAATAAACTCAAATATACAATTCATTGGGCTATCCTGGGTAATAATCAACATTAACAAGATTTTGGAAATGATGTTTGATTTAGCGTTTCGTGAATGTCATGTGTTTCAGACATTTATGGCTATGTAGAAGTACACGTTGGTCGTAAGCAACATCGAAACCGTTCACTGAGGCTGAGAGGCATGTTTCATAGACATATTTTAGTTAAAATTGCAATTTTAAACTTAAAAATCTTGATATTCATTGTGTGTAAAATAGACTTTATTCTCTTGATCGTATTGGTGATCAATTGTTTCGTGATGAAGGTAATTGTCTGAAATGTACAACATTAGCTAGATTTTTCAGATTATAAACTGTAATCTTAACTTTGATATGTCTATGACCTGTGCCCTGATGATGTGAATGGACAGCATTACTCTACAAGTGCTCCCAAAATATTTTAAAATCATGATTACAGACTACGTACATGTATTTGTACGAGTGTATGAGTGAATGTAACTACAGTTAAATCTCAAATAACGACCACCTCGATATTACGAACGATCACCTTATTATAACGACCACTTATTTCGGCCTTCATTGTATTCCCGATAATTCAATTTGATATTAAGACAACCTCAATATTACGACCGATTTTTGGGTCCTGAATGTGGTCTCATTATTGAGGTTTTACTGTAGTCAATGACTGATTACAAAGAATATTGCCCATGGTTACCTAAAGGTGATTATTTTACACATTGATTAACCGAATTCGGATAAATACTTCGGGTTTTCGCTATTAGAAATGACTCGAATTTCGCAAAAAAATTAAAACGGAATATTGTAAATCGGTGCAAATTTCGGAACAATATGAATGTCACCCTAACTCAAAGGTATTACTAATATTGTTCGAGAAAAAGCCCCCACCTGCCTCTTGAGTGGTTTAAACTCTCTTGATGTTGTTAATCCGACCAGAAACTGATGAGCCATTTTTGTTAAATACTATCTTGAAATCAAATTAATGGTAATAGTTCCGCTTAATCGTCCAAGATTCAGAGTTGATTGTCACACATTGCACATAAAACTTGATTGCCTGCAGCTTAATGCGCGTATTATGTTTGTTTTGTCAAACATCAAATGGAATACATTTGAAGCACTTAAAAGCGAAGTTTATCCGTTTTTGGACGTGTTGAAAGTTTGAATATTGAATTTTGATTATGAGTTGAGACAATAAAGTGATATTACAGTGTTATTACTCTCTTGGAAGAAGTCTTTGTTGATTCAAACAAACGCTTGTTATCATTCAAAGCTATAAATTCAATCTCAAGTAAATCTGTTTGACATCAAAATCACTTCTAAAGCTTTCAACATTTCAAATGTGATGTGAACACATTAACTTCATGTGAAGAGGTTAATTTATTTGAAATCGTCTCTCACAAAGCGATAGTCGGCATGATAAATGAAATGCGGTGCAACCTCTCCAAAGTAACACCCTTTGGGAGAAGCAAACGCAAACTTAGGTTGTTGCTCTATAGAAGCTAAATAAAGCTGACAGTTCGAAAATCATGCTGTTGTTGAAGGGAGGTTGTTGCTCAAGAATCCACCGCTCTGGAGAGGTAAAATGTATTTACTATTCCATTCATTCTCTTCGATATTTGCCGTTTCTTATTTTGTGTCACAATAGTGTACTTTATTCTGCTTGTATGATCAATCAACTTTAATGACCCATTATAGAATTTTGTATTTATTTTGTGCACTAACATTGACTACCGGTATATGTAAGAAAAATGATCATGTATAAAGAACGTCTGTATGTGAGGGTGTGTGCTTGTGAGCGAAGTGAGTATGGGTTCTTAGATGTTGTTTGAGTGAGTGTATGATTGATGTGATAAGTATATGTTCGTATCATGCGTAAACTTAATTTGGAAATTCATTTTGTAACTACGCACTTCGTACTTGTGTTTGAAATAAAATGTACACACAACCGTCCGTCCGTCCGTCCGTCCGTCCATCCATCCATCCATCCATTTATTTGACTGTCATGACGGCTCTCCTACATTCACTCTTCCTTGAAAAGCATACGCAATTTGATTGCACAATATTTGTTTTTCAAATTGAAGGAAAGACCAAGGAAGACTACTCGTGTTGTAAACAGATATTGTTTTACCAACAGTTATCTAACTTCATTGTGCGCAAACTCTACATCACCACGGTGACGGAAATGTGGTTTAAGAATTCAAGACCATCAATGAATTAGATAACATTGAATCTGACATCTTACATCTTGTCGCTGTTTATTATCATTTAATACCAAGCCTATTATAGATCCGTCTACAATTGTAGTCCCATTTATCATTAACTTGACAGGTCTTAGCATGAAGGTACTTACAAAAGTGACTCCGTAGTTGAGTGGCTATGATCTCTGACAAGTAATCATTAGTACCTCATTGTTCTGAGTTCGAATCCCACCCTGGACAGACAGATTTCATAAGGGGTCGTTCGAAAGAGGGGGTCTGTATACTGAAGGTAGTCATTATGCGATGTTTACGGTAATTAGTTGAAACACTGCTTGGGTTATTTATTAAATTTAAAATTTTCAACGCTGTTCTAAAATACGTTTATGTAAAAATGAATGAATAAACAATTTGCGGCTATGAAAAATCTGTGATAATGCCCCCGCATATTTTATCTAAAACAAATTTCCATTATTCCAAGATTAAAACTTTGGACACGATTATATTCTTGGCAAATCGGTGATGCATGTTTATTTTATATTTGTAAGGTGGCTACGTAAGTAAACAGGGTTCATACTAGCTTGTATCCTGGGTCAGCATTATTTGGTTCATACATTATCAGTAGTGTCACATAAGGTAAATAACCTACATTTGATAAATTTTATGAGTCCTGAAGTTTATTGTAAATCAAAAATTAAATCTTGGAAGCTGTAAGGAGATATGGAACTATTTAAACATACGTATACGTGCATGCACGAATGTACATTAATATTCAGACACTCAAGTTATGAACAATATTATTCAGGGCAAGTGTCAAGGAAATTATAACCGTATAAATAAAAAATCTAAGATAAAAAGAAATGCTTAAATCCTCAAGCACATAGAAAGGTATTTGGTCTCCAGCGATTATCGATGAAATCGCGGTATTTAAACACCGACATAACGCGTAAACAAACAACAAATGTATTTCACATGGAAACTATAGGTATAAAAATGTCATTAAAGGTCGAAGTTAAAGTTTACGATACTTGTGGACATGTGACAGGTAATAAATATTAAGTTCAAGCACATTATTTACAACATTTTGAGAACTACTCAATATCTACTCTATATTGTGTATGAACAATTTCACCGATTTATAGACTGAAATGAATTGATATTTACGATGAGTTATGAAAGCATATTTCACAGTTACAGTATGTTATATTTAATGGAGTGAAATAAAATAAGGAGAGATGGTAGTTGTGATGACACAGAACGAAAGGCTATATCGTCCTTGTCCAAACAGTGTCAACGTTTTCAGTTGAACCATAATTACAAATCAATTTCAATCGGACTGAAACATTGATCTGAGATAGGTGTGTTGTACTAATAAAGTGAATACTTATAACATTTGACATTTTTTCTCACTAAAAGCGACTTAAATGAATGCTTCCACTTAATGAATGTTATCATGAAGTAGTTGTCCTTATGAATGCACGAAATTAACTTATACTAGTATCTTTTTCACTGTGCTTTTACGTAGTAACCACAGTCAGGGTAGAAACACACACAAATGAAATTTATCCGGTCCCGAATGAGATTCACAGCGGTGTAATATATGTTTGTTCTTCTCTATACTTATATTATATAGTCAAACATGTGTTTGCAGCCACCTCCAAATAAAGACCACTCTGTAAATAAAAACCAGTCTTTGAAAAACCGTCATTGATTATTTATAAAAACTGACCTCCGAATAAGGACCATATGTCAATTACATGCCACAATGGCGGCCTTTGTTCACTGGTTTTACTGTACTTATATTTCTAACATTATAAAGCTCTTTTCATTATGTATAAGTTATGCTTAATGGAGTCGCGATGATTTGAAGTCAATTAGAGTAGACGACGTACAAGGAAAGTTCGTGTAATTTATGATGATAAGTAGACAGTCAATGCATAACTGTCAATAAAACTCTAAACCTTTGCTTTTGAAGTGATAAGATAGTTCTGTTAGATGCTATTAATGTTTGAAGTATGCATATCGATTTCGTCTATAGTCATTTTACTTTCGGCATTTAAGTAAAAAAACTACCATTGATTTGTTGTTGTTGAATACTATGTTGTTAAAATATTTGTTTTTATTTTCATGTGACATTGTCACTGGGTTTTTAATGCCGTTGTTCAACAATTCAACCGGTTCACCTTATCAGTTTTTCTGGAATTACTAACACCTCAGCAAGAAGCCGGCAATTTCTCCACATACGGAGGAAAATCGACGCTTTTGTCAAATTTTCATAGAAGAGCATGACCTGCCGCGACCGGGATCCGAACCCGGATCGCCGTGTTACAAGTCAAGCGTACTAACCACAACCACGGTCGCGGCCAGTTGAAAAAGTAAAATTTCAAATATACTTTCGCCCAAAGTTTTTACATTACTTTTAACCATAGTGATGTTTTATAATAAAAATATATACACCTTTAAGCGTAGACTAGCATCGGATATAAGAGCTAATTTTCGAAGTACTAAATTAGAAAACTAAGATTTATTCATTGTGCACAAGGACAGATTTTGAATAAATTATCTTTTATGACGTGGTTGTGTCTCCCAATTCAAAAATACGATTACAAGGACATCCAAGTATCCGCTAATTGTTTAATTCGAGATTATGTCATTGAAAACTGGTTAACTAATCTATTAAGACTTTCAAAAAAAATCAGTGGAAAAATCTACATAGATAATGGTTCAGATAGCTGAATGTAACTAAATAGCTCCCAGCCTTCAACTTGACATCTCTCAATATAAACGAAAAATCAGCACGAATTTTAAAGCGCATCGTATCCAAGGAAGACTATTAAAACACGTTTGTTTAACTGCTTAGTTGTACGTGAACACAGCCTTAGGAATTTTCTATTTGATGTAATTTATATTTAATTACGAACTAGATCGCTAACTTTAGCAAATTGCAAGTATTTTATAGGCGACCGTAGTAATTTATCATGAATAGCCAGTGTTTTATTTTATTGAATCTACTTGAATACAAAATTGATTTGCCTAAGTACTTCACCTAACAAATTAGACACATAAGTACTATTGTGTATTGACTTTTGCCAAGATTAATTAGAACGGATTTACGGCAGAACGCTTAAAAGTCATCAAATTTATTGAAACTTTTCCCTACACATAAAAATCACCATACTTCAAATAATTTAAATAATGTTTAAAACTGACTACAATATTGTTATATTTGCATGTACATTGGAAAAATATTCTTAATTCAATACTCATTAAATTTGCATGAATAGTTTTGTCTTGTACAATTACAATTCTGAACTCTCGTAAGATGAAGTATTTTAGATAATTTCCCTTGATAATAACCGATCCATAACATAATGCATTACTGTATGTGATAAGTCAAAGTTTCCAAAATCTCCACCAGGCACCATGACGACGACGGAACAGGAAATCTAAATACCAGGTTAAAGGCCATCAAAAATGTTGGTTAGCGTTTAAGCAACGTAAACTTTTAAAAGATAGTAAGTAGGTAAGCTTTTCTTGTTAGCGTCATAGGCTTGCAATAAAAACAAAAAAATAACAAAAAAAAGGTAAAAAAATCGACCTCGGAGGCCCCATTTCATTATCCACTACTAACAAAGTTGCAGTTTACGATCGATGATTTAATTAAGAGAAACTGTTTCTTACTTCTTTGGAAGTCTTCTCTTTAGGAACGGCTGACAATTTCGGATGGACTTTATCATGGTCCTTCAAAGCTTGGATCGTCAATTTTTCATTCAATGACATCTTCTGGTATTTGCACTGCAATAGAGATAATATTTATACTTGAACTCAACATATGGTGCCAGCTTACTGCACTAATGCAGCGTATTTTATTGAAACGTAGTTTTATTTTATTGGTTGCTGTAGTCTAGTTTTTCAAGTGTAATAAAGTACAAATATGGGCTCAATTGAGTTATGGAGATGTTATTGAACAAATTTGAGCACTCCCTCTCAAGTGTCAAACCCCATAATGCTTATTGCTCTATCTATACACCATAGTGCTAAGAATTCCAGTTCTAAAAATTACGCGAAGCGCTCTACCCATACACCATAGGGCTATAATAAATGCTCTATCTATGTACCGTAGTGCTAAGTGCACTACCTTTAAAAAATAACGTTAATTGCTCTATCTCTATCCATTACATCACGGTGCTTAGCGTTCTGCCACTAAAACAACGCTAAGTGCTCTACCCATCCACAAGAGTGCTTAGCGCTCTACCAATAAAAATATAGCTAAGAGTTCTACTCATATACAATAACGCTAAGCACTCCACCTCTACAAAATAACGCTAAGCGCTTTACCCGTACACCATAGTGCTAAGAGCTCTACCTATAAAAATAACGCTAAGCGTTCTATCTATATACCGTAGTGCCAAGCGCTCTACCTTTAAAAATAATGCTAAGCGCTCTATCTCTATCCATACACCACAGTGCTAATCGCTCTACCTCTAAAAATATTGCAAAATGCTCTACCCATATATCAAAGTGTAAAGCGCTCTATCTGTAAAAATGACGCTTAGCGCTCTACCCATACACCATAGTGCTTCACAATAAGATAGGCGATCAACCTCTAGAACATGACTCTACCTTGACACTATATTTTTCGCTCTGGGGCTGTTTACTAAAATAATAGACGCTCGACCTCTATAAATACCTATACAAATACATATCTGGGAAAAACATAAAAAAATGTTGGTTTGCAGTTACACGAACGACTCACATAAAAATCCCCTGACCTATTTTTTTTGTAATTTTGACAAAAAAAGATCGTTTTATTATTCCAGCTTTATTGTTTTCAGTGCAGTCATATAATGTAAAAATGACTATCTACCTACCCACTGCTAAAAGTAACCACGAATCAACAGTTTTAACTATGCCCGATGACACCGGTTTTGTTTGATTGGTCGAGGAAACATTACTGTGGACAGATAAACTAAATTATTGACAACAAAACTTCAATGAATGTAAGAACTTATTACTTTAAATTCGTAGACGTTTAATTAAAATATTAGGTACATGATTGTCACATCAATTGTTTCTCACTATTTATCACATATTAATTTGTACAAACACCAACCTTACGTTTATCCAATGACGATCATATCAAAAATTCCCAATATACAATTTTGTTAACTAAATTCTACTATTAAACCCCTTTTAGTACACGCTGGCTTGTTTATATCCTTTCGTACAGTGATATTCCACTTTCCGTTACATTTGTGTCTTTATCTCAGTTTTATGACGTTTCGTGAAGGTCTTTTTACACTATTAGTACAGTACTTTACAGGAAATATTGATTTACACCCAGCTGTATTTTACTACTTTTAAATTTCGATAAAGCATTTTGTTAATTATGTCTGACCAGACTTCTTTCATATTTAACTTTTTTTCGTGTCCACGGAATATAGTTGAAGCCGCTTCACTACCTTATTAGCGGGAATAGAGACACGGCGTCACACAGGAAAATGTGACACATACAGGAACAATATCTACTTCCATATAATTGAAAACCTCGTTTATTTATTCAACAAAACAGCTTTTACATTGTTGGGTATTGAAAACGAGTTTTGAAAAAAAGTCAGTGATATACAGAAAACAAGTCTACAGAGTGAATGAATGTAGAGTGTAGAATAAAAGTTCACATTGGTCAGATCACTAAAAACAGCATCAGAGTTGTAATTACATTTACAATTATTGGGAGGTCGTAAGTTTGATTTTCCATAGACGTAGATTCACAAACAAGTTATTTTGTTATCATTACGATGAAGCCAAGCAGCAGTTTGCACTAGTAGTGTAAAGCGACCTTTGAGTTATGACCGGTTAACTACGATGTTTATCAATAATTAATTAACCTTTGCGCTATTTGTCAATTAGATTAGTTTTCCAATATATTTACAACTTAAAGTGAGTGTAATATCAAATTTCGGGTAATGGAACCTGATTTAAAAGTGTCATTCATCCGGACACAGGAATGTATAAACATTAGTTTAGGAGGATAAAATGCCGTTTTGTCATAGAATGCATTTACGTTCAATAGTCATGGAATAGACAAAAATAATAAGAATACTATGGTTTTGAATAGATAAAACAATTCATAGAACAAACACACACTTTCTAAGTCAACAATGAATTCTGTTTTTTTTATATTTCACATCAATGATTGGACATTTGATCGATGGATTATTAACATGAAAGTAGTTGCTAGTCATTGATATCATTAAATCAATACCTTTAGTTACTCCTATTCCGATGAACGCAGAGAGTTTCACAGAAAAGATAATATTTACAAAACTTGACATCCATACACTAAGAACGGGTTTTGAAGTGGAACTGAACTATACCTTTTTTACAAACAGATGTTTTGAGGTCATTAAACCGCATGGCAAATGTTAAATACCATGGAACCCATTGTTTTGATTTGTCCATCTTTGATCTACATTTAAATGCGATAATACGAACGTAAAAGACAAAATTCACCTAGGGAGGAAAAATATAGCATTTCAGTTAATAGTTTTGTTTTGGCTTATACTGATTAAATACAGTTTATATCCAGCTGTAATATTGTTGACTTAACATCTCGTTGAAATAATATGGGACGATTTATGCGATGCCCGGATGGCGTACTGCACGAAACAAGATTGAGACTGGCACGACGGAGGAATGGAATAAAGACCAGTATACGGATACTTGAAGCAAAACAGAACCATTTGTACCAACGGAATCTGTACTTCTTTAAATTATTTTATACATATTTGCGTAGGACGAATTGAGTCTCTGAAGGCGACACTTCTCATTGCATATACATGAAGCATACTTAAAAATAAAATTATGTATTTTTAACCTTAAAGCTCACTGATATTGTAATTCGAATAAAACGCCTATGTTATAAATTGTATAGAAAATGTTGAGGAAAATCATTACAAAATTGCAATTTGATCTTCTTTAAGAAAGTACTTTAAGAATTTTGTATTTGAAAAGTGTCAATTTTCTCTGTACATATTGAAAAGAATTTACAAACTTACCTTTAAGATGGTGACGAAAAGCCGACAAAAGTAAATGAAAAATAATTATACAGTTTATTTGGTTTATAACACTCGAAAAATAATAAGTGTTAAATTGGGGATTTAATAGAACCAAACATTAAACGTATTGTCCTTGTTTTAATAGGAGCGCGTCGAACTCCTCCTCCAAAACGTGAATATATGTATTGATATAACACTCAGTGAAGTACAAATTGAAGTGATAAAATTCCATGCAAATAAACTAGTGTTGAAATTGAGGGATTAATACAGAAGCCTTATTGTTTGCTGCAGTTTATTGATTGTTTTGAATTATATAAATTGAATGATTGTTTTGAATTAAATAAATTGAACGAAGGCATGTTTAAGACGGAGTTGATCCATAAGTGCCCGAGAAAAGTATTACCTATCAAATACAAAAAAAAAAACACAATATTTTTTACTAATACCCGATGTTACCTTAATTATAAACTGTTATCTGACAATACAGCATGACAGAACTTCTGAAGTTTTACAGTATTTTTATCGGCACTTTCAAACAGCTTTCAAACTTTAAGTGTTTTGCATGTTATATAACGCGCGCAGTGAAGTCTAGTGAGGTTAAACGCTCATGTAATCTGATACAATGGATTTAGAGTTATATTTCAAACTGTTTCATTTGTTATAATAAAGGTTTAACTGTTGCCTTGACTAAAGGTCTCAGTTTGTCGCCAAACAAAATAAATTAAAGTACTTGACGTTGTTACCATCCGTTTACTGTCAACATAAGCACGAATTCGTAATCTTTATGATTTATGATTTTAATATCCTTCAAAATAAAGAAGCCGGTCGTGATCATGCATTTTCAGACATGATATTTATCTAAGTGTAAATTAACACTTGCTCTTTTCTTTTCATGGTAATAACGTATCCAGATTAATACACTAAACCCAAGAAATGTGATATTTTAATAACTTCAGGAAATCAGCCGTAATATTTTACTGTGGTACCCTCTTGTTCCAGGCAAAACAAAATAAATACCTGGTTACCACAAACATCTCCAAAAATGTAGTGTCGGTAGGTCGGCAAAATTTCTTCTTTAAAATATTACATTTTTTTTGAAGTCCGGTGATGTAGTATAAGTATAAATATCATGAAAATGAAAATAAGTGAATCGACAAAAAATGACAGAGACAGAAAAAAGTCTCATGTCCGCAGAAAAAAGAGTAAAATCATGAACCTCGTACCCATTTCTGGCATTTTAAAATGCCAATTTTATATTACAATGTTTCTTAATATAGACATTCTACTGTCGGTTTGAAAATTTTCTAAGGCACCTTCAGTATACATGCAGCTTTGAAAAATAAACTTCACCTTCAAGTGGTTTGGAGGAATTAAATGCCAAGACCGAAAGTGACAAAAGAGTATCGCAGATTTAATACAATTTATTTTTTATCTAAACGAATCCATTCATAGAGAGAGCAGTGAAACTTTTAAAATTGACTACATCGTAGATTTTCACACTTTATTCTGGGTATATTATCTTTGTATAAGGATGACCATCGTTTTGATATTATGAATGAACTGATTGTTTCACACATTCTACGCTGATATTAATTGCAAGATATTTCTAATAGTTGTAATGTACAGGCATCTAGAAATGCCATAGACACAAATATACACGTACCTTACTTTCAGTTTTATAGAAATATATTTCGTGCAATTCTTTAGTGCACTCGTCTAACTATATAAAATAATGATGTGTATGTATGTATATAACTATATGATCATAATAGTGTCACATTCGTATTTGTGACTAGCTAAGACAAATGATTTTAAATTCACGATGTACGATATCGTGAGTTACGTTCATTAAAAGTCATTTAATTCGATGTTTACATTGAACACACAATGTTTGTAACGAACTCATGAACCAAACTTTGAATTTGATTAAAATTGTTATCTCGCAATAAGTTACACATATTTAAATGCTAATAGAGTGACAAGGTTTAATCAGTGTTCACAAATGGTTTCAGCAATGATACATAACGCTGTAATACTTTGTACAAATAGTGGTTTTGTCCGGATAACAAACTTTTGTTGACCGCGGCTTATCACTTTTCTTCTAGTAAACAACGATACAGAACGAATGAATAAATTTGACATCGCGAACTATTTAGCCATGATTGTGGACAACATAATCTGTGTTGTTGTTATTTTTGGTTCTTGTTTGTTTTATATTTTTTATTTCTTATGGTTTTATCCAAACAAAACATGAAATGAACGTTAAAGACCGCGACCGTGGTCCAGTGGTTAATACGCTGGACTTGTAACCCGACTATCCGGGTTCAGAGGATATATTTAATTAAATATTTTACAAATTACATCATTCATAACACTTAAATGTATAATGTATATAGATCATAATACATGTATAAATATACATATACGGTATTGTATGCATTGAAGAAAACAAAAACAAGTTTAACAGTTAATAGTTCATTACTGCCTCACCTTTTGTTAATGTACAAATTTCTTTCCTATGCTTTACCTTGAAGTAATTATTCAAACAAATTTATCACCCTATGTCCTAGTTTTCTTAAGATATTCTTCTCAAACACCAATTGTCGCGTCACAATCCACTGTCACAAACCAGATGCTATGTTTACACTGCTAGTCGATTAAATCGGAGCTTCTACAATAAGTGGCCAATAACAAATTTATGACTCGATTATAAATCATTAATATTTATTCCGTAGATTAATGGCAGTGTTCGCACTTTGCTTCGGTAGCATAATGTTGCCGTTGGTCTACCATGCTTTCATATCTTAATGTACCAGTGAGACTTCGAGTCGCATTCGTTTACTTTGAACAACAATAGTCAACAGATTGTTAAAATTTATGAGTGCGTAAGACTCGTTTCAAACAGAACTCCTGAATATATAAATCCATCTAGGAAAATTGATGTTTGATGTGTTTTAAGGTTAATTCATTTCCTACTTCAGGATGCTTGCATCGTTTTCAGCGACCAAATTCTAAAGGCTAAACACGTTTCTTCACATTTGGCGATCAAAGTTTGAATGTTAATGAACATAACAATTGAACAAATTCTGTGGAATATATGTGACCAAACCAAGCAGACAAAGTGGACATTATACTACTGATCTACCGTACAAATTAAGTTTGATTACTGGATTCTCTTATAAAATCTTGAATATACAGTAAAATCTCATGTAGTGACCACCTCAATATTTTGACCACCTCGTTAAACGACCACTTATTTTCAACCCCCCCCCATAATTTGACTTAATAATCGGACTTTCTCATTATTACGACCGATTTTTCGGGTCTCATTATCAAGGTTTTACAGTAATGCAATAATGTCCTAACGAATCCGTGTCAACTGACGTTAATTACTTCCAAAGTGTCTGGATTGACCCTATGTTTGTGTACGCAATACATTAAGCCGCGTATAATTATATATATATTTATATTATAACTATAATTGATCACAAAAACAAACTATATGCAGTCTTCAGGGACTATTTTGTTCAGAGTTAAGAATATATAGAACAATCAATTTGGATTTATGTGAAGTAATGATTTCCGGGTGTATAGACGAACATAATTATAATACATTTCAAACTCATGTTTTCATTAGCATTTACAGAATGATGAAACCACAAACATATCATATTTCAAAATATGATAAAAGGTATATATTCGTACACTTCTGATACAATCTAATTCTATTCACAATTAATACGTTTTGCGTACGTTCGATTATTATTCATCTTAAGTAAACAGAAAGTAATTCTCTTCATATTTTGAAGACAAAATTAAGGAGAATTAAGTAATGAACTTTTACATATTTGTAGAAACACATGATAAACAGACACGAGTAGAAATATGGCACCTTACGATTTCATCTTTATCGCGTTACCCATTTATCATATAGATCTGCATCGTGTTTTCTAAACTTGAAGAATTGTACTGGTACATACCTATCTAATACATAAGTGTGTCAACTACCCTCGACTTAACATTTGTACGTTTAGTATTGATCCTTAAAAGTTCAGCGTTTTGGCTCCCAAAGGTAAATAAACCCATTAGTTAATACATGTAAATATTGTTCGTAAACATGGTACGAAATGGCGTTTCACTCATTTAAAAGTACAACGACAACCATGACCTAGAAATCTTTCTAAAGTTATCAATATATTCAATATATAAGCTTAAAAAGGGGAAGTAACTTGCAAGGATTTTATTGAAATCACATGAAAATTATGTCCCTTCTCAAAAAGGATACCCTGTTAAATTCCTGATAGGTTAATTTAAAACCAAACTAGTGCATCGTTCAAATCAGACACATTTAGCTTTCCAAGAACAGGATGGAAGGAGTGGTTTAATGTGTGTTTCTTTAAGTAAAGCTTTTTACGCATATATTGCACTTGGCTCATGAGTTGTAGTTTTTGTTTCTCCATTAAACAGTCATCTTTGTTGATCGGATGTGTTTACTGCGTGCCTTAAATGTTTACCTCGGTCACAATAAACAAAATGAAAATCATTAAAATAAAATTGAATTAAACAAATAACTTTAAATTGTCACCCAACGGGCACATTCATTTAGTTAATACATCAGTCGTTTGACACCGACTCATGTATGAGGTACAGAAGCTTTCTATCAGCAAACAGTAATGCGCACAGTTTATTCATCTCTCATATATGCAGACAAAACTGACATACTTAATACTATGTAAAGGCATGTTGAAATGTCTGGTTTATAATAACAGTAAATATAATGAATTTGAATCTACGAAAACTTCCATATGTATATGGCACAAAGAAGACACTTCTTCACAATCTTCCGCGAGAAGTTTCGTATTTTTCGTCCTATCTGGAATATACGCTTTTAGTATTGTGTTAATGGTGTTAGTATAACCAATACCGAAACATTAGATTGCGCGCCATACTATAGTCAGACTATATTTCACACTTTGTTTTGTATATTTTTTCCTTACTTTCTTAATCAAGCACACATTCAGTCGGATATGCTTTACTTATTACTTATGGATGCTGATAAGGATGACCGTATCGATAGCATTTTACTTATATTTGATCATAGGCGGATCCGCCCCCCCTCCCTAAAATTGCCCAAGCAAAGTTTTTTTCTATTATGAAATATGATATTTACATGATAATATATATAAATGTCAAAAACTTTTCGCACGCTACGCGTGCAATAAGTTACGTGTAGAGTACCACAATGCAATAACGTACCATTCACAAACAATTCCTTCTTATTTTTTGACCCCCAGCCTACTTGTTCAGTTTCCGCCCCCTCTAACTAGAAATCCTGGATCCGCCTATGTCGATGGAGAGTTATAATAACCAGTGCCTCAAAGGAACTCACTTGTACTTAGCAGTGACTCATTTCATAGACATTTCTTAGCTAAGATAGCAATTATTTTATTTAAACATTTTGTTCTCCTTTTTGTAAATGAAAAATGTCGTTCAAAAACAGCTACCTAAGCTAAAATATGTCAGTGAAACGTGTTCCAATCCTAATTCTGCTACAACTATAGCGCTTGATGGGTATATTAGAAGTGAGAGACTAATGACTCATGGAACTTTCAGTCAATGTGAACATTTGTGTTGATTGTGCGTGAGTAGAACATTCCTGTATTATTCTTTTGCGCTGGATCAATGCATTTTAGTGATATTAAGTATGGTAAAATCCGTGGGTCATTTAGGCCTAATTATAATTAATAATTAAATACGCCTTTATACACCATCCTTTCAATGAGCTATCCTCCTTTCGTATATGCGATGTGAGCCCGCCCGCTAAATTCAATTGTTAAAGCTTTAGGACTACTTATTGGGTGGCGAGTTCAAACCATGGGCGCAAGCATGTCCTCTGTGACATATAATTTCACAAAATTGTGTCTACAGGCATACAATCATGGCACCCATTCTAACCAAAGAAATTTGCTAGCAAGTTGGTTGCAAATTCAATACACAAATATTAGTAGATTTTTTTGTATATTTATTACTTTCCAAAGTCTTCACAGATTTCGAGGCTGGCATATGTTTCTTGAATCACTTAATTGACTGTAATACACATACGTGTACAGATACTCTTCATAAAACCACCATTTTATAATAACGACCACCTATTTTCAACTTGTGAACGAGACCATCTAAACATTTAGACAGATATTTCCGGTAGCAAAATTGGACTTCAACGTTCTGAACACAATATTATTATAGGCCCGTTTCAATAAACAGTGGTATCACTTACTGTAATTTGATTATCAAAACCCGGAATATCGGTTCTTTCTTCATCAAAACAATCAACTTTGTTGAACGTGTTTAACTGTGTGACTTATAGATTGATATTGGCCACAATCAATAAAAATGAAAACCATAAAAAAAGATAGAAATTAAACAAATATGTTTAAACTTAACGGGGACATTCATAACTAGTCGTGTGTTACTGACATATATAGGGTATACAATGAAAGTTTACTATCGGGAATACACGGTGGTCTAGTGGTACGTGTTTGAATACCAATCGAAAGGTTGTGGGTCTGAATCTCGGCTTCAGGTTCTGATATTTCAGAGAAGTTTTTCAGTGTCCCATACTCCACTGTCGAGCCAAAAACTGTATTAAGAAAGGGGCGGTTGAGGAGTGTATTGTTGCTTTACACCTGGGCACGAGAAAGGACCAGGAGAGTAGTATGAAAATAGGCTGTCGAAGACAAAACCACCATCTTCGTGGTTTCAAACCTCCCCAGTCTGAAAACTTCACCATCCCCAAGGTACAAACCCCGCTCCAACCTTTCAAATTTTTCGAAATATAAAAAAAAATGTCAACACCACTCTCGAAATTTTTTTTATCAATACGAAGATTTTTCTCCCCGTATTGATAAAAAATCTTTTTTTTTATCCGCTCGGTTTATAATATAATTTTATGAGTCCCTTTTTTTGAAAGGTGAATTTCTTATACTCCAAAGGGGTGATTGATATTAGAGAGTTTGGTTTAATAATATCAAATGAGAACGTTTCCGTTATCCCCTCATTCCCTTTCTCTTCCCAAAATATTTTCGTCGCTTTACCTTCAATGACCTGAAACATTCGTTTTCTTCGTCCCGGTTCGTCCGTTTTATATGTCAAATCGACGTCCAGCGTGTAAATACCCGGCTGTTTGAAATGCCAGATTTCTCTACCGCTCGGATAATCGCTACTCGCGGAATGCGGATAGCCAACCACATCATCGTGTTTAATATACTCGTTCGGCGACATAGTAAAGGCAGCCGTGAAATGCAAGAATCGTTCACTTTTCCCATCGGTGATCTCAATTCGATTTTCTCGGTCTCGACGTACTTTGATAACGGCATTTTTATCAATAGTAAGCGAAAACAATAAAACGGTCAATTGGTTGCTTTCGATATTCGTTATAACCGAATTGAGTCGCCCAACTCTATCATTTCTCGTTGCAATGACTTCGCCGATATCGGCTTGCATCCTATCGATAATTATTTTTAACGTCTCTTCGTCTTTTTCGTCCATCAGCTTTACTATATCATTTTTAAGAATGTTTACCCCCTTTTCGATATTACTCATTATTTCCCGCGTAATTTTTTCTTCGGCAGTTTTATCGTCCAACGTCCATTCCTTCTCGAGTTTATCTATTTCGATTTTTAATTTTTCCTCGTCGATATATTTTTCTAAATTTTTTCTCATCTTTTCCACGATATCCGTTTTGATCCGTTTCAATTCTTTTTCTTCCAAACAACTTTTTACTCGTTCTTCCACTTCGTCCAACGTCCGTTTTAAATTATTCAAGTCGTAATCTTTTATAGCTTTATTTACTCTCTTTATCACGAACGATTTAGACGACGCGTCTCCCCCTTCCGTAGGAGTACCGAGATTCGTAATTTTTTCTCCAAACATGTTTATTTCGCCCCTTTTCAGGAAATTATTTTTGATATAAGCCAGGGATACGTCCGATTCAGAAGCTTCCGCTTTTGGCATTCGTCCAAATTTATCAACAGGCATTTTTTTTATGTTTTCCAACTTTCTTTTAATACGTGTAAATATAAATTTATTTTAAAATTGGCTGCACAACCGAATTACAACACAACTACAATTTTCGACGAAAATTTAGTGGCCGTGCATATGAAAAAAACGATGTTGACATTTAATAAACCGGTTTATCTCGGAATGTGTATTTTGGATTTGAGTAAAACTCTCATGTACGATTTCCACTATAATTATATTAAAAAGAAATACGGGGAAAAAGCTCGATTACTATTTACGGATACGGATAGTTTAATGTATGAAATCGAGACGGAAGATTTTTATAAAGATATCGCTCCGGATATTAAAGAAAAATTTGACGCGAGTAATTTTGACCCGAATCACGAATCCGGCATCTTTTCTAATGCAAACAAAAAGGTGATCGGCATGATGAAAGACGAGGCGGGTGGGAAAATTATAGAAGGTTTTGTGGGATTGAGAGCGAAATTGTATGCCTATAAAATGTTCGAAGGATCCGAAGAGAAAAAATGCAAGGGGGTAAAAAAAGTTGTTGTGGAAAATTAGATCCGATTCGTAGATTACATAAAGTGTTTATTTACGGGAGAAGAACAATTGAGAACGATGAATATTTTAAGAAGCGTGGGTCACGACATGTATACGGAAGAAATAAATAAAATCGCTTTAAGCGCGGATGATGACAAGAGATTTATTTTACCGAACAAAATGGACACGTTAGCGCTCGGACATTATCGTATTTAACGAATTGGAATCGTTTAAAAAAAATGAATATCGGACACTTACGTTTACCTATGAAACCGTTAACTAATTTCGAATTGGAAGCCGCTGCTAAAGAATTAAACATTCCCCACTTTCGCGGCGTTTTTATGAGAAATCAACTCCCCGCGAACCCGCGAAAGAGAGAATGCGGCATTTTAAATTTGGACGACACGAAATTAAATGACGGGATTGGTTCCCACGACGCTGGGGGTACGCATTGGGTTTGCTGGATTAAAAAAGGAGATAAATATTATTTCGACGGATACGGAATACGTCCGCCCGAAGAACTGGTAAACTATTTAAAACCGAAAATATTTTATAATAAAGATCGCGTGCAACCGATGGGGTCGGTCATTTGCGGGCATTTATGTTTACACGTATTAAAAGAAAGTTGGAAAACATAAAAAAATGCCTGTTGATAAATTTGGACGAATGCCAAAAGCGGAAGCTTCTGAATCGGACGTATCCCTGGCTTATATCAAAAATAATTTCCTGAAAAGGGGCGAAATAAACATGTTTGGAGAAAAAATTACGAATCTCGGTACTCCTACGGAAGGGGGAGACGCGTCGTCTAAATCGTTCGTGATAAAGAGAGTAAATAAAGCTATAAAAGATTACGACTTGAATAATTTAAAACGGACGTTGGACGAAGTGGAAGAAAGAGTAAAAAGTTGTTTGGACGAAAAAGAATTGAAACGGATCAAAACGGATATCGTGGAAAAGATGAGAAAAAATTTAGAAAAATATATCGACGAGGAAAAATTAAAAATCGAAATAGATAAACTCGAGAAGGAATGGACGTTGGACGATAAAACTGCCGAAGAAAAAATTACGCGGGAAATAATGAGTAATATCGAAAAGGGGGTAAACATTCTTAAAAATGATATAGTAAAGCTGATGGACGAAAAAGACGAAGAGACGTTAAAAATAATTATCGATAGGATGCAAGCCGATATCGGCGAAGTCATTGCAACGAGAAATGATAGAGTTGGGCGACTCAATTCGGTTATAACGAATATCGAAAGCAACCAATTGACCGTTTTATTGTTTTCGCTTACTATTGATAAAAATGCCGTGATCAAAGTACGTCGAGACCGAGAAAATCGAATTGAGATCACCGATGGGAAAAGTGAACGATTCTTGCATTTCACGGCTGCCTTTACTATGTCGCCTAACGAGTATATTAAACACGATGATGTGGTTGGCTATCCGCATTCCGCGAGTAGCGATTATCCGAGCGGTAGAGAAATCTGGCATCTCAAACAGCCGGGTATTTACACGCTGGACGTCGATTTGACATATAAAACGGACGAACCGGGACGAAGAAAACGAATGTTTCAGGTCATTGAAGGTAAAGCGACGAAAATATTTTGGGAAGAGAAAGGGAAAGAGGGGATAACGGAAACGTTCTCATTTGATATTATTAAACCAAACTCTCTAATATCAATACCCCTTTGGAGTATAAGAAATTCACCTTTCAAAAAAAGGGACACATAAAATTATATTATAAACCGAGCGGATAAAAAAAAAGATTTTTTATCAATACGGGGAGAAAAATCTTCGTATTGATAAAAAAAATTTCGAGAGTGGTGTTGACATTTTTTTTTATATTTCGAAAAATTTGAAAGGTTGGAGCGGGGTTTGTACCTTGGGGATGGTGAAGTTTTCAGACTGGGGAGGTTTGAAACCACGAAGATGGTGGTTTTGTCTTCGACAGCCTATTTTCATACTACTCAGGAGGTCTATTCGAAAAGAGTTGGGATAAATATGCCCGGCTCTCCTGTATCTTCATATGACCATAGCTGTTTTATAGACAGGTTAAAGAAAGAAAACTTACTATCAGTTCATTTATCTTTCATGTATTCAAATCATGCTGAAACACTTGCTATTAAGTTAATTCAAGTTTAAATATCCGGTTTACAAAAAAGACAACAGTAAATTATTATTAAATGTATGTACAAAAACTTCCTTATGCATCTGAAAGTATCGAGAAAATCGTTGTATTATTTCGAAGTCATGTGCTGCTGTATTTATGGACTTGAGTGTTGTCGCATTGTTAAACATAATTTCACGATCTTTATTATATAACAGATGCATTACGATTAATTATTAATCAGTCATTTATTTGTATTTTGCTGTTTTGTTTTAAAAAATGGCTGACCATTCAGATTCGGAAGAAACAAAACTTCTTAAACATGAGCGTAACGGCACAAAGGAGACAGCCCACGACTGTAACTTTGGTGACGATGAGCACATTCATCATATGGCACAAAAAAAACTCTTCTTTACAATGTTTGTGATTATAGTTATATGTAAGGGAGGTCAAGGAATGTGTGGTGTTACATTGAAACAATTTATTTACAGCTGGTGCAAGAACAATGCCGTTTCTACGAGTGGTTTTAATTATTCTGGAAACGGCACGAATTCATCAGACGCTTGCGGAAAATCAGAAACAAGCGCCTTGGAGGACGCCGCACAGAAAATGGCGTCTAGTTGGGAGCAATACTTCAACATTTTGTACTCAGTGTTGGTGTTTTTAAGTATATCCACATATGGTACATTATCAGACTATACCGGAAGAAAATTCTTTCTCTGCCTCGCGATATTTGGATTCGCTCTTAAATGTGGATTAATTGCTATTACGATTCATTTCCACCTTCACATTGCGTGGTTGTTCTTTAGTTACGGCGTGGATGCATTGTGTGGGTCCGTGTATGGCTTAACTTTGTTCGCTTTTATATCTTCGGCTGACATGACCCGAAAACCCAGCTCTAGGATTTTCAGTATGGCGGTGATGGAGATTTTTCAAGGATTTGGTATTCTATCGACACAGTTTGCCAACGGATATTTCATACATGCCTATGGTTATTTATATCCAATGATGACAGCGGGAGGTCTGTGTTTATTGGCGGCATTAATTTGTCTTATTATATTAAGAGAAACTCTGCAAGTCGACGATAAAGATCATGTGGCCAGAAAACGAACCTGGCCAAGTTGTTCGATATTATTTCATAATTATATTAATTTTTATGTATCATCCGGGTCAAACAGCGATAAAAAGGCTTTCTGGCTGTGCTTGTTATCGTTCGGAACTATAGAAATAGCTATCCAAGGGAAATTTAATACATTAACCCTGTACCAACTCGGAAGTCCATTTTCCTGTCCTCTGAACTAATTGGTTGGTACACGGCCGCAAGCATATTAGTAACTTACATCATCGGTTGCATTGTATTGAACCCCTTGCAAAAATGTTTTCATTCTACTACCATTGCTTGCATGGGAATCTTGTCATCTTTGGCCGGTGACATCACCGTCGGTCTTGCTAATACAACCACATGGATCTTTGTTTGTAAGTAATACTACATGTCTAACTCAAGACTTAAATAAAATTACTCTAAGAAATATACTTACACTTACTTGATTTTTGTCCGCGAGCCGAATTGAATGACGTTTGTACATTTAATACCATGAATTAAAACATTATCTTAGCAATAAATATGAATCAAACCAAGCCGTAAACATAAAAACATTCATAAAGTGGTTATGTCTAATTATTTGGTGATACCAGGTTAGTTAATGTGCATGACACTAGAAATGCTTTTTAGTGATGTGAATTCGAATTTGACAGTATCACATGATTCTCTAGCTATGTCACGTGGTATGTATTTTGTGTATTTGGCTACCCGTTCAATTTATTTCAGCTGTTGGAATTTCTGCTCTAAGTCATTTACCAAAGTCGATACTACGCGGCATTGCTTCATCTAGAGCTTCCAGTCTTTCACAAGGTACCGGGTTTTCTTGAATACAGATGTGTTTATATCAATATTTTCCACATAGTATGTCGCTCACATCAAGATCTAAAAAGGATTTCAGACACACATCTATAATCCAGGGCCCCCTTCATAGGCATAGCTAAGATGGCTGTTCTTTTAACTACAAGTCTTGCTACCCTTTGACTGTAAATAAAAAGTCATAAATATATACTATTAGCAAGATTCGTAAGGTTAAGAAACTGTCTATGAAAAGGACGGCTCACACGGTAATGTATGTTTTCTATCTGATGCCTTTGTATTTAACATTAGTGAATTTAACTCACTATTAAATATCGCTAAAACAGTTTTGCGTTGTGGTATGTTTCTACAGAAACTATTTGTTTCACTTCCAGGAGCGATGTTTGCTGGTCTCGAATCATCGGAACTTGTTTGTAAATTAATAGCTGTACCCGCATCATTGGCAATATATTCCCACACATTAGATTCCGCGAGAAGTTTCGTATTTTTCGTCCTAGCTGGAATATATGGTTTGAGTATTGTGTTAGTTATGTAAGTATAAATTAGTCAGTTGCAAAACATTAGATCGTGTACCATACGAACTTAGATTGTCAGATTGTGTTTCATACGTTGCTTTGTATTATTTTTTATTTTTTCTTAATCAAACACACATGGTGATGCATGGGATAAGTTATTATGCTATTTTTTATCTCGCTTTCACGTCTTTTTTGGGTGGAATGTTTTCATTTTTTTTTTGTTAACATCATATGCTTGCACTGAAACGGAATGCTGGAATAATGGACAGAAAAGAAAATGTCAAAACTGCTAAAAATATTTATCATTGTGGGTCTGGGTAGCTTTTGCATAATTGCAAATCAGCAATGTTTAATGATGACCTAGTCTATAGTATTGTATTTATATTCGATGGACGTTATCCTTACCAGTCCCTCTAACTTAACAACCAGTACTAACTGATCCCGTTTCATAGACATAGCTATGATAGCATTTGTTTAACTTGCTTTCCTTTTTGAAAATGAAAAATGTTTCGACCTAATAATTATCTTGGGAATTTATAGTCGACTGTTGAAGATTAAAGTCTGAACTGTGTAAATTTTATAGTTTAAAACTGCGATGAAATATGTCTACCAATCGGGTCCCAGTCCTTATTCTGCAACAATTGTGGCGCTTGATATCAGAGAGAGACTCTGGTGGCTAAGCGTGCGATCAACTGAATTGTCTCAAAGACTTTGCTCTGTCGTGCTACGGTGTGAAACCCGACACCTCGCTACCGATTTAGGCGCAAAAAAAAAACACTTGAAACGTTAGATACTTGTACAGTAAATCATCCACACGGTTACCGTTAAGTCGAATATTGTGAAGAACCAGATGCAGTAAAGTGTTTATTTTTCCCGAGATAGGCCATTCTTTTCTTTTATTTTAAATCTAAATTAAAACATGTATATTATGAAGCAATTATTCAGATCCCGCTATTTACTATGACCGTATTGTTTTGCATTTTTGGGCATTTTAATTACTTGTATGAGAATTCTTCGTAGCAATCCATACATGTTTGTACAATTTATTTTTATAGTAACTGCTTTTTATCACTCCAGCTGTCTGTCTCGGATGCTGAAGAAACAATCCATGGAAAGAAATGCGGCGTCGATACAATCTTAGTAGATGTGTCCTAAGTAAAGTGCCCATGCAACCTCCACATCCTCAGACAGAGCACATCGCTGGACTGGAGCGCTGACATATCGGACTAAGGACAATTTACTACAGAATTTTTGTATCAAAAGCATAAGATTACATCTATCTTTTATGCATGCAGTTTTTGATGCTGACATTTGTGACGGTGGAAATAAATGTGAGATAATACAAAATAATACAGTGTTTTCTATCGTACAATTAACCTGACATATACATATACAAGGTTACATAGATAATTCGTGTAACGCCATGTCTTTTGATAAAGCGGGTTCGGCTAAACACTCGCATTATCCAGAAGTATAGGGTCAGTTGGCCAGCACAATTATTGTTCTCAATTTTTTAGTCCGGTATAGATTCATAGGAAAATGAAAATAAAGGTAAGAAAAAATATCAACCTAGACCGGAAAATTGCCGGGCTGGCTGAAAAAAATAGTGTATGTCTGTTAACGGCAACTATGACCCCTTTCATGCCTTATGCAGCAACTTGATCTACGGACATCAGGGTCATGGCCATGTCTGATTGAAACTCGGATAACATAAAATTAACTCTCCAATGATAGCTGCATGTCTATGGTATCTTATTGAGTGATCTAGAAATCATGCTAAAGCTATCAATATATTCAATACTTGAACTGTAAATAGGGGAAGTAACTGGTGATTATGTTATTTTAATCATATGCAGATTCGTCTCATTCATTTTCAATCGTGGTCTTGATAGTGAAGTTTTATTAAAGCAATCCATTTTGTCGAGCGTGTTTGCTGCGTAATGTATATGCGTATCTCGGCCGCAATCATTAAAAAACGAAAACCATTAGAAAGGGTTGAAATTGAACAAATATGTTAAAACTTAACGGGGACATTCACAGTAAGTCGTTTGTCACTGACATGTATAAGGTATTGACAGTTTACTATCAGTAGACATGTGAATGCGTCTAATTCATTTATCTTTCACGTACTCAAATCACACTGATACACTCACTTACTATTAAGCCAATGTATGTTTAAATATCTGGTTTAAAAGAACAGTACATGTAGTGATTGTATGTGCGAAAACTTCTTGATACATCTAGGAAGATGGAGAATAGTCGTATTACTACGAAGTCACGTGCTTGTGCATTTACGGACTAAAGTGTAGCCGCATTTTTCAACATAATTCCACGATGCTAATTATATCACAGATGTATTAGTATCACAATTAACCATTTATTTGCGTATTGTTGTTTTTGTTTTAAAAATGGTTGACCATTCAGATTCGGAAGAAACAAAACTTCTTAAACATGAGCCTAATTGTACAAGGGAGACAACTCTAAACTATAACGTTGGTGACGGTGAGCAAACTTATCGTATGGCACAAAAAAGACACTTCTTCACAATGTTTGTGATCATAGTTGTGTATAGAGGTGGAGAAGGAATGTGTGGAGTTACATTGAAACAATTTATTTACAGCTGGTGCAAGAACAATGTAGTTTCTACGAGTGGTTTCAATGATTCTGGAAACGGCACGAATTCATCAGACGCTTGCGGAAAATCAGAAACAAGCGCCTTGGAGGACGCCGCACAGAAAATGGCGTCTAGTTGGGAGCAATACTTCAACATTTTGTACTCAGTGTTGGTGTTTTTAAGTATATCCACATATGGTACATTATCAGACTATACCGGAAGAAAATTCTTTCTCTGCCTCGCGATATTTGGATTCGCTCTTAAATGTGGATTAATTTCTGTTACAATTTATTTCAATCTTCACATTGCGTGGTTGTTCCTTAGTTACGGCGTGGATGCATTATGTGGGTCTGTGTATGGAATAAGTTTGTTTGCTTACGTATCCTCGGCCGACATGACACGAAAACCCAGTGCTAGGATTTTCAGTATGGCGGTAATTGAGATGTTTCAAGGATTTGGTATTCTATCGACACAGTTTGCCAACGGATATTTCATACATGCCTATGGTTATTTATACCCAATGATGACAGCGGGAGGTCTGTGTTTATTGGCGGCATTAATTTGTCTTATTATATTAAGAGAAACTCTGCAAGTCGACGATAAAGATCATGTGGCCAGAAAACGAACCTGGCCAAGTTGTTCGATATTATTTCATAATTATATTAATTTTTATGTATCATCCGGGTCAAACAGCGATAAAAAGGCTTTCTGGCTGTGCTTATTAGCGTTCGGAACTGTAGAAATTGCTACCCAAGGGAAATCTAATCCTATAACCCTGTTCCAACTCGGAAGTCCATTTTGCTGGTCCTCTGAACTAATTGGTTGGTACACAGCCGCAAGCATGCTTACAACGGATATAATCGGTTGCCTCGTCTTGAAACCTTTACAAATGTGTTTTCATTCTACTACCATTGCTTGCATGGGAATCTTGTCATCTTTGGCCGGTGACATCACCGTCGGTTTTGCAACTACAACCACATGGATCTTCGTTTGTAAGTCATAGTACATGTCTTATCACGAATGTTACGTAAATTACCCTAATGAATGTACTTATACGTTTTCAATGTAATCAACGAACCGAATGGTATGACGTTTTTATACATAGTTCTGTGAATCAAAACCTTTTCTTAACAACAAATTTGAATCGGACCAAACCGTACATTTTAGACATTTCCATATTGTCCAACTATTTGGTTATAATAGATGCGCTAACGCGCATGACACTAAAATGCTTTTTACTGACGTAAATTCGAAATAGACAGCATCAACTGAGTTACTAGCTATGTCACGTGGTATATATTTTGTGTATTTAGCTACACTTTTAATTTATTTCAGCTGTTGGAATTTCTTTCCTAAGTCATTTGTCGAAGTCCATATTACGCGGCCTTGCTTCATCTAGAGCTCCAAGTCTTTCGCAAGGTGACGTTTATTGAATATGGAGATCTACGTATTGATATTTTACATATAGTTTACCAAGATTAAAAAGGAATTCAGTCCCACATCCCTGGGGCCTGTTTCATAGGCATAGCTAATATGGCTATTTCTAATTTTAAAACCTTGCTAATCTTTGTCCGTAAATAAAAGTGTTTAATCCTAATTTCTGGCTCTATTGCCAGTTGCTAATCGTCAAAGTCTTAAATGCATACTTTTAGTAAGATTCGTAAGTTGAAAAAAATGCTATTTTCTGTAAGCTATGTACAATGTATATGAAACGGACCTCTAATATGTTTTGTTTATATACGATGCATTTATAATTATCATATATAAATTCAACCCACTATTATTTTTTTGCATTTCGGCAACCTTCTACAGAAACAATTTGTTTCACTTCCAGGAGCGATCTTTGCTGGTCTCGAATCGTCGGAACTGGTTTGTAAATTAATAGCTGTACCCGCATCACTGGCAATATATTCCCACACATTAGATTCCGCGAGAAGTTTAGTATTTTTCGTTCTAGCTGGAATATATGTTTTGAGTATTGTATTAGTTATGTAAGTATAAATAAAGCAATTTCGAAACATTAGATCGTGTACCATACGATTAAAAATGGTCAGATTTAGTCATTTATTTTTATTTGGCTTTAAAGTATTTTATGTAATCATTAATGAAACGTTGGTTTGCAGTGAAAAGACCCAAACTTGTAACAATTGGTGAATTGTTATTCTTTTTTTGTTGTTAACATCATAGGCTTGTACCTAAAATGTTAAAAAATATCAAAATCGCTTTTGTTAAGGGTCGGGGAATCTTTAAATTAGGCAATCGAATGACTGCAAATCAACAATATTTACGTACGATCTTATCTTTAGTATTTTATTTATATTCGATGGACGTTATCCTTACTAGTGCCTTAACAACCAGTACTAACTGGTCCCGTTTCATAGACATAGCTACGATGGCATTTGTTTAACTTAAACAATTTGCTTTCCTCTGTTTCGAACTAATAATTATTTTAGGAACCTTTGACAACTGTTAAAAATGAAGGTATGAACTGTGCAAGTTTTATGATTAAAAACTGCTACCATGGCTAACATATGTCTACCGAACGGGTCCCCAGTCCAAATTCTGTAATAATTGTGGCGCTTGACAGAAATATCAGAGATAACAGACTAATAAGTTAGGATGTGATATATATTCAACCAAATTGTCTCTGAGACATACCTCTGTTATGCAAGGACATTAAACCTGTGATCTCACCACCGATTTAGACCCATCATATAGGTTGCGTGAAAAACACGCTAGATGCTCGTACAGTAAATCACGGTTACCGTGAACTCGAATCGAGTAAAAATTCAGATGTAGTGAAGTGTTGATTCTTCCCCAGTAATAAAAAACAACACTTTTTCTTTTTCATTTTTTTTTCATTTATTTGGATACATTGAAACATGGGTGTTATCAAGCAATTATTCAATTATTCACTAGGACCGTGTTCCACTGCTTATTAAATACTTGTATGAGACTTTGTGTGTTTTATGGTCATTGCTTTTTATCACTTCAGCTGTCTGTCTCTACTGCTAAAGAAACAATCCGTGGAGAGAAATGTGGCGGCGATACAATCTAAGTAGTTGTATTCTAAGTGAAGTACCATATGACACATAGCACAGGTTGGATTGGAGCGTTGATATATCGGACTATAAACAGTTTACGATTGACTTTTTGCACCAAAAGCATGAGACTACATCAATCTTATATAGATGCATGAAGTTTTGGTGCAGCGTTTTCAGTCGTGTAATTAACCTGACATGAACAGGACCATGTAGCCTATTTGGATAACAGGAGGTCCTCGAATAAACAACAGATTCGGATTGACGGTGTTAAACTGTAGTTAAAGAATTATGAACAACCCAATATTGTAATTTATTTATATTAATGAACATCCAAAAGTATAGGTTCATTAGGTCGGCAGAATAATTTTTCTCAAACATATTTTTTCAGTTCAGAGATATTGTTTCTATGACGATGAAAATATAGTTAAAGAATGACTTTGACCGAAAACGTGTCGTGCCAACAGAAAAATAGGGTCTGTCTGGTTAACGGAAACCATGGATTCTTACCGGCCTTTTTATGTTTTATGCAAAAATTTGATTTGAAGAAATCAGGGTCATGGCCAAGTCTGAGTGAAACTCGGTTACTTTGGCAGATTTCGATGGTAAGAAAACACGTGACAGACGTATATGTAGAAAATGATAACACTTACCTAACTATCCACTGATTAAAATGATAACATGAGTGTCCACGGTATCTCTTGTTGCGAGTTGAAATCACAACAATTATTATGTCGGCCGGCTAACGTGGCTGATGGGCGCTAGATAAATTACCATAAAATGAAAAATTAAATTAAACATTATTTTAAGTGGTAAATTATGGTAGATAGTTCTCAATCAGCTAGTTTTTATATATAAACAATGATTTTATCTGCCATGAATATATGGGGATGATGTGTGCATTGGTGTTAAATACCGCGTACGGTATAAACACCAAAATTAATTTTCTGAGAGGACGAGTTTCACCTTTTAAGTTTAACCTCGACCCACATATTAACACTTACATGTATAAGGATGTGACTATGACAGCTGAATCAAGTTTGCCAGAGGACATAAGTGTTAAATTGGGAATACTTTCATAACATCATACAATATAATTACAGGTAATTGATTGACAATTATACACTTATGAAAATGCATCCAATTAAATAATGTAATACGTCAATATAGGGGACAACATCAATGAAAAATGTGATATATCGAATGATGTACGTAGCAGAACCAGTATGTTTAGTTTACTGCATTAAACAATAGGAGGTGGTATATCATACTGAGTCAACTCTATATGACTGTATGTAAGGCCTAAAATGGGTTTGTTTCCGGTTATCCGAACGACACATCTTTTACCTGCCGACTCATAAGTGTTTGCGGCATCTAAATCTCAGTGCTATATTGTAATTTTTACAACAGTTTTACACACATGTATGTAAAAAAGACATAAAAGAAAAAAAACTACCTACCGACCCGTATTTTTTTGGACATGTAACCGGAAACAAACCTTTTTGTTGTTTATGCCTAATTAATGTTTTTTTCACTGGAGTGAAATGTCTCACCGATAGCCAGGGTAATTTGATGACTTTCGCGCTTAAGCAGGGGGGGTAGAGGTAGATCCACCGACCTTCCGTAAGCTAGCTGGACAACTTCCCCACATGTGAATTTCGTCCCGGATAGGAATTTGAGCTCAAGCGATGAGAGATCATAACCAGTCGACCAAGGTGGCCCCTTGGCATACATGTATCATTCAGTTAGGAAAGATGAATTTGTGAATTTTCTTTCTGTCATAACATTTTTGGTTGAATTTGCTCATTAAAGCATTATTCTTTCTGATCAGATCAGAAACAACACGAACTTTTAACTTCTGCATGAACAATCATAACCAAATTGTATTATTCATAATACAGACCGTAAACATTCGCTACGGCGACTAATGAGTTGTTTTTGAAGGTAAACGATGCGAAGTTGTCCGTGTCGAGGTTCCACAAACATCGACTAGAGACCTGCATGCCTTGTTTCCTATACTCACCAATCAGAACGATACAGACGATCTTGTACCGAGCGGAAGTGATCAATTTTACCTGACGCTTGATATTTTCTGTGAGTTCCATCGTAATAAAACCAGTCAGTGCCGCAGAATATTTAGCGATTCTCAATTTCTGGCTCAACGTGCTTTCCAAGATAGCCGTCACTTTAGGAACGTCAAAAAATTGACCAGTCCCTGGTTCTGTTTGGTATGTATTTTCAAA
Source organism: Lutraria rhynchaena (assembly GCA_008271625.1). Classification (NCBI taxonomy): domain Eukaryota; kingdom Metazoa; phylum Mollusca; class Bivalvia; order Venerida; family Mactridae; genus Lutraria; species Lutraria rhynchaena. The sequence goes on from VIBL01000068.1 coordinate 1,977,304, forward strand.
TCTAATTTGTCTCATCAAATCCTTGCGTGCTCTAGCACTTTTTCTGGCCTGTTTTTGCCACGCCCTTGTTTGATACACAAGTTTAAAGGGATTTATCTTCCAACACGGCCTCTCTACTGTTCTTGTTGTCTTCCGAGGCGATTGATCTATCACAATACTTGTGTTAGAGCGCCTGCTTGAGTCTGATGCTTGTTTTGATCGGACTGAATCGGACTTCTTCGAATCCTTCAAAACAATATAGTGATAGAAGTGTAAGATTCGGTACATCCCACAGATGGTAGCCGTGAATTATCGAGGACACTTTGAAAAGCTATCACATGAACATATTTGTGCATATTTACATCCTGTGGTTAATTAAGGATGTTTTGAACATTCGTCTTAACGAAAGATTTAGTTGGCTCTAAATGAACTCAACATTACTATGCTGTGCTAACCACAGCAAACGTGGCAATTTGAAAGCTGTTCATAATGGCTTGCAATCATTTGCAATATTTGTCAAATGCATAAAAAAACATATACACAGAATTTACACTTGCTGGAGATGTAGTCAGTACGATAATAATTCCTTTAATTGGTTTGTAAAGCAATGCTTCTTGTAAATAAAAGTACAAATTATAATATTAACGACGTTTTTCAACAATTTTTCAGGTATATACGACGGCCGGTTCACCTAACCAGTTTTCCTGCACTGAATTCTAACCAGTCCTAACCTACCCTTCCACTAGGAGCCGGCAACTTCTCCACATACGGAGAAAAATTGACATTTTTATTTAATTGTCATAGAAGGTATGACCTGCCGCGACCAGACTTTGAATCCGGATTACAAGTCCAGCGCACTAACCACTGGACGACGGTCGCAGCCCTTGGTAACATATACAGACATGGTTACCTATACAGACACAGTTACATACATAGATATGGGCACATATAAAGACAATACTTACGAGACTCCATGATGCCTGACGTCGGTTTGTTGATAACCACTTATCATGGTCTTGTAACGCTTCTATCGTCAGATGTTCCGATGTGGATCCGGAATTGCCGTTCGAATGGCTGTAGTGATAAGACATCGTTAATCTCAGTTAGTTTTCTTTAATATCCGCTATTTATTTCTTAATGTATACCTGTTGTTTCTATGTAATGCTCCGCTAGTTTTCGTAAATTTTCACTTTTATTCTCCGTTGATATCCGTTGTATTTTGTTTGTTGATATCCGCTGTTTTCGTCGTTAATTCCCGGTGTTTCCCGTTAATTTCCGTCGTTTTGTTTTCGTTAATTTTTAAACACAAAAATGTGGTGACATGGTGACATATAATTTATTGTATGTAGTCTCTATATGGCAACTTCAGATGTTCAAAATTCCTGAACAATAAGTTTTACTTTCCGCTCTGAAAATCTACGAAATTAAGGCTTCGGGGTTTCAATTTCCAACCGAAATTAAATTCACTAAAGTGATGAGTATCATCGGCATTACCGCATAGTTAAAGTTAATCTGTAATTAAAATTTTAAACAAAACAACAGCATTCTGAAGGCAACCGATCAGTTAGGGTGCTGTAACGAATAAAACACATTGAAATATCGCACAAAACGTAACGGGTTGTTGCCAATGACAACAAACATAACATAAAAGATTTAATGCTCCTCGCTTCCGATTTGGTTTTTATGTTTTGTGTCTGATGTACATCTTTGAACATCTAAAGTGATTGCTATTTTTAAGTGTGTCTTGTAATAAAGCGGTAATTAAACTATCGTTACTAGTACTTATTGGTAAAATTTATTGACAATAAAATCAGACATTTTGTCTTGAATATTTTATAACAAGGACACCCCACTTCTGTCTTGTCTCATCGCTTGATAAAACATCGATATTTCTACAACTCGTGTGAGATTTTAATCAAAATTAAGGCTTAAGCGTACATAAAAGTTAAATGTATGAACATTGATCAGATTCAATAAAAGCTAAAGACTACTTTTACTTTCTGTGTAACGGTCTACTTTTATTTTATTTTTATTTCAAATTAATTCATTTCACAACGAATGCTGTGGTTAGTCACGCCCATCATCCGCTTGTTTACCATTTTTTATAAGGAGGTAATTTATAGAAGAAGCTGCGGGATAGTATATCGTCACGGACAGGGTTAGAATGTTTCAAATGTGTGTGTGTGTGCGTGCGTGTGCGTGAGGGTGTGTGCGTGTGTATGACATTCAGTCCGTAGACCGCGATAACAGGGGTTGGCATATTTTACCTAAAATGGCATTTGCTAAACCAAAACCCGACATCCCCATTTATAGGGAAAAATGTTATATTTTATACATTGTTTTAAAAGTTCGCAGTAGGTTTTCAGAGTATTCTATTCTTTTTCAGCACGTTTATTGAGTTCATAAGCAGTTTTTACTGTTGTCATGTAGTCTGCAGTACTATGAGGCAAGGTATGATATTATATGTATGATAAGGGGCCATTTTCTCACTGAATCATCAATTGGGCACAAGCAATTTCAATGTATTGAAAAATGGATAATCTTGAAGCTGTTGATAGTTTGGTTGTTGACTTCGTACAATTCACATTGGCCAGCTAAAGCGTTCAAGCAAGATCAAAAATCTGTTTTACGATACTTTTAGGACGGGTCGGGGGAACTAGTTTGTTGTAACGGGGTCTTTAGGTAAGGCATAAAAATGTCCTGGTTTCCATTAACCCTACTGGTACTATACGAGTATTTGTCTTCGGACTCATTTTTCGCTCAAGGTCGTTTTTTTCTTGTCCATATTTTCATTTTCATATGAACTTTATCTCCGAACTTGAAGAAAAGAATATTAAATGATGAGAGCTACCGACCTAACGACTCTATATCTTGGGGCTGGTATTGGAAACACAATACAGGTATTTATTTTTTGTACAGGCATATGTGTGGGAAACATGTTACATGTTGAAGTTGATTCTGTATCCTACCGGTGGCTGTCCAGAAATCCAAAAAAATGTCATAGAAAAAGTATAATTCTACCGCTTACTTTTGTTATTTAAATTGCCGTATTCACGCAAACTATCATCCGGGAATGGCATTCATATCCATATCACTGGATTTAGCTTTTATAAAAATCTCACGAAAATGTATCAAAAGTTACTTTGACTTTATTTTAGAATACTAGTAGTAGAAGTTCAATAATAAGACCGAAAAATTGGTCGTAATTATGAGGTAGTTTCATCAAGTTAAAATTACAAGGGAATTATTGAAAGCCGGTCTGAAAATAAGTAGTTATCACCAACTTGAGTTGGTCACAATGTGAAAATAGGTAGACGTCATAACAGGACGGTTGTAATACTGAGTTGGTCACAATGTGAAAATAGGTAGACGTCATTACAAGACGGTTGTAAAACTGAGTTGGTCACAATGTGAAAATAGGTAGTTATCACCAACTTGAGTTGGTCACAATGTGAAAATAGGTAGTTATCACCAACTTGAGTTGGTCACAATGTGAAAATAGGTAGTTATCACCAACTTGAGTTGGTCACAATGTGAAAATAGGTAGACGTCATAACAAGACGGTTGTAATACTGAGTTGGTCACAATGTGAAAATAGGTAGTTATCACCAACTTGAGTTGGTCACAATGTGAAAATAGGTAGACGTCATAACAAGACGGTTGTAATACTGTGTTGGTCACAATGTGAAAATAGGTAGACGTCATAACAAGACGGTTGTAATACTGAGTTGGTCACAATGTGAAAATAGGTAGACGTCATAACAAGACGGTTGTAATACTGAGTTGGTCACAATGTGAAGTTTTACTGTACTTACCTGTGCCTCCTTTAACTAGCTTGGTTAGCAATATAATAAGAAACAGAATAAAATACTAATGACTTATCATTTTGAAAAATTGCTACATTAAGTACTCAAAAACAAATGTAAAAAATGACCCACTTCTAACACTACTATTCAACCTATGTGTTGAAAACTAAAAATTTTAAACCGTTGTGGCTCACGTCAAATTAAACGGTAAATGATTTGATGTTCACTGTGGTTTATATTTGGTTGACATTTCACTGCCTCTAACCCTTTTGAGTCCCGGAAGTTCACAGTATTTACGCTACATCGCATTAAACTGTTTACATTGATTTTCAAATTCGCAGAAAATGGATTGTTTGTTACTTGAACTTTAAAAAAAATTGTTGTGGTTTGACAGATTAACAGTGGTTTTAGTTCCGCGACACTTGTATTTATGTGTTTCTTAATTTCTTGTGTGTCAGCAAAATCTGCACTCGGTTAAATTGATTACATAACATTTGTGATTGAAAAACTGTTTGTAGGCTATTCTGACTTTAATTTAAAATATTAACGCGAGCAAAAATGCGTAATGTTGCTCAAAGGTTTGGATACGGTGTGTTCACCACTGTGTTGATTTTCTTAATGTCCCTAAATTTTTATTTAAATGTTTGGTTAAACCACGACAAAGACAATTTTGTGCTGGAGCTTACACCTGAACATAATTCTCACCGGTCGCCTAGGTTTCTATGGCAACGGAATAAAACGGCTGATGTTGAGAGCTTATCCTGGCGGCCGAACAATACCACTGTAAGAAATACGTTGGATTCGCCTTTGATCGTTCAACGTAGTACCATAGCAACGCCGAAATTAAAGTCTACGTCACCGGCTTCCAGAAGCGAGATAAGTGTGTGGCCAAGCATTCATAATTACAAGGATGATCGCATTCTGAAACAGCTGAACTTTATTCCGCAATCTATAAAAAATAGTGAAAACATCGGTAAACATATAAAGATGAAAAAGATTTTGTTGTTCAATGGTTATGGATATTGGGGTGTGAAGACCGGTCAAAAAACATTTATAGAGCAGAAATGTCCGGTAAATCACTGTGAATTGACCAACGATAGGCAATCAGCGCCGGAAGTGGACGCGGTGTTGTTCCGACAAAACTTCCGGTTTCCCGTTTATCCAAAACCAAGTAATCAAGTATGGATCATGTATTTTCTCGAATCCCCGTACTATACGCCGAGACTGGAACGGTTTAACGGGCATATAAACTGGACAGCGACGTATAGGCACGATTCTGATATTGTCGCCCCGTATGAAAAATTCGTCAAGTACAATGTCTCAATGAAGCAACCTTGGTTGAAGAACGTCAAAAATTACGCATCCGGGAAGACAAAGAAAGTTGCTTGGTTCGTATCAAACTGTCGGGCCTCGAACAACAGGATTGAATACGCGCGAGAGCTCTCTAAATACATCCAGGTTGATATATTTGGAAAGTGTGGCGATAAGCAATGTTTAAGAGGGGAAAAGGCGTGTTCAAAAATGATTAATGAGGATTACAAGTTTTATCTGGCGTTTGAGAACTCCAACTGTCGTGACTATATCACGGAAAAATTCTTTTACAACGGATTACAGTAAGTATTTGTGTTCTGAGTACAGTTAGTATTTGTGTTCTGGTTCACTTTGTGCATTTTCTATAAATAATTCTAATTTTGGAGACGTATTTTAGCTATGATAGCAGCTTCAGATTTTGTTGATATGTGATAATAAGTGGTTGTTTTAATGAAGTAATCGTAATGTTAAGGGTCTCGTAAGATTATGGTGATCGCAATATTAAAGATTCACTGAATAAGAAATGTAATTGTCACAAGGCACATTACAATAAAGCCAATCTCAAAACAATGCATACTGCCGTAGTATTTTTCGGATGAAGAAAGTTATCAAAGTAATAAATTATAAAAAAGGAGCAAAATAAAATTTGCTAGATTCTACAAAGGCTACAGTGCACGTATGTGGAAGATGGTTCACATTTTAAATATAAAAAATAGTATTTTTTATGAAATTACCAACTTCGTGCTGAGCACTATGCAAAAGGTAATTTTAGCAACCAATTAATTACGAAACTTAACTTGTACATAAAAATTAAACCGTTAAGAAATAGGATAATTGATGGCTTCGGTATGTATTATGTCTGAAGATCGAAATCATTTAAATACGTCACTTACAGCATTCCTCACTTAAGGCTACAAATAACATGTTTGCGGTTACTGGACCAAAATATGGGTTACATCTGTCGATAAAGGCCACATTTTGTCTTTCCGATGGGTGGCATTTATTCACAGGTTTAGCTCTACTTGTATTTTCTTCTACTGATTGACACTACGTCATCAAGTCTAAAAACAATTCGACGAGAAATAATTCTTTGCGAATTAATTCAGGTTCGTTCATGAACCATTGTGGCTTTGTATGGCCTTTGTCAGACAAAGTCCTCATCATCTGACTCACTACTGCTTTCTTCGATCCAAAATCTAACATGCCTTCTCAAATTGCTGATGTGTTGGGCTTTTGTTGTTAAATAGGCAACATACATCGAGATAACACCTTCAAGAACAGAAAACTTTAGTCTAAGATGATATCGAAAACATCTGCAGTTAATTCTCTTCGCGTTGTCATATCGACGTGTTACATCTGCCAGACGCTTGTTCAGCAATCTGACTTGCGCAAAAGCTTTTTGAAATTTTATTTCTGCGTCGCGAAGCTGATTTCGTTGACTTTGCAGAGTAGACTGGTTTCGTTTTGATGCGGATATGCGAATAGCTATCCTTTGATTCATTGTATTTCCTGTGTTATAACTCTCAGCTGACATAGTATCGTCTGCTTGGTAGTCATAAATATCATTTTAATTTATACACGCCCATGCGGCTTACATCATAAGACAATTTTTTGTACAGACACGTTTAGATTTAAAACGATATCCGCTTGCAATTAAGAGCATATCAGATTTATCCAACCGGAAGGTGTGAAAAATTGTCAACAACTTTAATGATTAGTTAATTATGTCTTTTCTGAGTTAATTGCAATCCTCTTACTAGTTAGCCGTCTGAATTGATTTTGTGCACCAAACTGATAAATGTCACAGACACCTCAGCAATAACACAAGCTTCTGATTAAATACAAGTCAATACATGTATTTACAAATCTATTGTCACAGGAATTCATTAAAAGTGTTGGTTTGGATTCTGTCAAAAATCACCAGGCCCAAATTTTTAGCGATTTTGACAAAAAAAGTTCGTTTTATATTCTAGCCTTTCGATTTCAGTACAAGCTGGAAGCATATAATGTTGAAAACCCCTTGTTAAAATGTTTATTATATATATTAAAAATTACCTTAACGATGTTAAAACCCATTAAAAAGGCGAAGAAATAACAACAGCAAAAGACTGTTAACTTATTTTTTTATTTTCTTGTGTGTAGACATAATATTGAAAAACTTGAATCAGATGCCAACAAAAATGCTGTTTTGAAAATATTTACAAAATTCGTCGAACTTTTTTCTTCTGAAACAATTAGTCAAACGCTGTAATTTCCTTGTTGCGACATATTACGTAACTTCCCAATTATCATTAATTAAAACTTTATATTGAGGATTAACATAACGAGCCTTCGATAATTTACGGATACTCAAGGTGTGTTTTAAAGTAATATACAAGTTTTTAACTTGACAGAAAAAAATCGTGTTTCAAACTCCATAGATTTATATAACTTAGGAGAATTGAGAATGATATTGTAGCTTTAGTTATTTCAATGATTTGGAGCAAATACGTTCTATTTAACTGTAAAATGAAACTAAAAGTCCATGTAGACTTATTTTTAACAAAATTAAAAAAAAACATTGAAATGATATTTATGAATCAGATTTCCTCAAAATACAGCCTTACCTAAAATGACAATCAGTGATAAAAGAATGAAAGAAATGAAGAATGAAGAAATACTATAGTAATAATATAGAATCGGACATAGTGAAATATTCCCCCTAACCAGACTTTCTTAATTACCATCTAACGGATGCAGTGAAATATTTATGTACTCAGCTAATAATTCAGTCACCCAGGAATTCATCCGTACTTTCAAAGAACTAAAAATCATTGTAAAGTCTAATGAGTTTTGAATTACTAGAATGTTTGTAGACTTCACTGAGTAAATCTCATTGAACATTACCGTGTGTGTTTTCAGACACGACGTCATTCCTATTGTAATGGGTGCGGCCCCAGAAGACTACAGGCGTGTAGCGCCGCATTACTCATTTATACACGTGGACGAGTATAAGAGTGCCAGAGATCTAGCTGACTACCTGATTAAACTAGATGAGGATGATGATCTATATAATGAATATTTCAAGTGGAAAGGCACAGGCGAATTTATCAACACATATTTCTGGTGCCGGGTGTGTGCAATGCTGCACGATACGTCCCGTGCACCACAGAGCTATGATAATATTGAACAATGGTGGAGAGGTCGAGAGGTGTGCATTGGCCGTGACAGATGGGGCCAACATGTCAGAAGAGTTCCCTACATATCTGATTATTATGAGCAACGTAAAAAATCGTGATATTAATGAATTATAAAAAAACTACTGAACGTTTATAATGGATCTCTCTGGTCTTTAGATATTTTTTAAATATGTTCCATATTTTATATACGACACAGTAAATAGGTTTAATTGATGTTTTGTATCTTGTCTGTAAGTTTAAAGCGACACGAATGTATGCAGTATATACATGTATATAAATGTTTTGAGAAGTTGTATTAAAGTGATTATTTTATGGAGATGATAGCATTCTGTGATAACATCATGATGATTACTCTAGTGTATGATCCGTATTGCTTTAACAAAGATAACCTTCGTATTTATTTAATTTTATGTATTTATTCTCCATTAATTCCAAATAAATGCATTTTGTACCACATAATAATTATGTATTTATTATATTTTTCATCTATGTTCAGTTAAGTTGATCATGTCTTTGTTAAAATACAATATAATAAACGATAATATATATATACAAGGCCTGATCCTTTGTATATATGTATGCTGTATATAATTTAGCTCTACCTCTGCATTACACTATGTATCCTCATGGGCCAATGGATTACTGGATTGTTTCTGAGTAAACTTATTAAACTTTATGTACAAGTGATTCGCACCAAAAAGAAAGGGGCAGAAAATATTACAAGGGCTTTACAAAGAAATATATGATAAACATTTGTTTATGCAATTTTATAGTTTTGAAATTCGTTGAAACAAATATACATTAGCATACACCGCAATTAAATTATTGGCATTTCTTGTGTTTGATTGATTGCTTGATAAACTTATTGATTGCTTTCGGGATCTCTTGTCAACCGTGGAAGGTAAATGTCCAAAATGTGTATCATTAGGAAGAAATAGGTTTGAAAACGACTCTTAGCAAAGACATGACTATGAAACGGCTGACCCAGAGTTGTCCATCACTTACCAAAAATATGCCCAATTTTATCACTTACTACATATGACGTATTGCGTCTTTTATAACAGACGGTTGATCTGACGAACATATAGAGCCAACATTAGAGGCTGCGTGTCTCGATAATGTTTCTCTTACTTGGTACACGATTGTGGACAAGTAGATTTTTTTTGTTACTGGTTTCGTGTTTCCCGAACACTGTAACAACAGCTCAGCAACAACAGCAGTAGCCGCAATAGTAACAACAACACCAACGATAGTAACAACACCAAGTACAACAACAGCAACAACAGCTCATTAGCGAAGCAACAACAACAGTAGCAATAGCAGCAACTGTAACAACAGTAGCAACTACAGCAACAAAAAAACAGCAACATCGATAAGATGGACATATATTAAGGAGTATACTTGCTAAACGTACAGTGAAAACCAAGTGATGACAGAAAATTGTGAGTGTTGCCTTGAAATGACTGGGACGATGACACGAATCTGCTGGTCCATTCTTTTTGTACTGTACTGTCTATTAAAGACTGGTGCATGCACGTGAACACTAGGTGCTCTAGATGCTGGAAACTATTGCAAACTTTGATGAAGGAGGACCTGATTAATTCAATTAGGACTTTAACATTCTATTAAGTAAAAGAAAGAAAAAAACTATATATATAATTCATACATGTTCTGAGTAATTGAAAGGAGAATCGCCCATCGTCAAAAATTGCTGGCAATTATAATTGAAAAAACCTACTTTGATGTTTAATTTTACAATGTTGAAGTCAACTATGTAAGTGATTTTTCCATTAGTTTATGTGAATTTTTGATTTTGTTAAAAAGAAATACTTAACGGACCAATTTCAACAAATGCAATAAATGCCGGTGTTGTACCATTATTCTAAACCAAAGGATTGTTTTAATGTTATGTAAAAAAAGTTATGACAGCTCAATTCTCATTGTGCAGCATAAAAATTGTACATACGCATTTATTTCACTGGGGTTTAACAGTCGGCATCATCTGGCAATATTACCAGCTTTTTTCCCTGGATGAAGACCCCTAGCGTTCAGCTAGGTAGTACCATCGACTTTCAGAAATCTAGCTTGGCAGCTTTCTCACATATGGCATTTTGTCTGGTCCTGGTCGGGATTCGAACTAACAGCAGGGAGGGGATAATGGTTATTAGTCAGAGATCATAACCACTCGACCAGGCGGGCCCATACAAACTTCATAAGCAGAAATCTGTACACTGTATATTATAAGATAGATAGAAATTAAATAATTAATTAACGCACTGTAATGGTTCTTAAGTGCTTCAGTACATTAACATAAATAATTAAAATACGAAACAGAATTCGATGAAGCAACATAGTATATACGTCCATGTTTCTTAAACGATGTTGAACAAATGCAATATATTTATCACCAGATCATATCTCAATAAGCATAAGTGCAGCACTTTTATTACGCTTTAGAAGTTACGTTAGATGCCGTCTTGTGTTAGACTTAAATCCTTTGCTTCACATTTTTCACAAGCCCGCACTACAACCTAACTAAAATGTGACAAACTAAAACATGGTTGTCAACAACTTGAATTACTAGTGTGTTGTTTCGTACAATACATGAAGATATACAGGGGACCTTTGTGGGCGAGTGGTTACGGTATCTAACACATAATCACTTGCGCCTCATCGCTGTAAGTGCAAATCCCACCGGGATCAGACAAAATTGTGAGGGAGCTATCTATTTAGCTTACCGTAAGACGGCGGTTCTATCAAAGTGTACGCATGTGGTCTTTCTCCAGCGTCAATACTGGAAAGTCCATGAATAACACTATTGTTTTGGTGCGACGTTAAACTACAATGAAAAAAGAAGATATACATGTTACCCTTAATAGAATCACTACAAACAAAATTATATGATTATATGTTTGACCAGCGGCAAAATATACTTTCTGTCAGAATTCAGCATGATTCTCTGCGCTAATGAATAGGATATTTACTGTTTATGCTATTTTTAATGTATTTCCTATCAAACAGTGTTGAAATGTTTCCCGGAGCACGTCAATGAATCGGATATCTACGGTTTATTGTATTATATTGTTTAATGAGCCTTCCAACAAACTGACTGGAAATGTTAACGAGCGTTTTCCGGAAACTCGCACACACTTTGTAACTTGCGGTAACAATATGTATCATCCCAATGATAAGTATACTTTTTTCCTGACATGACTATACAAAATCTTGTTTTGCGGGCGTAGTCTGGGTTCCCATCGAGCCAGTTCGTATACTCTGACACTAAAGATCCATCAGACCACCGGAATGTAATTTCATCGCTTAAATGACCACCAGTCCACGTGGACATTTTGTATCCGTCTAAAAGAAAATAAGATAACAATTACACAATTAGGGACATAAATGGATGATTGGTTTTTGTTATTCTTTTCAGATTTACGCCTTTAGTCGACACTATTGAAGTTGAATACTGGCGGGTGGTAGACCTAACAAATGTAATTGGATTCTTTACCAGCTCTAAACGTGCTCTCTCTTAGCAACTGACAACTTCTCGGAATATTCGTTATGACAACAAATGACACCTAACCAAAAGCGCCACAATAAAATATGTGCCACACCCAGGGTTCGAACTCATGGGCTGAGGTCACTAGACCATACGCCCCATCTAAGCTACGCGTCGATATTCTATTATGATGTTACTTAAAGGAAAATATGACTGAACAGTGTTTCATTTGTTAATGGTAAATGTATCAGCCATTTCAGTTGCGTCAGAATGTAACTTAGATAGCATCAGTCAATTACGCAAACCATGAAATGCCCAAATCTAAAACAAAACAATCCACAATGAAATACTTTGCCAATCACATGGTCAATCTTTTTATATATGACATCCCAATATTTGACAACATAATTTCAAACAAAGTGTCGTGGATCAGTAAGTATTTGTATTATAATGGAGTGATAGAGCTGTTTTATGTACTCAAACTTACTAACTAACAGGCCTTCAAGAAATTTTTGTTCCGATTCAGTTTCAATATCAACTAAATGTCCTGATAAACACTTACACCGCGTCTGAAGAAGATTACAAAACAAGGTGAACTTGTGAATATTTTCTCGGATATCAAAACATCATATAAAAATAGTATCCTCATTGATCTAAGTCGTATTTAGGCATTACTGTCAATATCGCTGTATTAAAATGCATATATATTTTCTTCATGAGTCGTAGTAATGTTTGAATTATGCAATAGTAAAATACGTTTAATTAAGATTTATCTTAATACTAATATACATGTACTTTTTACATGTACAATTTACTTTTTGGTCCTCTCTTGAGCAACAATCTCCCTTCAAAAAATGTTTTTTCTCACTATACGATTTAACAATTGATTTAACATCTCTAGAGCAACAACCTCTGAACAACAGCATACTTTTGCTTCTACCAAAGGGTGTTGTTTAGGAGAGGCTGCAAAGTATTTGGTAGGTTGTAAAGGAGAAGCATGAGTTCTGCTAATTCGTGTCGTTTTAATTCTGGCTGTGCCGTATAAATATGGTTACAGGATTTTTTTTTAAAGTATGCATCGTTTTCATGTATTGATAAACAACAGTTTGTTCTGAGCGCATGAGCATGTGTTTGCACAGGCACGGTTAGCATTTATTGTACAAAGACGTTGACTTCTTTCAAATACGATAAGGAAATTATTGCACTCAATACAGACATGCAGATACAGTGTAAAGAACCTGAAAAGTCAAAGGAAACCCAACGACTCGATTTTTCATACATTTATTAATAATTTTATGATATAAGCTTACCTTAGCGTCCTTCCATCTCATTCGAGATATTTGTATGTAATAAAATGATCCATTGAAAAACGCCTGCGGACACACAGCGTATGACTCATCAATCCACGTTCCATTTTTCCCACAGACGGCTGCCATCTTGGCATTTCGTGGAAAGTGTTGAAATCCATTTTTGCACAAATTACGAATCCGGCAAAAGTCGAAAACATATTTCCATAGAAGTCTGCACTTGGTATTTTACAACCTGAAATTCAATTAAGACAAAGAAATTAACACACAAACTCATCAAATTAACAACGGGATTACGTAGAAACTGCCACTAGCAATAAACACGAGTCGATCACACAACTAACATATCCAGTACATATGATATAAATTAGTTATTTATAAGTGTATTTTGCCCAATTTCATAGCTTCTCCCAAAACTTATCATTACCCATAGGGTGGTATGACATGTTTTGCTTTTGTGTGTACGTGTATATGTGTATATTTACGCGTACATATGTGTGTATGTTTATTTGTTGGACATATGTTGAAAGTGTGTTGTAAATTTGTTGTCCTCATGGGCTAATTGGCTTTGTTGTGTCATGTACCAATAGCAACATTATCAAAAAAGACACCAGTTATATAAAACATGAAAATACATTACTATATACATGGACCGGGCAGTAACTGATGGTTGTCGTATAATTAAGCTAATTCAACTAGACTGACTCTTACCCACAGGTGCGGAAGAACACTGGCGGTTAACCCACGGCAGCACCTGAACTACCATGATAATAGTATGATTTTTTGTTTTCATGAAGTGGCATAGAACTCTTTCACTAACAACTAACATTAAACTTTGGTCGATTGTATAGAATTTTGGTTAAATTTAAACAGGATTTTTTTTAGTAAAAAATACCAAAGTGACTCATATTGGTAAAGAAGCCGTCGGGACAGGATCTTCAGTCTGTCTGAATTTTCAAGGTTAGTCTAGTGTTTGGTACAATAAAGACCACCATTTTGTTTTTTGTGAACTCTTGGCTCACCTTCTAAGCCAAACTTCAAATTTGACGTCGTGGTTAATTTTAACTGATGTTTATACAGTTCGGTGCTGGCTGCTAGAAAAATTGATATTGAATAAATACATACAACTGAAATCTATTACAGTTCTTGTATTAACACGATATTCTTATCAGATACAACGTTGAAACAAGGCTTTGAAACTACTACCAGGCTAGTACGTATGCATATATCTCAACTTACGTATAGCTATGATCATACATACCCGCACGTTGGCACGGATTGTTTTCACTCTCCAATGAATCACCAGTACCACATTTTCCGAAGCTGGAACACGTTTCCCATTCAGGATACATGGCCTGTAAGTGGTCGGAAAGTTTCTACTTACGTCTATTACTAATTAAAATGGTTTTATATGATGGGTTTGGTCCACAAGGATTAGAGAAGAGACGTTTACAATCCGAGAATCAATCTTATGATACAGAACGTTCTATATATTGGAAAATGAGTTATCTATTTGATAAGGCTAACTTATCCAAAGTTGTTTTTGTGTGCTGTGCGTGAAACTGGGCTAGAAATAGTAACATAGTTTCGATTTCAGTGGTGATGTCATGTTCTTTATATTAGTTTTTTTCAGAACTGTCAAACTGACGTATAGTACAATTTAGACGTTGACCAATTAAAATACAACTCACTGTTAAATTGTGCGACATTCGATTTTGTTTTTCCATTTTGTTTCAAATAATACATCGGCAATTTAAATACATGCAAGAGTAATTTTAGAACAGTTGATCTTCTTTCTCGATTTGTGTTTCAAAATTATACATATTTAGGATTGTAGAACATACCGTGTTCCATTCCGACTTGTTTCCAAGAATGTAACCAGGCTTTGTTTCAACCAATGCAACAACGTTGTCCGCTGTATCATTATGTAAACGTATGAGAGCGCATTTGTGTTTTCGAATCTCATAGTTAACATATAGACAGGCTTTAGTAAGTTTACACAAATCCAAACAATTTTCTATACTGTCGTTGATTTTCCAA
Organism: Lutraria rhynchaena; assembly: GCA_008271625.1. Taxonomy (NCBI): domain Eukaryota; kingdom Metazoa; phylum Mollusca; class Bivalvia; order Venerida; family Mactridae; genus Lutraria; species Lutraria rhynchaena. The sequence continues at coordinate 1,992,425 of VIBL01000068.1, forward strand.
TGAAACGTGTAAAAATAATTACTTCCAGTAGCTGAAGTCTGAAGCCATTTTCCAAAATGTATTTGCTCCATGGTGACTGATTTACAAAACTGAAGATAAACTAAGAAACAAAATATTATGCAGTTAATTGCTTTTTTTCATGATTACATACATTATAGTAAATTTCTGTTATTGAGAAAGAGAGCTTGTGCTAATTTTTCAACATATAAACCACAACTAGTTTACTTAATCTAAATTTAATGTGGAAGTATGCCGTTTATTCAATCGCTCGATCTTTTTGCTGCTTTTGTGACAATCAGCTGGGATTTAATATAACGCTTTTGTAACCACTTATGTTGTAAAATTGCGATTTTATAATGCCTCTTATGCTTTGAATTATAAAGGTAAATTTCGCTGACTTCAAAGTTGAACGTACTTCGTGTGTAATGATAGAATCTACTTTATACTATGTTAAAAGTAGCTACAAAAAGAATTATTGAAACTGTTTCAATAAAAAATAACATGTACAAATACCGTAAACCCCGAATTTAATGAAAGATCCGAACAGGGAGGTATTTATATCCCCCTCAAAAGTCTTTGTTATAAAGAAATCAAATACGACCCATGCAGGTTGTTTGCGGATTGTCTGTCAAGATGCATTGACCTCATTCAAATACCGTTCTTCTTATGGATTGGTGGTTGGTGCAAGTAGGCTTTCCCGATTAAGTAAACTATCAGTCATACATAAGTGAATTATTGCTGATAAATGGTGTTTAAGTAATTATATGGAAAACATTGATAGAATAAATAACCAACAAAGTGGATATGAAGCGGAATGATGATCATATTAATATCAGCATTAAAATCAATGAGTATCTAGATTTTTACTACAAGTCAGATTTTTATAACAATAGGTAAAATACAGCCAAATTCGTTTGAGGCCACCACCGAATGAAAACCATCCTGTGAATGAAAGGCATTCTTTGAAAAACTGTCACTGATTATTTAAAATAAACCGACCCCCGAATAAAGACCGTTCACAGGTTCGGCTGTATACATATTTCTTCAGTAGAATTTACATAAATATCATCTTCCATGTCAACAGATTGTCTAGTGTATTTTATTGTATGATTTTGTATAAAGAACACATCAACGGGCGTTTTACGAAAACTCGCAAACGCTGGCCATCAGACGGCCATAAAATGTATCCAATAATAACCTTTTTTCGTTTCGTTAGAGCTGTACAGATTTCATCTTGTCGCGAGAAGTCCGGTTGACCAACCAACCAGTTCGTATACGCCGACAACAAAGATCCATCAGTCCACTGGAATGCATGTGTATAGTTTTGAGTCCTACCTCCGGTCCAATTAATAATCTATCTGTAGGAATTGATGCACATGCATCGTCTTAAATGGATCAATATTATATACTAGTATATTTATATACGAACTAAATATGTAGTTACAAATGATCTCTTATACAACTGCTTGAATGATTTGTGTAAACTGGACTATCTGCCATAAAAGTGCATGTTTTGAACCAGAATTCAGAAGACAGTCACCCTCTCATTTGATGAAGTGGAATAAACTTATTAAAGCACAAGTTCATTATCGGCGTCGTCTGCCATTATTCGTCAACAACATAAAGTACGACTCACTCAGACGCTTTCAAATAAACGTTGATAGTTACCCGTTCGTATTGTGACTCAACCGAATTCGAAACAAAGTGCTAGAATGAAGTCAGAGATCCTATAATTTATAAAAATGAAGTAGGGCTTCATTGATATGCAAATCAAATGCACAAGCTCACGTTTAAAAGTTAATGATGGAGTCAGATATATATATGTACGCCCGCTGATTGTCGCCGTTCACGGACGGCGACATATACAATTAACCAGATTTGACCATTTCTTCCCTTACACAGCCTGCTCTAAGCCAATCAGAAAGGAGAATGATAAAAACATGATGGACAAAAAGGGGCCCCTATAGGGCACATCATCCGCCATGTTTTTGTCGGGTTATCTGTTTGTATAATTGGCATGCCTTTTTTTAATCTATGAAGATCGAAACCAGTCTGTAGGCTCCTGCGGGGTAAACAATATTTCGACAATTTCACTTAAAAACATTAGCATTTATTGTTCAGAAACGAGTGTATTTCTACAAAAAGGAGGATTTTATTTGATGAAAATCCTTTGTTTCCTCTGAATGCGATTCTACGATATTTTAGTTATGTGTTCTACATATGCTCTTTTTGGGCGCTTCATATCGTCGTTGTCTGGTCCCCGTTCCATGTTGCAGTACGCCAAAGGAACGTTGTCTCTGTACAACCAGAGTCAACGGGAACCAGTTTAATATCGTCGTAAATATAGAGTGTGTTGCAAACTCTAAATAGGAAATGAAACCGGAAATGAAATCTCTAGGAAATCTTCACTATTTTATTCTTAGCTCTTTTACTTGACTGAACGGCGATTTCAAGCCTTTTTGGAAATGTTAATTCACGTATGTCAACTAGTGTCCAGAACTTGCACCGAACTTGATTATTTCAACCATACTTGACTAGATCTGTCACTACTTTTTCGCTGATGTATTTCTTGAAGGGATATAAAGGCCGTATTCTTGTTAACAATTGATTTAAGATAAATTCTAATCTAACCACATTAGGCTCAATTTTTGCAAATATTATAACTCTTAGCAACAAGATCAAGATGTATTAATTAGACTGGTGTAAATACTGCTGTACTTACGTGTACGTCAAATTTCCTGCTAATTTCTGATATCATTATTTATATTACAGTAAAACCTCACGTAATGACCACATTAATTTTACAACCGCCTTGTTATAACGATCACTTATTTTCGGACCAGCTTTCAATATTTTCAAACTAACCAGTAATTCAACTTGATAATGAGACCACATCATTATTACGACCGATTTTTCAGGTCCCGAAGGTGGTCTCAATATAGGGGTTTCACTGTATTAATGTTTTGTCCGTCGGAACTAGTGACTATTTTGGGTTCTCAAATATACTTCATTGGTTTCGTTTTTCCTTATGTATGAGTTCTTTATCTATGAATCCTTTTCTTATTTATATTTCACATATGAGTTTGGCTGGTCCTGGATGGGATTTATACTAACAGTAATGATCACTCAACCACGAAGACCGCCTATAATTTATTCATGATGATGACGCTTCCATTGTGATAACAAATACGTGTACATCAAAATTAAGCATGGGCAAGCCATACCAATATGTTATAATTTTGCAATATTCATTTCATTACTTTCGCTGTACCATCATATAACAGTAACTATCTGATTTATCAAAACTTTGATGATGACTGTTTTGTTTAGATTTGATTTCAGTAGCAGTTTTATTGAAATTCGCAAACACTTAGAATAGCCTTGTTACAAGAATAATCATTCCATTTAAAAGCGGCCCTGCGTCCCCAAAGATGGACACAATCTTCTTTTCCATTATAATTATCCGGGTTTGGCTCTCGCCAGTTTGTGTACGCGGAAAACTCAGACCCATCAGACCACCGAAAATGATTTTCCTCCTCTATGTCATTACCTCCAGTCCATATCCGGTCCTTAATTCCTACAAAAACAAAAAAGGTAACAGTTTGTACTGTATTAGAATTAATCGAGAATGCTTGTCGTTTGTGAATTTTATTCATCAAACGAACTCGCTAGTTTTTACATATTTAAAGAATACCCACATTAACGAGTAACGTATCGTTAATGAATAATTCTCTGAAAACCGGAATGCTCATAAAACCGGACTTTTGGAAATGTCCGGAAGGGTTCCGGTTTTCATTGATTATACTGGATTATAAACGTACCAGTTAGGATGTTGTCGAGAAATTTCTGTTCTTCCTCGCTATTGACATCTACTAAATGTCCAGAAAACGTTTCGCAGTATTCCTGTAATGTGAATTTCGAATATAGATAAGAAAAGGATTCATAGATGAAGAACTCATACAAAAATTAAACGAAACCAGTAAAGCATATTTGAGAACCCAAAATGGTCACTCGTTCCGTGGAGACGGACACAACATTAATACAGTGAAACCCCTATATTGAGACCACCTTCGGGACCTGAAAAATCGGTCGTAATAATGATGTGGTCTCATTATCAAGTTGAATTACTGGTTAGTTTGAAAATATTGAAAGCTGGTCCGAAAATAAGTGATCGTTATAACAAGGCGGTTGTAAAATTAATGTGGTCATTACGTGAGGTTTTACTGTAATATAAATAATGATATCAGAAAATAGCAGGAAATTTGACGGACACGTAAGTACCGCAGTATTTACACCAGTCTAATTAATACATCTTGATCTTGTTGCTAAGAGTTATAATATTTGCAAAAATTGAGCCAAATGTGGTTATATTAGAATTTATCTTAAATCAATTGTTAATAAGAATACGGCCTTTACATCCCTTCAAGAAATACATCAGCGGAAAAGTAGTGACAGATCTAGTCAAGTATGGTTGAAATAATCAAGTTCGGTGCTGAATATTTCTGATTTTCACTAATCCTACCGATCCATATTTCTTTTGTCGACCCTAGAGTTTTTTTCCGATTCAGTTATTTTACTCTGGTTGTTATATTCATTCTCATACGAACTATACCTCCTAGGTATAGAGATACATTTTGAAAAAAAACTCCCGCCGATCAACCGACCCTATATTGTTAGGGTATGCTATTGGAAACGAGTTGTCTTGCCTTACCAGTGCCAACGGTCATGCAACATTGCGACGAATGAATATTACCTTTGCTTGGTGCCATGTCCTCGGATTTTTCTGAATGCTGTAGCGTGATCCATTGAAAAAAAATGATGTCAGACAAGCTGATATGTTAATGTTCCACATTCCATTTTCTAAACAAGTCGTAAGATTTTGTGATAATGCTGCATTGCATTTCAGCCGAACAGAACTACCAGATGCGAAACTGTTACCATGGTAAACTGTGCCATCTGGTATTTTTTCACAACCTAGTTACAGAACATATTTATCATACAGAATTGAAAACTAGCTCTAGAATGCCCAGTACGTAGTCTGTCGGACTCCACATCATAATACACAGACAACATGCAACCACACAACACCATATCGTACAGACATCATGCAACCACATCACACCGCATCGTACAGACAACATACAACCACACAACACCATATCGTACAGACAACATACAACCACACCACATCACATCGTACAGACAATATACAACCACACCACACCACATCGTACAGACAACATACAACCACACCACACCACATCGTACAGACAACATACAACCACACCACACCACATCGTACAGACAACATACAACCACACCACACCACATCGTACAGACAACATACAACCACACACACCACATCGTACAGACAACATACAAACACACAACACCACATCGTACAGACAACATACAAACACACAACACCACATCGTACAGACAATATACAACCACACAACACCACATCGTACAGACAATATACAACCACACAACACCACATCGTACAGACAACATACAAACACACAACACCACATCGTACAGACAACATACAAACACACAACACCACATCGTACAGACAATATACAACCACACAACACCACATCGTACAGACAATATACAACCACACAACACCACATCGTACAGACAACATACAACCACACAACACCACATCGTACAGACAACATACAACCACACAACACCACATCGTACAGACAACATACAACCACACAACACCACATCGTACAGACAACATACAACTAAAATAGAAGTACTACCAATTATCGAAAATACACGTGTCGCTGCTCAAACTCATAAGTTTTTCAGTAAATTGTGCGAAGACTACTAAAACACATGAATCTGAGTAACAAAATACGTATTAGGCCTGCATTGTTTTAGTTTCAACTTAACCTACATAGGTTGGTATGGTATACAATATTATCTTGATTCTTACATAATAAAGAAACTTACCAGAATTCCTGCACATGTTATACTCACTCTCTGACGAACCATTGATACGGCATTTTCCTTGATAAGCGCATTCATAGCATTTACTAAATTTGTTCTGAAATTATTACATTAAAACCTCACTTAGCTATCACTTCCCGGAGCCCCAAAATGGACATTCTAAACTTTTTTGGCTGTAGTATTGCTATCAAGCATACCATTATTGGTTATCTGTCTGCACGAAATGTTTAAATATTACTGCGACCCAACATTGAACAACACAATGTTGCGTCTTACCTACCTGTTGATATCAATTTGTACAGATTCAAGTGATCAAAACATTCAATTGCAATAACATACCTTGCTTACATGAATTTTATAGGTTCATGCGACCTAACATTCTTTTCAAAGTGGTGTAGTTTTGAGAACAAGTAATCATCATATCGTTAAATTAATATCTGACTTTAAGCTTGTAAATAATCTTTGATTGAAAACCTGATTCACAAAAACAGATCTTCACGTTTGTCATCAAAAGTGACGTTTTCTTTTACATGTATGAGTGTCATCGTCATGTGTATGTGTTATGTATTATGTATTATTACATCAGTATAATGACAAGGAACTTACCAATGTCCATTCTGACTTGTTCCCAAAAACACAGCCTGGTTTTATTTCTATCCCTGTAACATTTGTGTTGTTTGTGTCAGCTTTCATTCGTATCAGAGAACACTTGTGACTGCGGACTTCATAGTTGATAAATTGACAGACTTTTGTTGACTTACATGCGTCTACACAATTTGATACACTTTTTTTAACAATCCACTCAAATGTATAAACATTAGCATTTTCATTATTTGAATTCTGGAGCCATTTACCAAAATACACTAGTTCCAAATTAAGTGACACACATAAATAACCTTTCACAGTTAAACAAACAATAAAGACAACTCGAATATTCATTTTTCTCACACAAATAATTGCATTTACTGGTTATTTCGTGAACTTAGGAAAATAACTTTACATAATACCGTTGATATAAGTCTTGTCTACGTTATATCACATTTAATGCGTTGTTTTGTTTACCATTGCTGTGCCTTTAGTGCAGGTTGATATCAAACGTTGCCATGCAATTATAATGAAACTGTTTTTCATCACACGATTACTTTTATTTATGAATATGCAATTTTTGCAATGATACATTAACAATTCACACACGGTAGACTCTATTTAATGTTTAAGACCAGAGTTAAACTAGGTGTATCAATAATGAATCATAATTTCAATTCTCAATTAGCTAACCGCTTAGATCTTACCGTAAGTCCAATCGATTCGAGCATAGTCACAACTACAACAAGAAGAGCCAAAGAAAATACCCCAAAGAAAATACCCCAAAGAAAATACCCCAAATTAATTTTGATAATTTAACATCGTTCACGTTACTTTGATTAAAAGCATTTCCTTGTGTAGGTCCGCTGGTGTCAAGAAAATGCATCGATATCTGGATGTCGCAGTGGAAACAGCCCTACTGGCAACTTAAATATTCAATTAAAATAATGTATTGTCTAAGAAAATCGGTATGTTGCATTGGACAATTACAACTACACACACTGCAGACTGTTTAGTACTCCGTTCTGTCTTGTGTTTTTATTGACATGGTCAGAACAATATGAATTATATGCACATTTACTATTTTGTTTCTCTCATATCTCGAATACGGTTATTGCTAAATCGAACAAGGTAATACATGTCCTAGAATTGAAACGCGACCTTTTCAGTAGTACACTATTTGTTTCACTCAGATCAAGAAAGAAAACTGTCCGTGAGTTGACAAGTAGTGGAAAATAGCGTTTGATATGTTAGTACATTTCATTTTTTTATAAGATTCATCAAAGTAATTTTACATTGACACGCACGTGTCCTAACAACTGAAATTTTCAGATTTATTCATCAAGTCGCGATCTTGTAATGCGATCATTTTCCTGAAAGTTTACATTTGTTACTATTGTGAGTCAAACAATTACAAAAAAAAAACATAAGTTAAATCAATTAAAGTCCGACAATAAAATCAATATTCAATATCGTCAAAAGTATATAGATACGTTTATCAGAAACATATTACGTACTAGTGGAGTCGAATTCATTGATTGGTAATCAAGTCTGTGAAGTAAGTAAATGTACAATCGATTAGGGTATACAATGGCATTCCTTTGAAAAGGGTTAAGAATAAAAATGTAAAAATCTAATGTAACCTGGTTATATCATATGACCTTTATGTGTACACTATGATGCATATTTTGTTATAATTTAATGATATTAGTTAAACCAATTGGCAACGATTTAATTCCTTTAAAATAGTGTATAAAATTAGTTTATTTATTTGTCACGCTAACGCTTCCTATTTATCCAGATTTACACGAACTATCCATGCTTCATCGTTGTTTCTCACCAGGATTCGTCTAATTCATCATACGTCCAAGACAAAACAGTAAGTCACAAAGTATATTTTTGATACAAGATGATCAGAAGTATATGTCGTAAAATTCGAAGACCATTTCAACCGAAACTATGATATCGACAAGCGAATATACATTTGTTTGTTAATGGATGAGTTGATTTGAAACAGAAATAATGTAATGTACGGTTTATATATATATACTGGTTGTACTAACATTAAGTTTGGCGACCATGTATGCGCTTTGTAGGACCAAATTCGTAACAGAACACATTCACATCTAACATCAGAAGTCGATCAAGTTCGTCACAAAAGTGTATGATTTCCGCTACATTAGTGATTACATTTGTAATACCTGATACAAATGTGACCTGTTACGAATGCGGTCTTGCAGTGCTTTTCTATGGACAGATGACAAAAGATCCCGTACTTTTCATGCATTTTATTACAAAAATATAAAAAAGCAACAACATAATTTAACGGATGTATAGGAAAAGCATTCTTACGATTATTTATACGTATTATATTTTTAATAAATACAGGACGTTTTCAAATCTTGATGATTGGGAATATCATCATTATTTTCACATTATGTACTTGTTTGCTTAGCTTACACCACTCCGGCATTTTGGTGTCAAATCTTACAAAACGGTTTTTCAAAACATTTCATAACCAATGACGAAATGTTGTTACCTGAGCAATAAAATACTCGAATAATAAGTAATGGTAAAAAAGGTTCCTGACCTGACCGATCCTATTTTTACAGCCTACCCCATACTTTTTGGTCATAGTCATTTTTTTTGTCAATATTTTCATTCATTTTCATATGAACCACATCCCCAACTAAACCATATATTTGAAATAGAACTTTTTTCTTAGATTAGCGGAGACATATGTACTTATTTTTGGCACAATGTAAAATAGTTGAATTATCGAGGTCTATCGGAATTTTATTTCGAAATTTTGTTCTGTGCACAATTTCTTTTCCTTTGTGAGGGATACGCGGGCTGAGCAGTGTTATTGTTATTATCTGTTTGCGCTAAATTTTAACGTAAACGAATGCTTTGTATACTGTTATTCAAATACATATTTTCAAATGATATTATGGTAACTTTCACATAGATTATAGTTATGTTACAAAGCTCTAATTATCATTTACTATGGATCACAGTGTATAGAATTAGCGTACTTTTTATCTACATGACAAATTATCATATTTATTTTTCGTACACGATGTATGGTCAATGAGTACAACAATAACAAAACAAAATAGCAATACATCAACATCAATAATACATAACACATTAAAGTTCGTACAGTTTTAAAAAGCATTCACTCGGTCGTTCATGATCAATTAAAGAATGCTTGGGTCGAATCTAGGTTTTGTCTGTTTTTCCGCACACATGGTTTGTATGTTTGTCATTGATTTGCTTTTGACGTTCGCACGATTCCTGTGTGCAAAAGAAAAAAGTTTACGTATGATATAAATAATAACTGGTCCTATCACGTACAATACGTTATGAGAGATAGGGAAATATTCAATGTTCAAATAACAGACGACTTGTTTGTGATTCATATTTATACGAGTATATTTTTTACACATATGCATGGTCCTCATAAGTATAGACACTAACATGGCGTACATACATAAAGCGCTATAAGATGTATAAGGCCATATAAAATAATTTGAGCAAATGTAATATAAATTCATCCTGAGATAAAAACTGTAATCAGATACTTACTTAATGTGACAAAAATATATTGTTATCATGATGGCCATAACAACACAGACACCGGTTATGACACCGATCACCCATCCCTGTACACTGTTCTCTGATTCCGGGGGTTCAATCTGTTGACAATCTGAAAAAAATCAAAGAAGTCTATTTTAATAAATGGTCTAATAAAGTTAAGATTTAGCTTAACATCCAACTCACAGCGGGCATATACATTAGATTGTGCATCACATAACGAAAGTATCACTTTGAAAGTTCGTTTAACACAAATAGAAAAAGAATTTGGAAAATCCCAAACTCATCTTTGCAAAGTCGAAAACGGTAGTATGAAAAATATAACAAAACACAGAATGAAACAGTCAAATTAATGTCAAATGAACGTCAAATTAAAGGTGCATAAAATTACTTGTGCAAATCACACACAAAATAACAAATGTTACCGTTTCCAGCAACCCAGGTTACACCATTGAGTGTATCCCCGTAGCATGAATAACAACCATAAGTTTGTCCTACCATGTAACATATGCCATTATTAATGCAAAATCCAGCCTGCAAAGGTAATTATCATCGATTCTGTAACGGACACTGACCTGTACGATTATTTGGCAAAAAACTTACGACAGGAGATATTAAGATAATACTGTCGTTTCTTGAATTTTCGTGGATTTTGTGGGTGAGATTATCTGTGAATTCAAAAACATGGAAAATAAGAGGTTCGTAAAATTTCAAATGTATGAAAGTACACCTATTCGAAATTTGATAATCGTTTGATTTACGTACCCATGAAATTAGAAATTAATTGGAATTGAAATCAACCACAGTATACAAATTGGTTGAAGAAGGTAAATACATTTCAAATTTGTCTAAATTTCGATAGAAAATATAATCAAGTCAAATTAATTAATGCAATACGAACATTGATATATAGTAGTCTGTTAATGAGTATTTGTCTACATTCTAAATTAGACGAACGTACATTTGATTGAGTTCAAAGTTTTCCAACGGATGAAAATAGTTTGATGATTGTTTACAATACGTTGGATAATACGTACGCTAAAATTTCGCTTACAGCAACTCTGGGATTCAAAATATCATATTTATAATATTAATTACAAAAAGGTGAGTATTCCACTCAAATTTATATTAAATGTAAAATAAAGTACCGTTACAGAACAATTTATGTTCGATCCAGACTTAGAACATGCTACACAAGCTGAATCATAAATTATCAGTGAATTTTCATCACTAAAAATAGATCCGTCGTTGCTGATAGATATGTTGTATCCTTGTGCAATAATGTCATCCCTGATAACAGTATCAGCTGATTTCCTGATCCTGTCACTTGGCAGCTGGCATTTAACTTCAAACAGAGTCACCACTAAAGCAGAGACATGCAGAACGTCATTGTACCGTTTGGTATTATTTCTTCCTATCTGTGAAATGAAGATTTTGAAGTATAGCAAAAATCCAACTTTATAGACTTATTAAAAAAGGGCCACAACCTCGTCGTAGCTATGGTCCGCCCACTTTGCATAATAAATAGAATAAATAAAGGTGTTAAACCCTTGTCATAGCAATAAATTTATGTACGTGCTCGCTATGTCTATAAGCTACAAACTTTTAGATTGCACAGCAATCGGTATGCCTAATTCGCAGTTTAATCATATTGTATCGTATTAAATAAATGTGGCTATCATTAATGATAGTATATAAGGTCACTGATTAACTACAACATCAGAGCCAACTTACTGTAAATCGTTTAAGTTTACATGTTGATATGTCTGATTCTACAATTTTTCTGCCAAATACGGATGTCTGTCTACATCTGCGCATCTGTACATCACATATTCCCTTGTCCGGAATTCCAAACATTAGCGGAGGGTCTATCTTATTAATCGAGCAATCATTGCCAATAAAATCTGAATGACAAACGCACGACCCTGAAATTAAACACCAATATACGTATGTACAATTCCAAAACAATTCATCTCCCAATCTGACATACTGAAACCGCTGGTTATTGTTTCCTACACGAGGGTATATTATTGAAGTAAAAGTAATTTCGTATGAAGTTGAGAATAATTTGAGTTAGATTCAAGTGCTAAAAAGATAGAATCTACCATTTGAATGAATTGATGATGTATGTCATAATAAAAGCAATATTCATGTAATGCCATTTACCATTAACACAAGCTCCATTCCCACGACATTCATACGGGCAAGATTCGTCTTTCAACGTTTGAAATAATTCAGGTGTGATTTCTACAGCATCAGTCGTTGGTGTTTCTACTGTTGTGATATCGTCAAAGAAACGCGCGTATTCTGTCATGTTTGGTATTGGAGTCTGTTGTTTTAATATCTCATCAGGAATCGGTTGATTGACATCAACGTAATGCAAACAATTTTTCTTTATTCCTTCCAAGTGTGTTAGTGTCCATTTCATACTACCTTCTACCTAATATTTTAGAAACAATTACATAAATAAAAAATACATATGAATATATATATACAATAATGTCATAACACAACTGATGTAATCTAAGTAGTGAAGATGTGTCGTAGGTTCTCAGCATTGATGATCAATGTCAATATTATCATAGTTAATATTTCTGTATGATTCGTAAAATATACCATACCTCTGTTATAATCACACAGCCATAAAACAAACAGGTCTTATAAATACGTATGGACTTCAAAATGTTTTTCTTTCAAAATATTTTTATAAAGTTAAGTTCGATCGATAATGATACATCAAGGTAAACAATGTAATACGTACAATAGCGTCGGCAATACAGTTTTTGATTGCATTTTGAATGTTTAAGTTGGAAAACTTGGAACAGGTTTGGAAAACAGTTGTGTTCATAATCTCCATACAGTCTTTCAGTGCCGTATCGTTGTCATATGTATTTCTCTTCGTTGTCTGTCATTGTAAAAATGATTATTTTTTTACATGATAATAATTATTGGTTTATTTGCATGAAAATTCGTGCATAATAAGTTCACGCAAGAGACCGTTTAGAACAAGCACCATATTAACTAATAGAAAATATATAATAATCAAGTTTATATAATTTTCATATCAAGATTAACCGAAATGAATATTCGTTGCCATCCTTATAAAATGTTTTAATGATCAGATTTAGAGTAAGCTAATGTTACAGTATAACAAAGATAATGTTTACGTATTTTTATTCATAAATCAGAACCTGAATGGATTTCCTCCAACGGTACTGGACATTATCGGCCATGTCGGTTTCGTAACTGAAATGACTGTCATACTCAGACTGGAAGGAAACGTCCCTTCGCTTCCGCTTATTACAAAAGTCGTTGTTGAAATTTTTCCGTCCGTCATTTATGCATTGCTTTTCTGCAGACGTAGTGCAAGTCGCACCAGAGTACAATTTTGATATATTTGGACTTGGTTCCTGCAGACAATTACATAACAAAATAGTCTCTTCCCATTCTTCAAGATTATCACGATTCGAATCGAGAAATAAATCTTCAGTACCTCCAACTTCCACTCTGAATTAGAACAACATGTCCAACAATATGGGAATTACAAATAATCGAAAATGAAAATAATTAATATGATTATAATGTATTCGTAAGTCAGCAACATATCTTAAGTATTTGACTCTTGTCAATTGTGTTAGTGGTCATAACTACAATGATTAGTCTGATTCTTTTTTCTCACTTACTTCAAGAACTTAAATTTGAGAAGTTAAAGATGAGAAATGATGGTGTCTGTCGTGCAACGTGACTTCTGGATAAATGGTCTGGTCTCCTACGTTATCACATTTGTAGCATGTTGGATGACATAACGATGAATATAGTGTTCTTAAAATGTTGTACTTCATATATTTTTTTTCAGTTTCAAATAAGAGTTTGTAAAACGACTTATCTTTTATATATTGTCTGATACAAGCATCATAATTGGAGCTTAGTCAATTTTAACGTCTTCGAAGTAAAGCTAGCATTTGAGTAATAAATTGTTTGCATAAATATTGTTACATTCCAGTAAAATACTTTTGTGATGTAGTAGAACTCATTACTTTTTTATATCCCCAAGCGTCATAGAACATAAACTGCTAGTTTCTTGAGAAATCAACAAAAAATTTAGTAAGGACATTTTCATTCTATCCAAGAAAGGTTTACCAGCTCTAGGATGGTTACGTGGTAAGAAAACAGTTACCTCCAATTTTCAAGGTGGCAATCAACTTTATCTGATCCTCCGTACAGGTCATTGGATTCATCATTATCAAATTTACCACACAACCCATCAGATGTTTCATAATCAAGAAGCGATGGGTATATATCTACTTCGATTGCATCATCTATGAGGCTTTCAACCCCCAGGCTGACAAGTGTACCCGTTGGTAAGGAGACCTATAAGAGAAAAGAAAATCTGATATAACGAGGTAATGTTTTCATGTCGAAAATATACGATTATCAACGCGTGTGGTAGTATCGAGGCATCTGAACAGTGCTCTTCACGAAGGTTATCATGAGGAATGGCATCATCGTCGATATTTGCCATAACCGAGCGATTTGGCCGAATTTACAAATGTCACAAAAGCCCTTACCAATTGTAGAAGTTTTGCTGAATGTTTTGAATTCTTACACCCATTCCAAAATATCACTTGAACAATCATACGTGTGTCATAAGAAAAGCTTACGATAATTATTCACATTAGAACGAGGATAAAGGGAACGTTAATGAACGGAATAAAACTTGGCAATGCATTGTATTTGCGATTGACATATTTAAGCTGGTGCTTTGAAACAAAACTATCAAATGTTTTCAGTATATTAGTGTATTATACTTACGTTATACGTATTTCCGGATTGTTCTATTCTATTCTTTCTGCCAGTACTTTGTTGTCACACAAGTGCGATTGAATAAGGGACTGTCCGTTGCAAACATTTATTGTAAACGTGTCTTTTCCAGCGCGCACAACAACAGCACATACGCAAGACACACTACCGATCCTTTCAACACAATCAAAGGTCTTTATCTGAACCTAGTTAAGATTAAAGCAAATAGAAATCCACATTCCATGAATCAAGAATTCGTCTTATCGTGGCTATGTTATGCATTAAATTCCACATTCGTAATTGTGTCGTTCCGTACAGTATTATAGGACATATTCGCAATATTATTAACAACATGAAGGGGAATACCCAAAGGAACACGAAGTATCTTAACAATATGTTCCACATAATAGTAACAAAGCATCGAAAATCGTAAGAGATAAGTATAATGACTGTGCAAATTGTGGTGGCACTGTCCAAAGAATGCTCGTGGTATTCATTCATTTTTATAATTAAAACTTTCACCCATGGAAAGCCGGGGAAAGTGTTATAGTCTAGATTCATTATCCTTATTCGCGTGTTGTTTGAACTTGCATTGTTGGTACTTTGATAATTTACGTATTACTTCGATAACCCTTAATAAAAATGTTGATACATTTTCTCTTAAACAAAGCAACTAATACTCCAGTGACAATACCTCTTGCTTGTACTTCAGGTTTCTGTACAGATTAAACAAGTCTTTTTCGGGATTTTCAAATGACCTTATATGAAAAAGGAAAAAAAAACAAGTTATTTGAAATTACGGTCTGTATTCATTATACTTATGATCTGTACCATTACAAACGTTATTCGTTATAATTACACCTACTATATATTACTAACATGAATATGCAATTCTACTTTGAAATTTAAAAACGAGTTTCCAAGCATTGTATATTTTTATGTACAAAAATGAAATATCCCGATAATAAAGAAAATACATGTGATATACGTGTACTTTTAAAGAAGTAATGCTCCGCAATTCATTAAGTAGTTTTGTTATGATCACTTGCTTATATTTTATATTTTTCACTTCAAAATGTCTGATATTGTTTAGAAAGTACAGTCAAATCAGCCACCTCCGTATAAGTCTGTGAACAAAGGTCAGTTTTTGATAACCTTGAAATCAGATCGTATTCTTGATACCAAATCAAATGCTTGGTCTTAACACTGATAAAATATTAAGTTGTACTACTTGAAATATTGCATCGACGTTTGTGATAATAACTTACCTTCCATCGAATGTTAGCATATGCGGGTCACTATGAGCTTCACAGTGCTTGTTGGATAGTATACCTTTCCTCGAAATCAGATCAACCTAGAAAGTTAACACGTTTAGACGAAAACATTTAAAAATTTGTAAATTTTTCAGGTATTTCTAAAACTGAAAATCTAAAAACCGCACCCCGATGTGGTAAAACATACCCAAAGGTAGGTCTTGATTGAAATCTATTTTGAGTCTTTCGGGATGATATTAGCATCCAAGGCGTCAAATGAGCTACAGCTTCGTCTCCATATATCTTTGAAACACATGCATTGGTGTCTTGCATATTAGTGCCGATACTGTAACGGGATTCCATTTGAAAATCGTAAAACCGTTCTATAGGAACTTTAATTTATTTCACTGAATATGCGGAAATCCGTAAAGATTTTACACGGACAGTTGAAATAACTTTGCTGAACTCTGTTCATGGCTGTAGACAGTTAAAGCTTGTGTTGATAAATGAAAAACAAATTGCAAACACGATTGTTATGCATCAATATGGCAATTCTTAAAAAAATCATTTTTACTATAATAATATGTGAAAAAAGTTTAATGTTACAAAGGACAGAGTACAGTATTAGTTCGTGACATCATTACCATTATCAACAGTATCATTTAACAGATGACATTTTCATCATGGAAACTGGTTCACTGTACACGACCATCATCTTCATAAACCTTGACAGTGGTAATATATATATATATATTGTATTTAAAGTACAATTTCGGACAATTGCAATCCATCATGTACACCGTGACTTGGAGAGGTGGTACACGAATAAAAAGCTGGCAATTCACGTCATGGTATAGTCAATTTAGTATAATTATTGTAAAATGGATAGTTTTTAGATTTTTGAAATAACACATTTCTTCTTCATGATTTGTATACTTACATGAATTGGTTCTAGGAAGTAATTCGAAAACAATTCATGAGATGAAAATTCCAGTGTTTGCAACAAAACAGTGTGACGACCTTTCACAGTCCGGTGGGACTTTCCTAGTTCAGTCGTGATTGTAAACGTTTTATTCGTGTTGATATCACTATTATAAAACAATACAGCACACCCATTTAGACCGTTTGATCTTGTAACTAAGTTTGGAATGCGGCAATCGCCTTGATTAAAATCATCAGGCGTAAACATATTGACTATAAGTACACATTCTGGATGGTGCTCGGGGCATCCAAAAGGAATTGTCAATCGAAGTTGTACGTCCTTTTCTCCATTATTTATCAACACCCCAGTACGGTCGTTTAAAACCTTGAATACAAAACATCAAATATAATGATAGTCGTGCTGCATTTTTAGAATATTTTGGCTATTGCATTGAACTGTTTATTATCATAACTTGGGTGATGCGCGGATGAAAACACATCTAATCGGGACTCATGTTGCATGTACAAAGTAAGAATTGTCCCCTTTATTCTGTTTATAAGAGGTGGTAGACAAATAACTCGGGGAGAAACCTAGGAATTATATTGTAATATTACATATCGTATTATTATATATTGTAATATTATAATAATATTAAAAGTTGCAGAGCACGTTGGTGCACTCTGAATGAAAGCGACAACTAGCGACTAATCTTTTAAAGTGTAGCCTCAAAAATATCAAATATTTATTAATAATTATATTTTTATCATATTGGGATCCGTTTCGATGTTTCGTGTACTTTGGTTTAACACCATCTGCAAATACTAATTGAGTTTTGGTACAGTGGATAATTAATCTAACCAGGACTCGTGCTCGTACCAGTTACACACCTTTCATTCTGTTAATCAGAGATGGGAGACAAATGACTCGGAGGAACTGTTCTGAATCACGGTTGTAATACATGTAGTTTATTATTAATACTGATAAATCTGTATCACTACATGATGGGCTTTAAATCCTTTTTATGTAAAAGTGCGCGCAATATGAAACTTAGAAAGGAGGTGCACTATAACACTGCCATGTTACATTAATATCCAGCTGCTCATTCACATGAACACAACCACATTTGTATACATGTACATAACCTTATCTATTTGTAAACAAAAATACCTCTATCCCACAAAACATACTTTCATTGACTTGGGAATTACTGTACTCTCCAATCGCATCTTTTTTGGCTGATATCGAGCAGATAACCTGAATAAACAAACGGTTGATCACAAAACTGAACATTGGTGGAATATTCACCCTTCGATATGCGACCGAACAATTCTGTTTCCTAAATAGTTGTGTAAATAAATGCAAGAACGGAACGGAATATGGCTTCAAAACAACAGGAAAGTTTCTTCCAATTGAATTACGGCAGCATCTTTGTTTGCAATTTATGGCAATCATAGCCCGTTTATAGTGAAATGCGTTTAATGATAAATTGCATGATAACAGCATAGCTTAGTTAAACAACCAAGTCCGAATAACTGTTAGGATGGAAATAAATTCCGTCGTAATATACTGTTGAGATGTTTTTCTTGAGTATAAGGCATTTTGTTAGGTATCTGAAACAAAGAATGATGTAATTGTGTGATTGAAATGTATTAACTAAATCACCTTTTTATAGATACATCAATAAATACATACGCTAAAGCCCGCTTTATATAGCGTCAAGTGTTGTTCTTCACGCACGGCTGTCATAGTTCTAAAATAAGTTTGGTTGATATATTTTGTCTCGGTAGGGGAGTAGAGTGGCCGTCCTAATGATGAGCCAAATACTATACTCCATTCCACTTTGAAGAAATAATCTTTCATGTCCACATCTGGTTCTGGAGTCAGGTCACAATAAATCCGTAACACTTCCACGTAGTTACCATTTTCATTTGTACTGCTAATTTTGTCCACACTAACCACCGGATTTAGTGTTGATATATCAGGGGCTGTTGAGACTGTATTAGAGTACATAAATATGTTATTGCTTCATTTTGTTACTAGAACTAATTCAAAACGACATTATTTACAATTACTAGTACCTAAATCGTTACATTAGTATTCAAACAGTATAACTGATACATCTATGGTGTAGTATATACTCCGCTTTTTTAAGGAGTGCAATGCGAAATAGACGACAGCCTTAAAGATAATAAATAATGTTGGTAACTTTCTTCAAATAAGCGACCTGTTAACGTAGTTTTGCATTAACCTGTACTGTACAACTAGTGCAAACATACAAATGTTCTAATAACATCCTCTTCTACGCAAATTGATATCTTTAACTGACATATAGTTAGGATATCATTTTGAGTAAGGTTATGGGAGTATCATTTGTCAATAAATCTAAGCTTTCCTACTTTAGCAATTCAATGTTATTTGTACGCAGTATAGCAATATGATAAAGAACCCAAATATAGAATAAAAATTGAAGTTATCGCTCAAAAAGATACTCACTATTGACGACACCGTTCGTGTACAATTGTTCTAAAATAAATGTATATACAAGTTCTTTATTTTTTCGAATAATAATTTGATAATCAGACGTGCTAGAATATTTAAAGTGAGCATACAAGACACCAGGACCACAATGTAATTAGAAGGGAAAATCTTAACACTAAGCATATGGTCATCACTTATTAATGGTATCTCTAATATGGTATTAATTACTGCAAAAAGATACAAAACAAAGCCTCCAATAACGAACGTAACGTTTTTTAGTGTCGTTATTGAGTTTGTTTAGTGTTGTAATAATTGAAATATATACCAACCGACACAATATGCCTCTGGACAGCGAGACAAGTGTTGCAGATAGGAAACATACGCATTTTGACATTTCTTTACCGTAACATTCAAGGGCGATATACACCCATCATCGCCAGTGCTACAGACCTCTATTGTTGTCATTTCGCCTGCTTCGTCAGGTAAATCACCTTTCATATAATAAAAAACATCAAGTAATGGTTCAATTCAGTATAAATACGACTAAAACGTTTTGTCATGAACCTAGGAAAACCAGTGTAACCCTAGTGTCATTATTGTATTCGAGTAAATGACACAGCACGCATACATGCATCGTATGCTGTTAAAAAATACCAATTTCATTTTTGTTTTGTTTACTTAATAAATAATTGTTCAATATTTATTCCAACGTGTTTTCAGTAAAATGATAGCTGTCATGATACTACGTAATTGTTTTTGTGGATGTGCAAGTTTCAGGGTTACCTCGCATGTACCATCCGACGTAGGTGCCGCATTGAACACTCGAGTTTTGGGATATGATATATTCATCCAAAGAGTACCAAGCAGTCGGCAGAAATCGGTCACACAAGTAATGGTCTTCCGAGTATCCTTCAATTCTGTTCCTCAAGTAGGGCAGAAGGGTAGCTATTTCACATGGCTCTGCTGAAACCAACAAAGTTCACTGACAGTCAACATTTTACATCGTGACAAAAACAACGCTCATTTCTTGTGTGTAACTAGTGTGTTATTTGTAATTTTTATGTCTGTATGCACAATCGCTGTATCAATATTGAGTTGACTCCAGTAATTATACACTACTCAAAGTTTCAGTTCATCATTGTGAAGTTTACAATGTTTATACATGTATTTATGATATTTACAATGTAAATCGTTTAGTGATTATCGAGGAGGTCCCCGGTGTGAATGACAGGCAATTTCTCGTGCAAGTCGTGCAAACGAGGTGACCCTGTATTTTCACAGTGTTTATTTTACACCGCATGCATGTATCCGACATTATTAGGTACCCGATCTTCACTTTCGCTCTGAAGACTGAACGTTTACGACTAATTTATGGCAAATGCGAATGTTAAAAGATATTTATCGGATGCAGACATATAGCGAGCAGTTTGAAAGGCTCTTCATCATGAGGTTGGAAAGGCTCTTGGTATGCAACATCCGGTTATCACAAGAGCCAGGCGAGGTCCCAACAGTATAGTAAACATGTAAGGCGACATGGTGAAGGGTAGAAGAACGGCTACTTCGGCAGCTGATGATCGTGTTCTAGTTACACAGCTCGAAGAAACCGTTTAGCAACTGCAAACCCAACTTCGTTGTATGCTGCAAACATTGCTGAACACGACCGGTATGGCGGAGGATCGATAATGGTCTGGGATGGAATCAACTGGGATAGACACACACTAACCTTGTTGTCTTTAACGGAGGCAAACTGACTGCCCAGTGGTATCGAGATAAGATTCTCGATACCAAAGTAAGGCTGCATGCTGGTGTAGTTGTTGATGGTTGCATTTTGATGGACGATAACATGCAACGACGGTTTCAAGCTGTAATTGACAGCAACAGATCACCTACTTGTTATTAAACTCAAATATGTTCCATTGATCTATTGATTAACGACTGATACTCATACATATTAGCTCATTTGTCACATCTTTCTATGAGTTGTTCTTAATTTACATAATTTGTCTTCGCAATCACATTTTCTATATATGTGTTTGAATTATCATAGAATAGATATTGAAGAATGTTATTCTTCTGCAAAGAATGACTAGTTTTCTTTTCCATGGTTATCATATCATTAGTGAAAACAATGCGTCGCACACCTTGGCATAGTTCCCTCTCCGAGTCAAAGACATGGATGTCGCTTGTTAATATTCCGAGACTAGTTTTGTACAACAAGCACATAATCTTATATGTAAAAATCTTAAAAATCATCTTATTGATATCGAGAGTAAATATTTTAAAAATCATCTTTGATATCTAAAGAAATTAAATTAAATTAAATTTATCACACTTAGGCCATTCAATATAAATAATACAACATGATGGCCTGAAGAAAATTCTGTTCGTACATGAATATGACCATAACGATGGAAGTAAGACGATATTACAAATGACAATATAAGATACCACATCCTGCCTATGATGTCCGTAATTAAGTGAATCCACCAAAATATATAATTTGAATTGTAAAGCATGTGTACAATCTGCAATTACGTTATCATGTACCGGATCTTTAATCCAGTAAAACAATTTTTGTTCTGATATTTCTCCAGCTACTTTTTAAGTATAATATTCAGCACTTTAATCAGTATTTGCTCATCTTTTATCTTTTCTGTACAAATTCTTTCATTCTCCCACCATATATACTTTATCTTATTTTCTGCACATTATATAAACTAATACAGTAAAAACTCACATAGCTACCACCAAAATATTACGACCACCTTGTTATAATGGGCACTTATTTGCAGACCGGCTTTCAAGAACTCCCCTATAATTCAACTTGATAATGAGATCACCTCATTATTACAAAGCTCAATATCCAGGTTTTGCTATAATTCACAATGACAACCAAGACATATGCATGTTATCGTATTTTTATTATGATGCATCTCGCTTTATTTTTGCGTGTTTTAGATTATTCGTATTGTAATACAAATTAACATGAATTGAACTGTAAATGAACTTTAAACACGATAGCATACTTTGACAATGATATACGATCGTTGATAAATCTTTTACAAAGACTTAAAAAATGTTTTACCTTCTACGGTGTAATCGCATGCATAATCTTTGGATATTTATGCTTGATTGCTGATTATTAAATCGCTTACAAAAGAATATACTAGACCTACACCAATCAAAGTGAAATAATTTTGCTTTGCTTTTCGTATTGTACTAAAAAATAAACAAGAATATAGATTTCATAAATTTCGAAAGTCATTCTGTAAATATTATTATCACGAAATTGAAATTGTCCACATATACGATTGTCATCTAAAATATTAAAAAAAACAGAGAATCTTTCAACCAGAATTTATTTTGTCTTCATAAACTTCGTAAATTTGATAATAAAAATACGCTGTGAGCTAATCTGACGGCAGATTTTTTATCTCCAGAGGGTATTTGAAAGACATTTTGCGGAGAACTACATGGCTTGTATTTAATCTAGGACTGGCTAAACATTTTTTCATTGCAAGATGATCAAATGGTGCTTGTATATACTATCAAAGTTATTCAACATTATAATTCTAGCAGAATCCAAATATGACGTCAATTATTTTTATATAAATTTGTTGGATGAGGTCCAAGGTGGTAACCTGTTGGAGAATGTTTGGTCCTCCATTTTTGTATAGTCCTGTGTTGTACGGGTTTGGTTGGTGGATCTGCGAGACGTAGTATTTTGGAGAAGGAGAAATGTTTTGTCGCGTTTGAACTGGTTGCTATATGCACATTTAGATTTATATAAACTCTGTGTTTGACAATTGAATGCCAACCGCCATAATTGCTTGTTGGGTGAGAAACCTACCAAAAAAAGATATAAACACCTCATTTTTTGCGCTATTACAGAGGCATATCACGAGTTTTACGTGCATTGTGAACATCAATTTTCAATGCAGTTTTCAGTTTCAGTTTATTCGGAATAATGTTTTAATACATATACACAATATTTTTATGATCAAAAATGATCTTAGAACAAACAAGACGAAAAAAGAAATATTTAAATATGGTTCAAGATAGGATAGTTCACCGTGTATAAAGTCATTTTGTGTAGTCGATTTAACACCTAATGTAGATTTGCAGAATTGTAAATAAACACGTTCTATTTTTTGCGCATGATGAAAAAACCCAAACTTGACTATCGTAATTTAGTATTGGAGAATTAACTTATCAAATAAATCGAGTGAGTGAATATCTAGACCTGTAAATTTAATCAAATGTTTCCGTAGTTCAAGAATTGATTTTAGTGTTTAATTTTAGTACTTTAGTGCATGTATGTACAGTTGGTTGAAGAATTCGTTAAAATGTAACACTTAATTTAACTCTTTTGCACTCTCACCCATGGTAAACATCACAAATTCCTGCTTAAAGGAAATAATTGAACTGTTTTAATGCAACATTAGCATATTATATCATATGCTAACACACGATATATTATATCGTCTGTTACATACTGTAGTTCGGAACTGTAATGTCAATATTTTAGTATTCGTGCGTTGTGAACAATCAACGGAATACATGTATCAAAATAAAAACAACTTTCATTTTCATTTTGTACATATTGGTAAAGTATCATGTAAAATTTCTTCATGTAATTATTGTCCCAATAACGGGAATAGTCCCCGAAAATGGCATTAAATGAAATATGTTTGTTGCTTTAGGCAATATTTCACGAGTGGCGAAGTTGTTGTTCGCAATTTTCGATTTCTTGCAGCAAATAAACAATTCTAGATCATGTTTCTTCAATCATATATTATTTACTGTCTATGAACGAAACAATTTTGATATAAAATTTATCTTTAAATAAAATTCCCTACCTTCGGCTTGAACTAAACTGTCCTTAAGAAAATATAAAGCAATAGTTATTAACGCACTAGCTATTTTGTGTTCCATTATCTTACCGAGAGGTCTAGACACATTCTGATCTTACATCTTCAATGGAGCGCAATTTACAGGGTTAATTAAGAACGCTTTTAACGATTGGTTAATTGAAACAAAGTGTTTATGTGGAATGTGAATTTTAGGGGAATTTCGCACCGGAGCTTACGCAGTTTCATTGGAATTTTGCCATCGAACGATACGCTATGTCAGGTAGTGTCTTTTTATTTAACTTTATATATCGGCATAATAGGAATAACAATTATCAAAATTGTTACATTGAATATCATAAGCAATACATTTAGATCGAGGTTTTCTGCACAATTCATATCATTCTGGGTCAGCCATTACATTGTCTATAGATTGTCAAATTTGTCTCTCCTGCTGTGAAAATCACGCAAACTGTTTTTGTATAAATGAACCAATAAAAACGTTTTAAATGTGGATAATTACTTCCTAGAAGAAATGCATTTATAATCTGAGATAAGCGATACATTTACCCATATTTGGTCATACAATTTTGTATCACCTGCCTAAGCAGTGTGTCCTTGTTATTACTTTCAGTCGAGATACAAGAGAGGATACCGATATTTTACACAATTATGGAATATGTTCGCAAGTTTCAAGTGAATTTTCTGTTGTTTTTTGTTTGTTCTGTTTCTGTAAACTCAGGTAAAAAAATACTTAACAATATTTAACAATAACAATATTTAATTCCTTTTATGCTGACCGCCAAACAACCGACGTGTTGGCATAAGGTTGTTGCATTTGTCATGAATATCATGTGATAATTATGTTTATAAAAATAGTGTACTTTGTATATGTCAGCTAGGTTTGTCAATTAATGGTCATCGGTAATTACTGTACTTGATCGATTGCGCATCCCCATTCATATTGATCAATATGCGGCGTTTTTAAATCACTCGAGTGTCTGCAATAGTAGCGCCATTTAGTGCTCTGTCGAGGAAGATAAATGTAAGTCAATCATTTTGAATAAACGTACATAATAGTAAAACCTGTACTTATTGAAAATGAAATGGACAGCTATGTACGCTCGAAACGATGAACTTTGTCTGCTGCATTAAGTTAGGCTGTGTTTGTGTGTCTATAAAACAAATTTAAAAAATGGCATAACTTATGATTTTCTATGGTTTTCACGACATAATTTTAAATGATTATCAAAGTTTTGGTACCATTACAGTCTTGTCAAAAATTAGTTGTGCCGACCTCTTTGGATGTAAATTGATATTATCAGATATCCATAAGTATTTTGTCATTACAAAAGGATTTGTTTAACTTATTTAAACATGTACAAGCATACTAGCATACAAATAAATATACACGGTATTGAATATTGATTTATCACAGGTGTATTTCGTATGCAGAACGGGTTTAAAATGTTTGTTTGTTTGTTTGTTTGTTTGTTTGTTGGCTGGCTGGCTGGCTGGCTGGCTGGCTGGCTGGCTGGCTGACTGGCTGGCTGGCTGACTGGCTGGCTGGCTTGCTGGTTGGTTGGTTAGTTGGTTGGTTGGTCACAATTTTGATATGGAGTCAATAACTAGGTCACCAGGTCAAATCATTGAAAAACCTTGTTAACCCTCTAGAGGTCGCAGTTTTGATTGGATCTTCACCAAACCGTGTCAAAATGCTTGTGATATAATATATTGGACAACTTCGAACATGGGTCATCTTGGATCAAAAACTAGGTCACCAGGTCAAATCATTGGGAAACCTTGTTAACCTTCTAGAGGCCTCAGTTATGATTAAAACTTCATTAAACCTTGTCTGAATGTTTGTCTTAATGGTATCTTGCACAAGTTTGAACATATGTCATCTGGGGTCAAAAACTAGGTCACCAAGTCAAACCACTAGAAAACCTTGATAACACTCCAGAGGTCAAAGTTTTAATTGGATCTTCACCAAACCGTGTCAAAATGTTTGTCTTAATGATATCTAGGATACTTTGAACATGGATCATCTTAGATCAAACTAGGTCGCCGGGTCAAATCATTGAAAACTTTTTTAACCCTCTAGATGCCAAATTTTTGATTGAATCTTCACTAAACCTTGTCAAATTGCTTATCGTAATGATATCTTAGACAAGCTTGAACATGGTCAGCTGGGGTCAAAAACTTGGTCACCAAGTCAAATCTCTGGAAACCTTGTTAACCCTCTAGAGGTCACAGTTTTGATTGATTCTTCACTAAACCTCGTAAAAATGATTGTCTTAATGATATTTTGGGCATGTTTGAACATGAGTAATTTTGAGTCACAAACTAGGTCATTAGGTTAAATCTCCTGTAAACTATGTTAACACTCTTGAAGTCACAGTTTTGATTGGATCTTTCCTAAACTTTGTCAGAATGTTTGTATTAACGATATCGTTAAGGTTTGAACATGGATTAACTAAGGTTAAGAACTAGGTCACCAGGTTAAATCACAGGAAAACCATATATGCTGCAATCTTTACTCAGGTGAGCCCTCTTGTATGTGTTAACCCTGGTGCTGATGCACATGGCATTGTATTTTCTAAATTATATTTTCAAGATTGTATTCTAATAATTTGTAAATCTTTCCATGAAACAAGTATTACCAAAAACCGAAATAAATCAAACCAGCAGTACGTGAAGCTATTTTGAGTCATTGTCTTGCACAGCATAGCAACCCAATACTACTGAAAGGAAATGCCGTCCTCCATCTCTCTCCATGGAATCAAAGAACACAGATATGTTATGTACTGTAGTTCCCGGACCTTCAGCTTTACAGTAGAATCATTCCCAACTGGGTATACAGAGGAAACCATCTCTCAGTATTAGGATTTGTCAGACTAAGATGAGAGTGAATATCCTGAACCTGAGAAATGTCTGTAAACAGTTCTACATTAAGATCAAACACTTATTTCCATATACCACCAGTATGAAGTTTTGATGCTGTGCTTTGGTACATTGTTATATCACCGAAAATATAATAATTATCAATGACAGTCCAGTCATATATGTGTATTTTTTGCTCGTCTGTGCCGATGAAAAAGTCGAGCTATTATTATCGCTGTGGCGTCGTTGTTGCCGTTGTCGTGCAAAAACTTTTATGTAGTTCATTACTCAAACACTATGAAAGTATCAACATGACACATGGAATACTTGATCATCGTGACTTGATTAATATTATGCATCTTCTTATATTTATGCCTCGTTTTACTTTTTCTAATTTATTCTTACTGTTTATGTAATTGACATGAATTGAGCTGTTTATAAACTTTAAACACGTCGGTGTACTATAACTGCGATACAGTTATAGTGTTATTTCTCTGCTATAACCTGATCGGTTTACCTAACTGAAATGCACACCTCTAAAGAAGTAATATAATTATTGTCAATTTTTTTATTAGATATTATTGCCTCGCATAAGTTTTAAGTGTTTTTATTGAAAAAATATTCAAAGTTATCAACCATGCACATAGGCAGTTTCGTTAATTTCTTAATTATCACGAAATAGGAAAATTTATCAACTGAATAGTAAAAACTGTTGTCACGCCACGTATCGGTAAAAAGTGAAGCTTCATTTATCTCAGATGAATTGCTACCTCAGGTACTTATGTACAAATGCAGAAAACGTGAGCAAGGTGATCCAGCAACCTTAGGTTAGGCATCCTGGTCTAAGACGGACCTACATGTAATTGTGCAACTATTGCTGAAAGGAGAGAGCTAAAAATGTGCCTTTGACAGTCTTGTGAGCTGGACGGGGCGTATAAATGTGTAGACCTTGACCCTTGAGTATTTATTTTGTCTTTTTCCCATCTCTTTCATCATTCTAATGATTGTAATAATAATAATTTAATAACTATTTTATTGTTAATACTACTCAGGTATAGATCCAAACAAGCGCATAAAAGTGCCAAAGAACTGGTTCAATAATTGTTATGTTTTCGTATATTTGAAATTGTTACTGGTAATAGAACGAGAATTTCCATATATGATCCTATTAAAAGGGAAAGAAAAAAGTACGCTACGAGGATGGAAACAAAGACAAGATTAACTCGGTGGTCAAAGTCTATATGTTTATGCGCGCACGATTGTCACAGAGATTACTTTAATTGCATAAAATATGTTTTGTATTTCGTGTAAATGCTAAATACAATTTCGCACAAGTGTCGTAATTTTCCATATCTTACAGATAAAAATCTAAATCATGTTCTTTACTAATATCTACAGTATGTATGAAAATATTTTGATGTAAAATCTATTTTAGATAAAGTTTCCTACCTTCTGCATGTACAAAATTATCCTTAAGAAAACATAGAGCTATGGTCATAATTGCACCAGCTATTTTGTGATCCATCATCTCACCAAGACGTCTTGAAACGTTCTAGAACGCAAAATATATCGTTAATTGAGAATATTTTTAACGATTGGTCAATTGAACAACGCATTTTTCTAAAATGTGAATTTTAGGGGAATTTTATACCGTAGGTTGCACCGTTTGATTGGACAATTATGAATAGTGATTAAATACATCGTTGTATACACGCATTCGTATAATTCAGTGCAAAGCTATTGCATTATGAAAAGACTGTCAATGATAACACTCCTGCTGCGAACATTAAGTAAACTGATGCTTCTGTACAAGGTTACCTACAACAACGATTCAAATGTGGTTTATTTCTTCCTACAGGAATTGTATTTATGATCAGTTGTTAACGGTACATTTAACCATATTTAGTCAGTATTTAGTAGAATCACCTGACTAAGAAGTGCGTCTTTATTAGCGCATTCAAAAGAGTTTTAATAGAGGATACCGACGCTTTACACAATTATGGATAATGTTAACAAGTTAGAAGTGAATTTTCTGGTGTTTCTTGTTTGCTTTGTTTCTATGAACTCGGGTAAAATAATACTTGTAATAATATTTTATTTCTTTTATACTGACCGCCAAACACACGACGTGTTGGCATAAGGTTGTTGCATTTGTCGTGAATATCATGTGATAATTATGTTTACGAAAAGTAGTGAAATTTGTATGCGAGCAAAGTTTGTGAAATAATGGTCAATGGCAATTACTGCACTTGCTCGTTTTTTGTATTCGCAATATTATTGACCAATATGCTGTGTTTTTCAATCATTCGAGTGTCTGTAATAGTAGCGCCATTGTCGAGGAAGATAGATATAGGTTATTCGTTTTAAATAAACGTACAAGAAAAACCTGTACTTCTTGAAAATGAAATATACATATCTTGTATACATATCTTGTATACATATCTTAAACAATCATGTAGTTCGAAACGATGAATCTCATTTGCAGCATTAAGCAGATTGTGTCCGTGTGTTTATAAAACAAATTTAAAAACATGACATAATGTATGATTTTCTACGATTTTCACGACATAATTTTAAAATGAGTATCGATGTTTTGGTGCCATTACATCTTTATTGTCTTGTCTTGCGCCGACCTCTTTGGATGTAAATCGCTATTATACATACATCGGTCTGTATTTATTTTTGATTTCTAGATCATTTCTACGGCTTTTATTGGATTTTTTTTTCAGTTGAGTGGACTTTCGTGGCAGGTAATAAAAGTTAATAAAAACAAAACTTTTTACGCACGAATAAGAATTCTTCGTTTTTGCTCATCGTCCTTGGCTGATATACGATACTACACTGATAGGTTTTATTTAAACAACGAGTGACAAAATTACATTGACGCAATTCCAAATATTTTGGTCTTACCTTACAGCATTCAACCCATGCCTGGAATCATCTTACAAAATTTTCTTTACTGGAAATTTTGGGTCAAGGAATGCCCATTGCAGTATAGGAGATGTACAATCAAGATTGTGTGATTATTATCTTCAAGTCAACTGGTACTATGCGAAAGAGGGAACATTGATTAACCATTGTCCTGCTGGAGACTGTGGTGTATCCTATCCAATATGGATGAACGGTAAAATTACGCGTCATAATTACATAAAAATTACTAAACTTCAACTGAACGACATTGCATTGGAGGATTTTTGTATGTTTTTTTCTGGGAATCATTTCGTTATTTTTTAACAGTAAAACTTCTTAAAATCTCTTCATTTGTCAGACTACTAGGAAAAGGATTTTTTTTTATCTTCAGGATCAGTTCCAGAAGAGGATGAAGGCATTGTTAATAGAACTGCTTGTGTACGAAAGGGGACGGACTGTTGTGGAGACAGTCTGTCAATCCAAGTGAAAAATTGCTCTGCATTTTTAGTTTATTACCTTGAAGGGGCAAAGGAATGTTCCAGTGCATATTGCTTTGGTATGAAGTTTTATTGTTGTTTTTTTTTGTTTTTTTTTCAATCATATTTGCCTTCTCGTTCGTCAAATTGCCAGCATTGTCATAATACATATTGGTACAAAACTTCTTCATCATCATCCGATTTAAATGTTTGTATATAAGAACCCAAGAAGTACAGTGCGTTTGAGCAGACGAAGAATTACTTAGGTAACACAGAACGTCACACAAACAAATTTGTGAGTCAAGTATCATTAAACATTCGCGATTACACTGCAATTTCATTATCACTCATATGCTTATTTACAACAGAATGAAAGTTTTGTTGAATACCAAATTTATCCTATAACTATAAGTGCTTGTTGATTTAGACTCTGCACTGCCATGCGAAGAAGTTGAAGAAATTCGCAAGACGATGAAAAATGAATCAAATGATAAAGATTCGGACGAATCTTATGTGGATCTACACGAAACTGGTACTAATATTTTGTACTAAAATACCTAATATTGGTGTGTTTTCAGCCGTACCGTCACAATACGTCTTTTACCAATGTATTAATTGCACAGTTAACTAAATTCTTCACATATATGGGAATTGTTTGTGTACTTTAAAATTCACACCTGACTGTAATAATCAGTAAAAATGTTAAACATTGAACCAATAAAAATATTTTCATTGACTGTTTTCTGAATCGCATATGTTTAGGTACCTATGCGAAAATCGTATTTTTCGTAGACAATGCCTTTCATCCGTTTGAATGCATCATATGGATACCTTACACAACACGTTGTTGCTAGGTGTTAATCCAAGAACACTAGTTAGCACTTGAGACCACGACAGTAATTGAAATGTTGTTTGTTTGTTTGTTTATAATTGTTGTGTCGATCTAGTTCGTGATCGATGTATTGCTTCTTAATTGTTATTTTCAGTTGATACCCGGAATACGGTTATTATTGTATCTGTAGTGTCACTGGTTGTTGGATGTGGAGGAACGATTACCGTTGTTTTTATCATCCTAACATTTAGAGCGTAAGAAAGATTTACTTCATAATTTGAACTAATCGATGTATAAGTGTTGCATGATGGATGTCCATATTTATAATTTTAATAAAAGAAATTATTATAGCGTACAATTTAAAAACAGTAATTTTCTTTAAGCATAAATATTTGCGTAACATGGGCATCGACTTGGTCGTGATCTAATAGTTTTAAATTTGTGTCCTAAAAAAATAAGCGTTAGAATATTCAATTTTAATAGTGTGTACTTCTAAACGCGTTAAAATGCATAATTGTATGTACTCAATGTTACACGCGAATACTTGGAGTAGGATATGTTCGGTTTGTTTGTTTGTTTGTTTGTTTTAGAAAAGTAAAACGAAATGATGCGAAGAAAACAGAGAAACAGTGTGAGGATGCTGGTGTGTATTCGTGCACAACATTGTATGAAAATATTTATCCACTTCAGGAGAAAAACAAAATTCATGCAATCATTTAATGTATACATGTACAGTCCTTCAGGACATTACTTGACAATATGAATATCTGTACTGACATGTCATTCGTGAAAGAGTCATAATTAGGACATTTTCAACAATTATAATTTACGCTGTACCTATTGTACAGACACTCATTCAATATTTGTCAAGGGATGTGTGGAACTGATATATACTCGAAACTAGAAAAAAAACATGTACAAAAAAATTTAACTTCCCATAATACTACCGTCCCCAAAAACCATCCACCAAACTACTGCATAACTCATGTAGATAAAATGTATATAAATTTACCATAAGTAAGGATGATGTGGACCGGTAAGCTT
This sequence comes from Lutraria rhynchaena, assembly GCA_008271625.1. Taxonomy (NCBI): domain Eukaryota; kingdom Metazoa; phylum Mollusca; class Bivalvia; order Venerida; family Mactridae; genus Lutraria; species Lutraria rhynchaena. The sequence goes on from VIBL01000068.1 coordinate 2,025,019, forward strand.
ATTGTCGAAGAGATCCACCGTTTATGTTTTCGTCCTGCTAACCGCTCACTTTTTGTTTGATTAAATGAACGACTGGCTTTGTAAATAATTGTTGTGTTGTGTGTACCTCATTATATTCGTAAATTCAATATTCAATCAAAACACATAATGTTTTCCTCATCAGCTATCAATTCATGCCAGACTAGCTCGTTAAACTAATGGTCAAGACAATCACCTCAAGCAGATGTTGTTTTAATGTATAATATCGATCATATGCCTTTTAGTGAACTTATGGCGCTTGTGTCAGCTGATATAAGGTTCCTTGTTTACGGTCATCGTTTCAAGTTGTATTTGACAAATGTATATGTGCTTACCTCAACTCTGCGTTGTTATCATAATTATCCGCACTTTATGTGTATCTAATCCAACAGGGGTAACACCAAGAGTGATGGGTTGTTTTACATTAAGTTCAACCATGTTAAAAAACACAATAAGTGGAATCATACGCATTGTACTTGAAATAAAACACTTTTTATTTACTTTGTTAATGTTATAAATAAAATAAGTCATCAAATCGAAGGAAAAACGAGACTAAACAACTAACACTTACTATTAAGATGACCTATACAGTCAAACCTGTGTTTGCTGTCACCTCCGAATGAAGATAACCTTGTGAATAGAGGTCATTCTTTAAAAACCGTCAATGATTGTTTAGAACAAACTGACGTCCGAATAAAGACCATCTGTCAATAAAAGCCAAAGTTTGTCTTTCCCAATGGTGGCCTTTGTTCACAGGTTTGACTATATATTTCATGCCTGATAAAATTACAATATTTAAACATCTAACGTTAAAAAAAACCATTTTTTCACTGGATTTTACCGTTTTAGAGCATTTGTTCAATTATATACGGCGGCTGATTCATCTAAATATGATATTTAAGACCAGAGAAATGATAAAAATCATATCGCTGCACTGATGATTAAAGTGGGCGAGTACTTAACAAAGGAAGGCCTCCGTGGCCGAGTGGTTAAGGTTTCTGGTTAGTGATTAGTAGTTAGAAACCATAATCACTACATCACGATAACCGAATTCGAATCCACTCGGGAATAGACAACTAACGTTCATATATATATATTCATAATATATAGGAAAAAGCATTGTATTAATATCAAAGATAGGCGCATTTACAATTAAGACATCTGACTGTTAAATTATAAAAGATGCAATCCATTTTACTACAATAGAACAGACACTCACACACGCTCTAGGTGATATTGATTATGATACGGTGATAATCCCACTGTGATAATAAATACATCCAAATAAGTGCTTAGAAAAGTATTATCAACATATTTCAAAATGTGGGATAATATTTGTTTTTTACCATGTTTATTCAATTTCTTTATCATGTTTCGTCAAACAGTAATTATCTGCTTAATCAAAATGTTGTTTATGGTTAAACTTCAACTTTAGTTTAAGGGAAATTCGCAAACACTTGGAAGATACTGGTTGCATTTCTTATCATTCAAATAAAAACTCGAATTGGTTTTACACAAATGGACACAATTTTCCGCTCCTTCAGCATTATCCGAGTTGTTCCTTAACCACTGTGTGTGAACGGAAAACTCTGACCCATCAGACCACAGGAAATAGTTTGCCGTCTCTGACTTATTACCTCCTGTCCAAATCCAATCAACAACGCCTATGAATAGTAAAAATTAATACTTCCAAGTTAATGTAATAAAATGTTATGTTTAACACATGCAGTAAAACCTCATATAGCGACCATCTCAATGTTATGTTCACCTTATTATAACGACCACTTATCTTCGGACCAGCTTTCAATAACTCCCCTTTGATTCAACTTGATAATGAGACCATCTCATTATTACGACCGATTTTGGGGTATTGAATGTTGTCTCAATATCGAAGTTTTACGGTAAATCTTAACTAGAATATTTTTTTCAGTTTAATTTAGTTGTCTGTTTGCAGTCTAACGTATAAATAAAATAAAATGTATTGACCTTTCTGTCGTTTTATTCGTACAAGTACTCACCATAAATGTAACATACTTTATCTATATTATCACTCTCTAATTTAATTATTTTTGCGGATTAAATTATTGAATCGCTAGAAATAAACTGTATTGTGGCATTATGAAATTTCGCTGACATGAACTTTCACGCATACACAAAAAAAACACTTATGTGTAATATTTAATTCGCTTTTTTCATTATTATAAATTGTCTTAAATATCAACATATGTAAATGAAAATTCGTTCCGCACAAATAACAATGATACTACAGAATATTATACTTGTGGAACGTATTATGTCACAGTATAACCCCTGACACCTGGACTCTATGAAAACCGGAATGCCCTGAAAATCGGATGATTTTTCAAGCCTCATTATTTCCCTTCCATTATCAATAGCTCTCTGAAAACCGAAATTCTCAGTAAAACCGGACAATTGACCCAGTCCGGAAGGGGTCCGGTTTTCACGGGTTATATTGTATTGACAGAAGTATTTATTGCAAGTTAAAACGTTATTAACATTTGTATTCTTCTTGAAAAAAAACCGATATGACTTTGCCATCAAATTATGTATATATTTATATTCATACTTGCAGTAGGTTAGACACTCAAGTTCTTCTTTAGTATTAACATCCACTACATGTCCCAACAAACTTTCACAGCGTTTCTGTAAAACAATCTTCACATAAATAATTAAATGAAGTACAATAAAACCTCAAATATCGGCCACCACGATAATACCACCACTTGGTTATAACGACCTATTATTTTTGGACCTGCTTTCAATTGCTCCCCTATAACTCGATTTTATACTGAGACCATGTTATTACAACCGATTTTTCCGGTATCGTGATATCGTGATTTTATTTGAAACTAAGAGTAGTAACTCATCGAAAATACATGAATAAACGAATATTTAAACTTAAAACTTTGTCGTGAAGGATTCGGTAGTGTGTTTTCGCATTTCGATCTACAATAATTGACAGTGTTATAAACAGTGACGACGTTGCTGACAAAATAAAGTAAAACGAATGTTTAACGAGTTAATTTGACTAGATCGGTTCCCGCCAAAAAGTGAATTGCAGTGCGCCGATACAGGGGCGATACAATACGCGTATCGTTCAAAGTCGAACCGCTTTATTCCAGTATAACGGTATATCGGAACAGCCCTAGTAAAGAATGGTTATTACAATCAGGTTACCATATATATATACTGTGATGAATAAATATCACCTTTGCTTCAAGCAATGTCATGTTTTTTGGTTCCATATTATAGTATGATTCATCGGACCACGGTGTATTAGGATGCTTCTTACAAACTGATTGGTCAATATCCCACGTTCCGTTCACTAAACAGGTCACACTAATTGGGAATACTTTGTCACCATCGCATTTCAAGCGAATCGAACTACCAGCTGCAAAACTGTTCCCGAGGAAATCCACGCCGTTTGGTTTTCTACAACCTAGGTACGTAATAAATTCATCACACGTAATTGAAGTTTGTACTAAAACAGTCAGCACTTTGTCTTTGTAGCTCGTTACAACGTATTGCTAAGAACTGATAAACGATCTCCCAATACAAACATACAGCATTAAACTACATGTTTTAGATGCATGATTCGTCCTCAAATATTTTCGTGCTCTAGGGTTTTTTTGGCCACAAACTATATGGTAGGCGTCAAAAAAAATAGCATCGATCGGAAAACACGACTATTTTAAATTTTCTTCAGGCCTATCCGTACCACAAATGACTTGATAAACGTCACGCGCTGCTCGAACCTACAAGTTTTCCAATAACTTCTTCGAATACTATCAATACATATGAATTATTATATTAGAATAAAATGTTGGTGATTTCATTGAAAAAAGATTTTAATGTATATTGAAGGGATTAACTTGAAATTAGGATAGGCTATGAGTTCATTTCACACGACAAATTTCGGTTATGACAGGAATTATTCAACTCCAAAAAGTGAAAAAGAAAAAATAGTTTTCCTGATATCTAATTCCGTGTATAAAACAGAAGATGGACTAACTACCACTTAATTGTTTTAGATAATCCTAATCAAACAATTAAAACGAACTGATATAATATATATTGTTATTTCGATATTTAATAAATGAACTGATATAGTATATAATGTTATTTCGATATCTAATAAATGAACTGATATAGTATATAATGTTATTTCGATATTTGATAAATGAACTTACCCGAGTTTCTGCACATACTATAATCACTGTCCGGCGAACCATCGATATGGCACTCTCCATAAAAGTCGCATTCATCACATTTACTAAAATTATTCTGTAATAACATTCATTACTTCACTGAACGACTATATTAATATTTACACCGCCTGATGAACTTAGTCCACTATTTTTATTGACTTATAAAATGACCGAACTTATTATGCGCACACTCAATAATCAGCTGTTCTTTTAACGATACAAATTAGGGGGCAGCAATATATCGTTATATCGATTATCGCAGTATCTTTCAAAGATTATAATCATGATATCACGACGTGATTTTCAAATACTGGTATTTGGAAGATATGAATAGTTCAACTAGGCATTAGGCATTTAACACGTGTTTAATTCTCAAAACAATATATGTTTGTACACGTGACACTGCGCGGAATAAATGAAAGATATACATTGTTTGAATAATAGTACATGTATTTAAAAGGTTGTATCATTTAGTTATATTATAGTCAAATATTTTTATATAAAACATAATAATGTTTCCTAAAGATTCCGAATGTATATTCATATATTTTCTTGAGTTGAAGAATTAAACGAATTAAAAACTCTTATTTTTACTTACATTGGCCCATTCAGATTTATTTCCAAACATGTGTCCAGGTTTAATCTCAACAACTGGATCATCATTGTTGTTCTGTTCAACATTTCTCCGTATAAGAACACAGATGTGAGCGCGGACTTCATAGTTTATGTACTGACAAGCTTTCGTAGATTTACACTCGTCTACACATTTTTGAACGCTGTCTTGAACCAACCAGTCGAACATATAAAAACCAGCTTCGTTTTCAGTTGACGTTACGTTAAGCCATTTACCAAAATGAACTTTTTCTTTGTCCAATGAATCAGTTGATTGAATAAGAACAATTACAAAAATTGCTAAATCCACTGGAAGTGTCATCATTCTCCTCCCAAGTAGAAAGATAATGTTTTATATTATATGTGAATTTTAATTCCTTCTTGTCCCAGCATTGAATATTATCTCTAACAAACGTATGCTAAAATCATAGTTTTCACAGACTGGCAGCATTCCTACTGATTTGTTCCACAGTTGATGGGTTTATATTGCAGATCATTGTTCACGTTTTATACAACCATGTGGGGTGTTTTGGTGATTATAACAATCATAATTAATTCATATTTGTATTATGTTTCAACTAATCGTTGTTCAAACATATTTTTCCCAATAGAACAAACATTGCATAACTTAAATTGTATAATTTAAGTTTTGAAAAAAATTGTTATGATGGAAAATTACTGGATTTGTAAAGACAAATGATGTGCTATGTAATACTGGGCTATCATTGAAGAACTTTAAAGACAGTTTGTGACCGTGGACGATGAACGGTTACTATTGCGTGCACATTTATATCGAAATGTTGGCGTCAATCTAATTCGAACATCCGGCTACGATGCAAAACGTGGAAATTTAACATTGCAATGAGTGCACACTACGTATGATTCAATTCTTAAGGTGTTCTAATTCTAACGGATCAGCTCCGTGTTACGCAAAACATGGTCTTATCATGTCATATTTGTAAAAGCATGATATTCTAAACTGGCAGTCTTGATAATAATGTATCTGTCATATGTCATATTCATCTGTATTCTTTGTTCAATAGTTTGTTTATCCAACGTGATTTTGTTTTAGTGAACAATTTATTTAAAGGCTCAGGCTCTCTGTTTCATTAGTAGTCCATTCCAAAGTAGTACTTTCCGCGAGACTGCGTTTTGTCCTCCATTTTTGTATGATCCAATGTATTGGAGTGGTTTGAGTTAGTGGACTTTTGGAAAGGCAGTATTTGGGGGATTTTTTGTATGTGCTTTTTTCTAAGAATCCTTTTCTTATGTTTTCTTATTATAGTTACGTAATAAGCAGAAACCAAATTGTGTGTAAATATTTAAGTGTTTTAGGTTGCATGTATGTTGTCATGTTTGTATCAAATGTTATGGATAAGCTGGAGAATCTGTTTAGGAAAGTTAAATTCATTGGGGTTTTTTTGGGGGGGTCTCTTTAATATTGGGACAATTGGTTTGTTTTGTTGCTGTTGTTGTTGTTGTTGTTATTGTTTTTCGCTGGGTTTAACGCCGTTTTTTCAACAATTTTTCAGTTATATACGGCGGCCGGTTCACCTAACCAGTTTTCCTTGACTGTATACTAACCAGTACTAACTTACCCTTCCACAAGGAGCAGGTAACTTCTCCACATATGAAGGAAAATCGACATTTTTGTCAAATTTTTCTTTGAAGGGTATGACCTGTCGCGACCGAGATTTAAATCATTTAATTACATGTCTGTAAATTAACATAATTATGTATGAAGTATGAGGGAGAACCTTGCCTACTAGAAACCATGTTTACATTTATCACGCGAATCTATGACAATAATGATTTATATGTAAAATGAACCTATTAAAAATACATGGGATGCGAAATGAAATGAACGAAAAGTTGGGATGGTATTCAGGTCTTGTTTTGATGGCCATTAAAATATTGCAAATTCAGCGCATTATGACGTGAGCGTGTTTGAAAATTTAATAGATTTGAAGTATGATAGCTCCGTTCAATTGATCATTGCAAAATAGTTGTCAGTCTGTTCTGCGATTTATAAATCAAAACGTATCATGAATATTTCAGTCGTGATAGAAAACCTCACAACAGGCAATCCCCTGGTTATAATTTAACGATGTACATTTTACATGATACGGTGATAACAGTCACGTGGCCCATGATACAGGATAAAACAACAAAACACTACTGGCGGTCCACTCTTTTTACATAAAATATTTATCTTCGACAATCTCTTATTTCCTGTTGTACGATGATTTCAATTCATGTCTCATTATAACGTGCACATATTACAGCAGGCAACTGATCCGAATAGCTCAAAAATATTTCATAAAGTAAAACGGTAGGATGGACTAAAACATGTTTTGCATTTAAGTACATTGACTGCATATTGAATCGAATGCCATCAGTATGCATTAAAACAAATGAATGAAATGTGTTAAATAAACTAAATATAAATTCATTCGTGCGTTAAATGACAATTTTCTAGATTATACTTGTATTATAAACACTGTAATAAAGTTAATAAAATTGTTTGATCGGTGAATTTATAAAATACCACTTTGCATCGGTGAAATCCAAAGAGAAAGCGCAAAAAATAACATGCGGGAAAATTATCATAAACATTAATTTATTAACAATTGTATATGTTAAATATGTTAAAGATAAGATTATTCTGTATTTAAAAATTACCACGGGGCCAACCTTTCTTGACACAGTAGCGGACGGAGACCAAACATATATCCTCTTTTCACATTTACGCCTTAAGGACTACTAAAGCACATATTCTTAACATGGCCATTAATTTTGAACAAGGTTGAAAGAAAGAATATTGTTATCTCTAAACGTAATCAATTGGTCCATCATCCATGACGGACGGACGGACGGACGGACATTGTATAACATCAAGAAACAAAAATGTGTCTGATAATGTTTGATAATCATGATAGAAAATTAAATGATCTATATGTGTAGACAACAATAAACTGTGGGGAATATTATTATTTCACCAACAATGGTTTTTAAGATACAGTGCAACCTCTCAAGAGCGGCCCTCTCTTGAGCGACAATCGCCCTTCGACAACAGCATGATCTTTCCACTTTACGATCTAACTATTAATTTAACCTCTCTAGAGCAACAACCGATCAACAACATAATTTTGCTTCTACCATAGGGTGTTGCTTTGGAGAGGTTGCACTGTACATGATAAGAACGCTTTACTTACCATACATTAAAGATAATGAAAAACGAATTGTAATATGAAGCTACAAATTGAGCTACAACATTCCATCTTCATATGCGTACATATTGTCATATGTGTACATTTGTCAAAGCCTGGTACTTGTAATAATAATTGCAACAGACTTTATAGTTCACTCGTATTTTCAAACGATATAAAGTAAGCGATTCGGTTTATCCAAAGGTCAAGGTTAAGGTATATATGACGAGTACAGTACATCGAATGTTAAAACTCACAAACGCTGGAATATTTATTATTACAGGGCCCATCATTCCACTGAAACCCGCTTTTGACCATAACAATTAAACAATGCTCGTTTCCACGTGCGTTGTTCGGGTTCGAGTTGAACCAGTTTGTGTACCCCGACGACACAGTCGATCTATCGGACCATAGGTAAGCGCCTTCAACATCTAAGTCATTACCTCCAGTCCAAATTTTGTTATGATCTAGAAGTAGAAGAACATATTGCATTATATTTGTTTGCAAAATTAGATGCATGTACAGTGCAATCTCTCCAAAGCGGCTCTCCCTTGAGCAACGACTTCCCTTCAACATGATTTTCACACCTTACGATTTAACTATTAATTTAACTTCGCTAGAGCGACAACCTCTCAGCAATAACTTAATTTTGCTTCTATAAAAAGGATGTTGCTTTGGAGAGGTTACACTATATGTACTATATATCGCCGACCTATGGCATGTAATAACATTATGTTAAACGCATGAAATGGTACGCAGATTAATGTTCTCTGGGTTTTGGACCATGAAATACTCACCTGGAAGTTCCATATGCTGTCTTTTACATGAATGTAATTTATGTAATTCGTGATCAGCTATAGAATCATGAAACATGTACGTATGTACCAAATGAATGCGTACGCGTAAAAGAGGATATAGAATTGGCAATCATTGTAATTCAAAATATTCTGTTTTTTGAGTCTTTTCAATCATTGAATTATTTTCTTTAAATAATACGCACGTATTTGACATCAAAAACAATAAAACGTTTATTACATTCTATAATTTTCCATTCAATTCAGCTTGATAAATACAGCCTTTGTTTTGACTCAGCAACAGTCATTGTAATTCTCCCTCAATGACACACTATTTTATCAAATCGTACCTTTTATCAAGCCTTCAAGAAAACCTTGCTCTGCAGCAGAATTTATATCTATCAAATGTCCAGATAAACTCTCACAGTTTTTCTAAAAATATGCATATTTTGTTATAATACAAGAACATATGGCGTTCATTTTTATTATAAAACAAGAATATATGGCGTTCATTTTTATTATAAAACAGGAATATATGGCGTTCATTTTTATTATAAAACAAGAATATATGGCGTTCATTTTCATCATAAAACAAGAATATATGGCGTTCATTTTTATTATAAAACAAGAATATATGGCGTTCATTTTTATCATAAAACAAGAATATATGGCGTTCATTTTTATTATAAAACAAGAATATATGGCGTTCATTTTTATTATAAAACCGGAATATATAGCGTTCATTTTTATTTCAAAACAAGAATATATGGTGTTCATTTTGTTATAACACAAGAACATAAAACGTTTATTTTCATACAAAGAATACTCAGAAAAAATGAAATACTATAAAAACTCGATATTGAGACTATCTTCGGGACCCAAAATATCGGTCGTAATAATGAGGTGGTCTCATTATCAATTTGAATGACAGGGGGGTTACTGAAATCCAGCTCAAAATAAGTGGTCGTAAAAACAAGGTGGTCGTAATATCAAGGTGGTCTCAAAGTGAGGTTTTACTGTTTTTTGTAAAATAAGGTACGCCGACCTACCGACTCAATATTTTTGGGTGTGTTAGCACAAACCATGTGTTTCTCTTTTGGCTTAAGTTCATGTATTACAACATGTAGCGATTTGATCTAAATCATAATCAACGATGTTTGTGTGGAAAGGTATTCAATGCAGTTGACTGGTTTGAACTACGAAATGGTATATTTTTTAATGTACCTTCTCATTCTGAGTTTGTCATTATATAATTATCTGACGTAGATATGTTTATGCTGCATGATGGTTAGTTCCATTGCTTGGAAATAAAATACTATGAACTCGGTCACATAATTATGCAATACCATTCACGGAATTTCTGATGGAATATTCACTTACCAAAAAGCTGTATGCAGTACGTTTTAAACAAGCACATTATTTAAATGTATACGTAATATTACCTTTGCGTCATACCAAGTCATACGAACAGTTTCAATGTAATAGGTTGATCTACCGAAAATTGCCGCTGAACATACGAGTAACTTATCAGCAACCCATTGACCATCCTGACGACATTTCAGATTTTCCATAGTGCCTTCTTTGCAGCTCTGACGTATTCTGCTGTCAAGTGAAAACATGTTTCCAAGGAAATCTGCATTTGGTCTCCGACAACCTAATATCAAAATAAATGACCGTTATGGACTATGCATTACATTTGTCTTACTAGCGCATAGGTTTGGTAATCACGTGATGTTATCACGACCTCCGGAAGTGGTATTTCGCGAGTATAAAATATAGAACCTTTGCGAATTTTAATTTCTGACCTTGTCGCGAAATCATTAATTCACAAAATGATTCAGGGTGAAGGAAGTCCCGAAATAAACATCTCGCGAATATAAAATGATTTACAGTGAATGAAATACAAGTATGCGCTAGATGAGACGAGAAATGGTTACTACAAATACAACAAGCCAATTCTATAAACTATGTACATTTGAAGTATCTATACAATGCGATACCGCCATCAACCAGAACTTGGTAGTTTGATATGCGTTTATGCCTAAAACAATATTTTGTGATGCGGCCACAGAATTACTGCAGAGGAAATGTTACCGCTATACAACTAAGGTCTTAAAATGGCGTCTGTCGGAGACTGTCTAGAGTTTGCATTGCAGAATAACTAGTGTCGTGTCCTTCAAACAGTGTGTGATACTTTGTTTTATACAGTACATAGTATACTATCAACAGCAGCTCGTAAAGAAAAAAAACTTGGCAATTTATTCATGGGGGCCGCCATATCTATGTAGCTGTGTTGACCATTATTTAACGAAAATATAAACGATTTGTTGTCTCCTGGTGTTAATTACTGTTGTTATGGCTTCTGACTAGTAATCACCAACCCCTCACTGCTGTGAGTTCGATTCCCACCAGTGTCAATATTTTACATTTGAGGAAACTGTCCAACAACTCAAGGGCGTTCCTCCGCCGTTAAAGCAGAAAAGTGCAAAATTAGACCCTAAAAATACGTTACTAATCAAATGTACAGGTTTACCTGAGTTTCTGCACATACTGATTTCACTTTCCAAAGTATCATCAACTTGGCATTTCCCATAATCGTTACACGTGTCACATACATTTGACGTAGCCTGTGGTTTTACATCAATGTTAATGCTTGTATATTAATGTAACACACTTTTCATAAAGAGAACGTTATAATTACGTATAAGAAAAAAAAACTTGACAGTTTATACAATTTTCATTTGTCAGATTTTCCTTAACTGCAAATGCAAAGATAGCTCTGGAATAAAATCCGTTATTAAAATATTTTGAAATTCAGAGCTGATAAATACATGTAATTAAAAAGCAGGTTTGTGTTGTTATTTAAGCATTAGTTTGATTTTGGTGCTGCGCAAACAAAGTCAAGTATGTCGTCCTCAACAGAAACAATAACAATTTGTTGTCAGTGACGTCTTATTACAAACATTGTCTGTCTGTGAAATATACTAACACGCACAAACTTGTTCTATCATACCGAGGTGTTTCCATTATAAAGCGTACTTCACATTGTATGCAATTTCTATCATGAAAGTTATTACCTCAGTATGTAAGTCACGGTCCCCCCCCCTAAACGTGCTAATTTTTGAAGGGTATTTACAGATTATAACTAACACAAGTAGTCTAAATCTAACCATAAAATCCGTGAAAATTGCACCCTTAAAATTGTCACTTATTTTCACGACCTAAAATTTACCTATTTGATAGTACCAACCAAATTATTATATTTCAATTTTATATCTTAAACAATATGCAGTCTATTCTTATCCCGTAAAATATCTTAAAGATTTTGTATTTCATCAAATCGCACTTACTGGAGTCCACTCCCACTTCTTCCCAAATATGTAGCCAGGCTTCGTTTCACTCACTGCTATGATGTCTTTTGTTCCGTCAACTGTTCTTATTAGATCACATTTCTGAGCACGAGCTTCATAATTTATATATTGACAAGCTTTCGTGAATTTACACGCTTCCACACATTGTTTGATACTGACCTTTACCATCCATTCGAACGTGTATAAGTTTTCACCCCGATAGAGGTTAAGCCATGTGCCGAAATGAATGTGTTCCCTACCCAATGATATAGACAACTGCACTAAAACCATTAGACAGAACAATTTTTCGGCTCGACCATTCATTTCTGTCTGACTATAATTTTAAATTCGTCTTTCATGATAGTCCTTCATTTCTACTATATTTTGTATCAATATCCGCGTCGCAAAACCTTGTATTCAACGTATGCAATATTTCCTTGATAAATTCGAGCACAAGTTCTTATATTAATGTCTGCATTTAGGTTTTAACTTGATGTAAATAATTCAAGGCATGCACGGGCATAATCTTAGTACATACTTAAGTTATGGTATATTTATAAACATACATGTACCTTTCGGCGAAATATCAGTTTCAAGAAACATTTAATTTCCATTTAGCCCAACACTGCCCGATAAATCAATACAGGATTTAGTTTTATGACAAGATTCTTTTAGATATCCATTGTCGATAAAAAAATATATTCATTAAATACCAGAAATATTCTCTTAGGCGCTTATTTAGAATTCATCTGTTACCTTTAACACATGAAGATTTAGCATAACACTTGTAGATTTATGATAATGTCGTTGTTCCAAAGCTATCAATGATTAAACATTTCGTAAACGGCTAGTTACAATATTACGTAAAATACATTGAACAGTACCATTTTGTACAAATACGGCATCACCAATGTTATAATAACGTCAATTTAACATCAGCCTTAATGTCACAATCGCCTAAACAAATAGTTCATCTTTCCACCAAAGTGCACTTGTATTTTATGCAAGTACAGCCATCGACTTTTAAGGAATGTATTCTCAATAGCTTCATATTATTGCTAATTTTATTGTATACACCAGAGTCGCTTCTCTGCAAGTTTATGCCCCCCCCCTCTCTACGGTACGTTGTCGTGACTAACACCTTGTTTATGATACATCAAAAATCAGAAAATCCAGTTGTTTCTCTTTTGTCAACGAAATTTGTTAGACGTGTACATTCCATTAAAATCGTTGAAGATTTAATCAAAGGAATAGATAAATATTGAGATTGTTGAGTGATTTTAGAATATAATGCGTGAAAGCAAATGAATTTACAGTAAACCCTCACAAAGCGACCACCTCAATATTACGACTGATTTGTTACCACGACTACTTATCTTTGGACGAGCTTTTTCAATAACTCCCTTGATAATAATGATTCAACTTGTTGATGAAACCACCTCATTATTACGACCAACTTTTCAGGTCCAGATGGTGGTCTCATTATCTCAGTTTAAACCCCTGGCAGCCTCGTCACAGATTGTTATAGTGGTACTCCCCTGGGAGATTGATTTGGTCCTCTATATTTGTATGTTCCCGTGTTTTGTTCGGGTTTTGAGTATGGGGATTTTCGAGGAGGTATTGTTTGAAGGAAGGTGAAATTTGTTTTTGTGTGACTTCTTTTTTCATATCTATACCCAATAGATTTTGATATGTGCTGTGTGCTAGATATGTTTAAGATGTGATGTCGAGTGTGTGCCAAGGTTTTATATATACACAGTCAAACCTGCTTTTGCAGTCACCTTCGAATAAAGGCCATCCTGTGAATAAAGGTCATTCTTTGAAAAATGGTCATCGATTATTTAGAACAAACTATAAAGACCATCTGTCAACAAAAGCCACATTTTGTGTTTCCGATGAGTGGCCTTTGTTCAGTTGTTTGACTTTGTGCTTTATTAAATAATATTACAATGATAAACTAAGTTAAATGCATTTGACAAAAAACGATCAAAAAAGGTTTGATCATTATCATCAATGAAAGGAATGAAAATAGATTTATCATTATGTTTCAGTCTCAAGTCTACCCGCCTACTAGCTCATTAGGGAGAGTGTTGTTCTACGTACCAGGAAGTCGTGAGTTCAAAGCCTAGACACGGCCCATGTTCATTGTGACATCTGGTTGGAGGCATTACGTCTAAAGTCATTCATTCTCCACCGTTGATTCGAGTGGTTCGTTGGTAGAAGTAGGCAATTACTCGCAAAGGACAATGTTAGTACTGGCATAGAAGTATGGAACACTAGTTAGATTAATAGCACTGTCGGTATGAATAACGGATTTATGTTGTTGAAACCAAACGATTTTTAAATATATATGTGGTTTCAATAGTACGTTTTGGGGCTGAAATACATTGTGTTAACGAAAATTCGACGTAAACATCGAGAAACTGAATTATATATTTGCACATTGTATGATGTTTTGACGTACATATCATATTGTTATATATTATAGGTTCAGATTACAAATTTATTCATTTTGAATATATTCAAGTTCATTTTTGCAGTGAAATACAACTTTATACTGTACTACGAGGGGCTTTTCTATGTATACTTCAATTATTAATAATCCTGCATTCGAATGAAATATGGCATTTTAATACCAATTGTTTGTACACTGTTGAATATTTGATAGTATTATTGCATGGCCTTCTCTTATGTCGGTGTTTTATGCAGTATTGGTTTGTTTTCATTCATTTTGAACGTATGAATAAATCTGTGTATAAACAGTTTTATCCTGTCCAGACAAATGCAAAATATGGTGTATTACGAAAGATGACAAAAGCCCTGTAAACATGTTTAACTATCCTTGGATTTTATACCAGGTCCTTCACTGAATTACTTTTTTTAAATTTTTTATTAGTAATGTGTGGATTCATTTCGAATTGTAATGGAGTATTAGATGTGTTTAATATTTATTTCGTTCATGAAATCTCACAATTATGCATGCTTTACTAATACGGTGTCATTAACTTGTTGAAACAATGGTCAAAGTTGACATGGGTTCATTAAAGTTTAAACATGATCAAATCACTCATTGTGACATAGTTTACAGTTTCAGTTTCAATTTATTGACTAAATATGTACAAACCAAGTTTGTTTCTAATTGTATATTAATTTGACAAACATTTTCATACACGTACGAAACTTTGCACTAACTGTAACAATGATCAGTGATTAAAATTCGTGAAAACTGGTGACTCGAAATTTTGTTTTCGGCAAGATATGAGCATTCCACTTGCCGATAATATAAGCTACGATATCGAGCTTAACAATATGTTTAGTGAGTCTGTTTATTTACGTACATGTTATGTAGTCACCTTTGTTACTTACAATTCACAAGTTAGTCAGTGTTAAGATTCTTTATTTATTTGATGTTAGTAGTTTAGGGTCAATAGTAAAGTGCTCAGGATGTAGGATTTCATAGATTTCATAGTAATACAATCTGTACAGAGGGAACTGTGGAAATGTTTTGTTAGCAGTACATATGCTTGAGTTCGTTCTTTACATAGTTTATGGTACTTGGTGACTGCGGGTATGTGTCTAATTGTCTTTGTATAGAATTCAGTTTTTTATGTCAAAATTCGACCTAAAGCTGCATGTTGTTTTGGTATTCCAGTTCTGTATAATTAAATTGTTGTGTTGCTGATCAATGCTGGAAGATACTTGTTTAAAATTAAGTGTCCAATGCATTACGTTGTGACAATCAGAAAAAAAGAGAATCGGATTCAATGACTTCGAATTCTATCACATGGTTAAAGGATTCGGCTGCCGTTATTGAAAAATCAATTACATGTACTAATTTATCTCTAAATGTATAATGACCTATATTTTTTATCTTTTCCAATTCTAGAGTTTATAATGAAAAGTTATTACTTCTACATATATTTATCAAGCGGAAATCTTGGCAGTAACCTTAGTAATCTTGGCAGGGTACGCCATACTAATTTTACTGTTCGGATAGCTCGAACTTAGACTCTTAAATTCGTCTCAAATACTTTTTCTTGCTCACGATATTATCGTGAGAAGTCCCTATTAAAACTGTACGAGGTACCCTTCAGCTTTTTTGTGCTAGCCAAAATGTCAACAATATCAAAATAATGTGTAAAGGCTGTTTTTGCCATGAGTAAATTTGCCGAGCCTGTGTGATCTAATCACTTCAAGATGTGGTAGACCAAGATTGGAAATAACAATAAGTTTTAGATCTTGTCTGTACAATCACCCTTACGAGATTCCTCAAATCCGCCAAATATCAAATTATTGTGACTACAATGAGTCTGTATGTCAATGGATTTGTACTCCAATAGTAGTAGTCCTTGGTGATTGTATACCTTTCTTTAACTACTCAAATGTGTTGTGTAGACATAATAGAAAAAAAACACGAATTGTAAGTAGAATATTACACTAGTTACTTGTATCTGATTAATTGCATCAATAATTATTTTAGATTTGAATCTATGTATAATTGAAAATTGAAAGACAACTCGGTACACATTGGAAACAGAGTTAGCAATCTTAGCTAAAATATTTCAAAATCCAGTTCGGTTATTGCACGTCATGTTTTAGTCTGTATGTGTAAAAACATCTTAGAAACACTTTCTGTGTACGATACTAGGCCCGCATTCGTCATATTCTTGTGTAGAGATCCACATTTGTTTGAAGGTAGACAAAGAAGATAATATAGACCCACCAATCCACACCGAGTATTTTCTCTCAGGTGGAGCTATAACTTTGACCTTCATACTGCTCGGTACCAAGTTCTCTAGTTCTTTCTTTATTCTGTCAGCCATTCCAGGAAACATAGTGCAACCACCCGATATCACTACTTTATAGAACAGATCTTTTCTAATATCAATGTCCGATTTCATGACACTATTGTACAGCATTTCATGTACTCCTGCACTCTCCATACCAATGAATGAAGGTTGAAACATTGGTTCAACACATCTAAATCTCTCATTACCAATTATGATAATCTGTCCGTCTGGAAGCGTATAACTTTTCTCAATAGCTGAAGACTTTGCTACTGTAAACATTTCTTGTTCGAAATCTAATGCACAGCAGCACATCTTCTCTTTAATATCCCTGACGATCTCATGCTCTGAATATCTTGTAAAGCTGTATCCACGTTCACTGAGAATTCTCTCTAGATTTGATGTCAGATCTCGTCCAGCGAGATTCAATCTTTCTATGGCGTGCGGGAGAGCGTATCCTTCATATACAGGTACACCTTGAGACACACCATCACCAGAATCAAACACCACACCTGTGGTCCTCGATTCTCCATACAAAGATAATACGGCTTGCATAGCTACATAGAATGCCGGGGTGTTGAATGTCTCAAACATAATTTCGGTCATTTTTTCTCTGTTAGCTTTAGGATTTAGTGGTGCCTCGGTATGAAGGACAGATTGCTCTTCCGGCGCCACTCTTAGCTCTGTGGAGAATGTATGATGCCATATCCGTTCCATATCGTCCCAGTTGGTCACAATACCGCGTTCCACTGGATACTTCAGAGCTAGAATTCCTCGTTTCCTTTGAGCCTCATCTCCGACAAATGCATTTTTTCCACCCTGGGCTTTCCTGCAGGTGTATTTAGGGTGAGCAACCACCGCAGGAAAAACAGCTCTGGGGGCGTCATCTCCGGAAAACCCCGCCTTACACATACCGGAACCATTGTCAATGACGACACAATCGAGCTCATCAACGTAGTTATACATGAGTCTGAAATATTTTGAATAAACAAATGAAAAGGATTCCCAGTAAAAACACAAACAAAACTAATCTTCCCCAAAGCCCACTAATCCTCACTGAAGCATGCATACAAACACATTTTCCCTATGGGGTATCGGCCGCGGCCATGGTCCAGCGGTTATAGCGCTGGACTTAGATCCGGGTTCGAATCCCGGTCGCGGCATACCCTTCTATGAAAATTTTACAAAAATGTCGATTTTTCTCTATATGTGGAGAAGTTGTCGGCTCCTTGTGGAAAGGTAAGTTTGTTCTGGTTAGTATACAGTCCAGGAAAACTGGTTTGGTGAACCGGTCGCCGTATATAACTGAAAAATCATTGAAAACGGCGTTAGACCCCGGTGACAATATGTCACATAATACAAAATAAAGCAATGGGGTATCGCCATGGAACAGTCTGCAGCAAAGCAGCACTACAATACACAAAGTTATAGAATAGTTGAGGAAAGTCAAAAATCACTACTGGTTGCTTCATAGTTTTAATTTTAGAAAATACAGTCATGTATTTAATATTAGCCACTTCTAACTGAAAGGTTTGGCCAAAATATTTACAGTGTAAAAAATAAATATGTACAGTGTAAACTGACTGTCGTTCAATTTCAATCAGAAATAAAAATGACAAAAAATAAATAACGTGTCGTTTTGCATGAATTATGATGTCGTTAAATTATGATAATATCAGAATACGACTTTTTCACAATATCTGTTGTTCGTAAAATTCTATTTTTTAGTACATGTAGAATTAAAACGATAAAGTAATGTACATGTACTTACATTGGTTTTAATTTGTCTGCTTGTATATCAATCCCGTTTCGTTAGATCCATTGACTGTGTGTTTATTGTTAAACTCGATTTCATAATGTTAGGATCGGTTATAGATCTACAATACTTTGTCGTTTGAAATTTGAACAAACACAGAAGACATAGTTCTAAATATAGCAATGATAATGATTCTCATATAAATCCAAGTGGATTGACAAGGTTATTTACACAAATCACATTTAGGGGATTTCAGTAATAAGCTGACATATTCTATATATATATATATATATATATAGAATATGTCGGCTTATTTATAACTAGTGTTGATACAAATAGATATGAACATTTTCAATAATTGAAAATATCTATAAACTTCAATAGACAGGCATTCACTAATCCATATAAGGAAGTTACCGTATATTCGGTCGAATAATTTCAACCATTTGACCATATATTGTATAATTCAGCCTAGATTCTATTCATCACGTATTTGTCCAAGCGCAGCTTCAGGGGGGGGGGGCGATGCCGGCTTGCGCCCCCTCTAAACTCTGGCAACATAAGTAAAAACAAATGTCAGTTATGAGCTGATTTTGTCCAACTAGACTTTACGCCCCAAACCAAAAATCCTGTATCCGCCCCTAAATCATTAGTTTTTCAATCTTGTTAAGATCAACTGACTTCGCATGATATTAGTATATTTGAAATCTGAGATTTATAGATATATCAGGTGAGATTTTGGTCATTTTGTATGTAACTACTGGTAACATGCTCAATAGAAATAGGGTACGTAGGGATTTTTTGGATTTTTTTACTATTATTATATTTGAAGGCATAAAAGTGAGACAGTGAATGTACCGTTCCTCGGGCGTAATAAAAAGTCTAGGATAGCAGAGAAAATACTCGGGTTGGTCGGATAACCAGAAACAATTTTTACGCCTAATTATCCTCGTCCAAACATGCTTATGTATTCTTACAAACTTAAAATTTTCAATACACTTACTTTTGTTCTTATCAGTGTATCAAATTAAGCGTAAAGCGCCCCTAGATACAGTTTAAGCAATACACAAGGCACGAACATTATTTACTAACAATGCATTGCGACGCATTACAGTAAAACGCAGCTAGAGTGAATACCTGGGGACCCAAATACTTACATGCACTTTAGTACATTCATTTTTTGCACTATATCCACGAAATTGAAGTGAAGAAAGGCGTGTCCAGGGGTTAATAAGTACTCCATTGTATGCGATCCTTCACCATATTCTAGTTCATTTTAACCGTCTTGTACTGTATTAGGATATTTATTTCCATCATTAATCCGATTAGTCTGTTAACTAAACATAATATTCAAACGTAAAACTTTTGCCCACAGCTGTAAGAATATTGAACCATCGATCATGAATATATATCTGGACAATCTAATCTGTGTTATTGTAATTAAGATTATTCAAACTTATTCAACAAAAAACCTCCAGAATCACCTCAAGGCAATGAATTACAAATAAATACATCAGTAGTTTTATTAACATTACCGGAGACAGTGGTTACTGTTAGTTTATATTTCTGTAAGCATCTGTTCGAAGTAGCGGTAGCAAGAAAGAGGGAAAAATGCATTTCATTGCCTTTGTGTTTTTTCCTATGTTTGTGTTCTTCTTTCCATTGTTAACATTCCAAATGTACAAATAAATAGGATGAATAGGAATGCAAGAACACGTTATGTTGTCTTGGTAACAGGCGGATCTGGCACCCTAGGTAGACACGTGGTTGGACTATTACAGACGCGCGCAGATCACGTGACGGACATACGTGTGCTTGATTTACAGCCATTCCGAAACTCACCAGGTAAAATTATATTAAAAAGTCTGATAACTTTAATAGATCAGTTAGTTCAACGGTTACTTCATGTCAACGATATATATTACCAAATTTCCTCTAACGTCGTCGGCCGTTATGACAGCTAGGTTACAATTGAATGAGTAACATGGAACAGCCAATTGTTATTTATCAGAGGATAATGTATCGATTATCTAATTCATTGTAATAGCGTTTTACAATACGACGATGTGTTTACCCAGCGAGTAATTCTCTACTGCTTACCAATACAAATCTAATGCGCTCCATAGGATGCTTATTCTGCAAATCTGCGACGATTTCTTCACGTGTAATCTTCACAATAATCTTCACGTGTGAATAAGAGCAGGTTCGTGTGGTATGGATATGAAAAATCCTGTCAGTGTTTTCAGAAAAAAAAAACATATGATTCACTCCGTCTCGAACTATGGCCCTTAGATCAACAATCGAACGTCCAACTAACACTAACTGAGCTATCCAGATTGATTGTTCTATAATCGTTTTATGTATAAAATCTTTTTTCATTTCAGCTTATATATCCTGTAAACCAGTACGTGAATATATTGGCGATGTCTGCGACGAGACATTAGTCAGGGAAGCGTGTTCTGGGGTTACAAGTGTGATACATCTGGCAAACTCTGACGATTTTTCACCCGTACCTAACATCAAGAAAAGTTATCGAACTAATGTTGAAGGTATTGCAATTTTAAGCATGAATTAGGTATCATCAAGTCAGTGCTAATATCCGCCGGTGAATAGAAACGACGTGCATAATAGCCATCTCTAATATTGACGACTTTTATACTCTGCCAGTGCAATATATGCAATTTCAGAAACTGATGATTAGTCATGTTTACGGTTACTTGAACAAAAATATGGAAGACAGGTCGCAAAACTTTTTTTAACATACCTTTTATTCTTTCGAGGTACGATTCGTCCCCAAATAGTTTCGTACTTTGGATTTTGTTGTCAGAAACTTTAACGCCGGCGCAAAATAGGGTCGATCGAGTAACTGTAAACACAACTATTTTTTCTGCATTTAACTCAATATACTTGCTTTTTCCCTTCAGCATCTTTTGGGTAATTTTAAATGTACCCTTTAAATTTCATTTGAAAACTAGAGGTAGCAAGGTTTTTAAGTTCAAAAAGTGTTATCTTAGCTAATACATATCTATGAAACAAGTACGGGTATTTTGCGTTTTAGGCAAAATCGACT
This sequence comes from Lutraria rhynchaena, assembly GCA_008271625.1. Classification (NCBI taxonomy): domain Eukaryota; kingdom Metazoa; phylum Mollusca; class Bivalvia; order Venerida; family Mactridae; genus Lutraria; species Lutraria rhynchaena. Next base: position 2,046,844 of record VIBL01000068.1, read on the forward strand.
AATGTCGTGTTTATCATATTATTGTATGATCAAACATCCCACTAACGCCAACATTGCAGGCACTCGAACGCTGGTCAAAGTCTGTAAGGAGACTGGGGTGAAGAATGTCATATTTTGTAGTTCTGTTGCCGTACTCTATGGTTTCAATGAAATCTTGAATGGAACCGAAGAGAACATGAAATCTCCAGAACAGTTTTACTTCTCAGCTGATGGAGAAACTTTGTCTCATGCTGAACAAATCGTGCTTGATAATAATGGTAAGATTGCAGACAGGGTGTTCACAAAGACTGCAATACTGTGTCTGCAAATTACATGTACTGTAAAATCTCATTTATCGACCACTTTAATATTAAGACCATCTGAATACCAAACCAAATCAATTCAGGACCCGTATCCAATATTTCCCTATACTTCAATATAATTGTTAGATATTTACATAGTATTATTGTATTACATATAATAGATGACAGCAATAAATTTGTAGTCGTCAGTGTGTAGATAAAATGATAAAGAAGCACATGCCATCACGTTGCGAGTCTTACAGCTTCTAATTCTTTTGGAATTCAAATACTACGAACCAAACGGATAATTATACAACATCAGATATTAAGACCATTTCATTTGGTCTAAATGTAGTCTTAATATCGAGGTTTTACAACATTTTGTTATTTATATCGTACTTAAATTCGCCTGTACAGTTATGACATATATTTATTTGGTTTATAATCTATGGAATCATTAAGTTGTCATTGCTCGTGGACTGTTCCTATATATTCATTCTAGCCATCTCATATATAAGTACATGTATGTTAATTTGTGCTACCGTTTGAAGATCGTTTTGTTTAATTTCGCCTATTTGATACCATAGTAGTACATCTTGCAGACCTTTTGGTCCATAGCGATATATCCCTAACAATAGCCACCCATCGAATGTATCAATTGTCTGAGAAATTGCAATAAACATTAGGCAAAAATAAAAGCAGATATAATGAAATATTTCATAATCGAGGAATGCGCTCTCAATGTCCATTGCCAAGTGTTCGATATTTTTTTCAATCGTCACAGGAAGTTATATGCACCAACACAACCATTATAGATCACATTTCAATAAAGCACCGTGATATATATAAAGCGTGTTATTTTTATGTTTTTGACTTCCTTCAGATTCAACAATGAAAACAATGTGTTTACGCCCAGTTATGCCATACGGAGAAAACGATGAAAGGTTTTTAGGATGTCGTATATTGACGGGATACTACTTCCCTGATTACCAATGTCCGGACATAAAGAACTGGGCTTACACTGGCAACATTGCCTGGTCTTTCATTTGTGCTGAGGACGTACTGAGACTAAACTGTAATAAGGAGGCGCCTGGGAGTGCTCTATTTATCGGAGATGACACGCCCACACAGACTTCCTCCGACATTTCGTTTCTGGAATCCGTCATGGAAGAGTGTGAACTTCAACCAATCTGGGTACGGGTCTATCGCACGAGCGTCGCTGTATGTATGCACATATTGTACATTATCTTGTCTATCTTATCATTGTTTGGTTACAGAAAATACCGAATAGATATTTGGAGATTTCAGAGTACCAGGAAAACAGTGCTGGTGAGTCACGAAGCAGCAAAACGTATAATAGGGTACAGACCTATTTATACACCAAGTCATGCTAAGAGGAACACCAAACAGTATATAGAGTGGAAGAAAAAAACCCATTCACAGTTAACCCCACATTGTGTGCAAAATTTCTTAAATACGTTGGAACCTATGAAGAAAGTAAACAGAACATTCGTAGGGCATGTTGGCTTTAAAGACTTTTAGAAATGGACATTAATTATTTCTGTATTTATATATGATATACAGTCTATACTTCTTCATCTCTTTGTAAAATAGCCTCAACAATTAGTATACATTGAGTTCGTAGTATAAAATACGTTTTTTTTCTGGGGTTTATTACAATTCTACAAGCAGATGTTTTCATGGATGGAAGTACATTGTATCACAGAAAGACCATTTCACGTACCAGTAAATGCATGCATACATACATGTACTTACTGTTCAATAATCAAACGCCTGAAACTTTTCCCTCAGTAATGTTGAAAATTAAACATTTGAGATTTCAGTTACAGTAAATCTTGACTATGAGACTTGTCGGCCCAAAAAATCGGTCGTAATAATGCGTTGGTTTCATTACCAAGTCGAATTGCAGCGGAGTTATCGAAAGCCGGTCCGAAAACATGTGGTCTTTAATCTTGTTGTGCCACGGTCATTCGGACATCGTGATGACGTCCTGTGAGCACGTTTCCCACATACATTGTTTGATAGTCAAACATCCGTACATCAAATGGTTCATATGTTAAACGTTTATGACCAATATAATGATTATATGAGAAAGAAACATGCAAAGTTTCTTTTGCGTTCGAGTATTAATGCGCGTTGTTTTATACAGTGAAAGAAAAGCAACTGAATCAGAAACGCGAAATACTACACGGAACAAGTCATTACGCATTTGATCCACCTAATGGTTAGAACCAAACTAAGATCATGATTCCCAGCGAATAATATTGCCGAGTAAGCCGTGCGGTGTACGGACGTGCGTTGCCATGCTTTAGTATGACGGGAGCATGCTGGGGAATAAATGCAGACCTGTTTACTTCCACGAATTCGCCGTGGTTTCTACAGATTTTGATATGAAACTCCGTAATACGAACGTGGAACGATAAACTACGAAATTTCGTGGAAAAAAACAGTAACATGGTTCTTTTTAGTCATTTCATTTTTTCATAGCAAAGGGAGACAACGCGTACGCTACTTAAACGATATATATACGTGTTGTCTCCCTTTGAGTTGTTAGACGCTTATTATTAGTGCGGTAGACGCTTTTTAAAAGCGTTCGCAGGCACCCAGATGTAATATTATAAATATCGTACAAACGATATTCAGACGATAATTGTGACGTTGAAAGTGTTAATTATTAATGTGATTTGTGAGGAATGCATGCAGATTTATATAAAAAAAACTATCTGATACTGACTGACAATGAAAACTATTGATAAACGGGGTAAACAGGTCTGTAAATGGAAAAGCTACTGGTCAGCAAAAAATGTTAGCCCCGGTATTTTCGACGGTGTAACCTGAGACCATTATACACATGTGTATAATGGTCTCAGGTGCAACCATACTTTCTATTGTCGCTCTGTTATAAAACGATACATCAACAAATTGCATTCATGAATTTTATCTACCATTGACGATCGTTGGGATCACATTAAACTGCCTGACCTAGTTTCTAAAGCTGACAAAAGATGCAAAATTGAGCGTAACAGAAAAAGTTGCTAAATGACCTTGGCTGTTAGACTGATGTTGAACCCCAGTGAAAAAAAATCCCGAAAAAACTGCCTGGTTATTAGAGGTGAAACGATTAATCGCGATCCATTGCGAACCGCGATTTTTCATGCTCGATTCGATTCGATTCGATTCGATTCAATGACGGCAATTTCGATTCGATTTTTTTTTGGTAATACCTACTTTCATTTTCCGTAGTATGCGAGTCAAAATGACTGAAATCTAACGAGATCAGCATTCTTCTCGTGTCGTCAGGCTCTTTACTGTTTCAGTTTTTCCTATTCACAAGTTTTATGTTTCGTTTGTTCCATTGTTTACAGTATTTAAGAAAATACATTCCATCGTAAACTAGTGGGATAGCTATTTTATTCTTGTCCTATTTAATTCCTTTTAAAATCGAAAATCGAATCGAAAAATTGAATCGTGGGATGAAAAATCGAAATCGAATCGAATCGAAATTTTTTGAATCGTTTCACCTCTACTGGTTATACAAATTACACTCAGATGTATCTCACTTGATCTTACAAATATTTACCTGAAAATACCCTCAAACGCATGGACTAGACAGATAATACTCTAAACAATACAGACATCTTATTATATTACATTATAATTCAACATGCAATTCAAGGGAGGCATGTTGATTTTATCTTGCATCACATTAACACTGTTCAGACAATTCAAATGACAAAACCAGAAGCTTGGATGTAGTGAACTCAGACATATTGAAGAACTAGATACTGTGAAGCATCTGTTTCCCTGAACAAGGCGTTCTATATTTCATTCTTATGGATTAATATAGGGAAATATGGACGTAATGAAGAAATCCATCAAATACATTCTTTCATTTGAAATACAGTAAAATATCGACATTAAGACGACTTTTGGGACCAGTACAATTGATCGGTCACAATATCAAGTTGTAATATAGAGAAAATATTGAAAACCAGTCCAAAATAAGTGGTTGTTATAAAAAAATGGTCTTAATACTGAGGTGGTTACAGAAAAGATTTCATTGTTTTACAGTAAATGAAATGTTACATAAAATAAGAAATACATGTACATGTGTAAGCGAAGAATTGTATTTTATTTTGATGAACCTGAGATACATATATGTATAGAAATCTATGTAAAAATACACACACATAATGATATACAGCAGTACACACAAATTAATAAGAAGAATTTGAAAACCAGAAGTAAATGCTAAACTTCTAACATGGAGTCCTTCAGATAATTCCAATAATAATTATAGCCAAGGGATTAGCATTTATTTTGTGCTCGATATACCAAATTAACGATCCTTGCATTAGCCAAGTAAAACAATACACAGCTAAGAACAAAAACTGATAGGACCTCAAAAACTCTGCAAGATAAAGCAGGAACTTTGACATTAATGCTTGTGATAACAAAGTTCTGTTGTATTTAATAATGTTAATGTAAAACTAGAGGATCTTTTAACATTTATCAAGTAATGACAATTAAAGGTAGACAATTCAAATGATTTCAAGGCCAGTTTAGCTGTCTTGACCAATATAAAACATCTTGAGCATTGTGACTAGCAAGGGAAGGAACATATCTTGCAAGTCTGGATCTTTCCATGGACTTTCATTTTTGGGGGAGCACATGGATTTGACATAAATTTCATTACTTGTATTACACGCAAGATCTATTTTTAGCCCAGCAAAGTAGCATAGGTATTGAGCGTGTCTAGGCCACCCCCCTTCGGGGGGCGTCGGTTTTCGCTCGCTTCGCTCGCTCCAACCTCCCTAGACACGCTCAATACCTATACTACTGTTGTAAAAAAAATATATTTGGAAATGTAAAAAATATATACATACGAATGTACTGTAAAAAAAATATATTTGGAAATGTAAAAAATATATACATACGAATGTATGTAATATAAAAATAATAAATATAATATTAGTCGGAATTTATCCACTGAGGGGAATATGAAAAATTATATAGGTATGTCTAATGTTGGGTATTTCGGAGGTGGGTCATTTACTATAGTAATTTTATTGAATAAAATTAAGCATTTCCTATTTTTTTTTAATTCTGATAAAGCCTGAGCTTTACCTTCTTCAATAAGTTTTCTTCTATCTATCTCACTCAATCCTGATTGTTTTGAATGTATGATATCTTTTAGATTATTATATTTTTCTAGCTCGTCCAATATAAGTTTAAATTCATTTTCAGAAATTCTACCATCTGTCAAAGCCTTTGAAATTAAATCTTTTATACTATTCAATTTACTTTCGGCAATAGTTTCAATCTTATAATGTTTTTGTGTTTTTGTAAATAATTTACGTCTAATAAGTTTAACACAAGCACCCAAACTTCCACATACAACAGCGGCAATTTCTAATGGAAATAAAATTGGAACCGCCAAACCAATACCTGCTAAAATAACAGACATTGATATTAGAATGCTATCAATACCGTCGGTAATATTAATTCCACGTTTATATTTCTTATATAATGCTTTACGAGTATCTCTTTCGTTGATTAATGTTTTCTCAATTTCTGATATTTTCTGCAATCTATAATTTTGTCCTCCTTCATCTCTACCATCTTCACTGGGTAATTCTGGATATAAATTCGGAGCCGTTGGTTGTTTCATTTTTAAGGGAAAATTATATAACTTCCAATACGCAACCAATTGGTAATCCATTGTTGTTTATCTTCTGATTGTTCTCATCACGAACACTTATACTTAATTCCGAAATATTACCATGTGCCAATTGTTTGTATTCCGGATTATCAAAATGTGTATGGACAACATCACCAAACGCTCTATTCTCAACAGAAACAACACCAAGGATATTACTAGGAGCACCATCAAAGAAATTATAAGCACTATTTATCTGATCGAGATGAATATAAAGTTGTTTATAAGGTAACAAATTTATTGTGTTGGTACCATAGTGTGGATTTTCGGCATTTATAAATTTTTTCTTATTTCCAAATCCTAATATTCGGCATAAACCTTTGGTTATTTTTATTTCAGTGGGGGTAATTAAAGAAACAATACCATTTGTTTCGTTTACGGATAATATAATATTATTATTTAGAAATATATCTACTATTTCTTGAAAACTATAATAACCATTTGTAATCTTATCTGGACGTTCACCAGTTTTTTGAATATGTTCGTCAATTAAATTATACCAACCTATAGTATAAGTAAAACTCTTCAATCCAATTCTCATATTACTATATTTGTTATCTATATATTGTTGTAAGATTATTGTTTTATCGATATCGGAAATCGTATGATACATTTTTTAAAAATAAAAAAATGACACCAAAAGAATTTAAGTATAACGATGAAGCTCTTTATCCCGGTGTCGGAGTATTTAACAAGAAATCAATCAACATTATAAAACAAAATATTATTATTTCATCATCTGGAAAAAGCTTCAATGTAGATTTCCCAAATATATTCGAAAAATATATTTTACCACATGTAGCATCAAATGAAATAGTACAACGCTGGAATACAAACATTTTATCATTTTGGCAAAATCAACTAAATTTTGCAATATGGTGTGCTACTACAGGTTGTGGTATAGATTTGAACAACCATTTGAAACATGGTGGATTGACCGGATCATTATTTTTGTTTCATGTTTATTACCAAACAAGACGAATACTATTTGAATTATCTATTGCATTACCACAAGATAAAAGTTGGAATGCATTTAGTAGTGGGTATGATCGAGGTGCATATGAAAGAATATGTAAAGAGTTTGATGTAGATCCCAATTCGGACTGGAGACAAAATGATGGTCTTGGAATTATTTATACAACAAGTCATACAGCTTGGAAACGAACAGATTTTAGACATGATTATTCATCCCAACACGTTGTTAGTAGTACGGCAACCGATTTAGATTTATCAAAAATGACATTTGGACCAGAAGTGCCGGGTGGTAGACGTTGTGGTATTTCATCATGTGAATATTTACCACCTAAAAAAGTTCATATTGATTATATTCAACAATCGGATGATATTAAAGATGCATGGACAACATTTATTCTTGATGCATCAAATGGTTTTACGAGAGCAGGAATTGAACGGATTAATGAATCTATAAGAACTTATTGTTGGGCTATACTAAGTTCCCAGTCCCAAACAAGAACAACTATACTTGGAACAGGAACAGCTTTTGATGCTCAAAAACAATTCCTTGCAAATGTTGAGGATGCCATTAATAGTCCTGTGGATTTACCGAGTCAAATTTCAAGGTATCAAAACACATTAAAATATGCACGAAGTAAAGTTGACTATGTTTATGGAATTGGATTGTACATGTCTCCCAGTGATATGGAATTACGAATTGGGACAATTCAAGATTACAACAATAAGATTGTGGTAGCCACCGATAGTGAAGTGCTTGGAATAAATAATAGTGTGAATAACCAACCAATTCCACCGAAGCATCATGTAGAACTTATGGGAACTAAAACGAAGAAATCTCTTCCAGAACTTCCACCCAAACCAATTGAAACGAAAAAATCTATACCCAAATCTATCGAAACGAAGAAAGAGGCAGAACAACACGAAGAAAACAAAACAGCATTAATAGTGGGAAGTATAGTAATGGGTATTATTTTAATATATATCCCCTAGCGGCTGCATATAACAGTCCAACAACAAGAACAACTAAAGCCCATAAATGTTCTCCAAACCAATTAACAACTTTTCCAGTTGTTGAAAATAACCAAGACACAATAGAACCAATAATACCAGGCAATGCAGCTGCTGCTTTTCCTGCAAGATTGGCTAATAGTTTTCCAAGATTGGCTAATTGTTTTTTAATCCATTCTCTTATACCATCTTTTTTGGGGGGTTTGGGAGAAGGAGTAGGAATGGTTCCACCTCCACCTGTAGTAGGAATAATAGATTCAACAATAACACCAATAATCATACCAAAAGCAGTTAAAAGACTAACAATTGTAATTCCTTGTTCTCTGAATAATGTTTTAATTCTTTCAGCCAATGTTGTATCTTCATTTAATATTTTATGTATAGTTTCTTTTATTCTATTAATTTGAGTACGTAATCTATCTCTATTAATTTCAATTACTTCAAGTCTTGCACTTCTCTCAAGCTCTAAATCTCTTATTCTGCTACTTATTCTCTCTATTTGAAATTCATCATTATCCGATTTAGCTCGTTCCAATTTTTCTTTTTCTTTTGCCAAGTCTTTATTTGTTTCGGATAATTTTGCTAATTCATTTGCAGTCTCTTCTTTTACACTGGTAATAGCTTTAAGGATACCATCCATTTCTCTCTTTGTCATATCGGTTTGTATTCCTTGTTCACTATAAATTCCCCTGTATTGTTCGTCCAGTTCGTCAAAGAAAGTTGCCACTTCTTTCCTTGTAGTTTCGGCCGTATTGGGTATATCGGTCAATTCCACATTTTCAACAACGGGTAGGTTATTTTCTGTATTTTGTAATTTTTCAACAGCCTCTACCGGTAGTGGTTGTTTGGTTCCCCCTTCAATAAATTGTTGGAATTCCTTTCTACCATGATACACCCGACTAGCATGAGGTTGATAATCATCTACCCCCAAATCCCTTCTAACAAAATCAACACTATATTTCTTCTGAAGTGTGTCTAATGAATAAAATTGTATTTTTGCAGAAGGGCTTTTTGATGAGTAGTATGAGAGGGGGTAATCTCCATCCGGACCTTTAATATAAAGCACCGGTCTGTACATTCCATCCTGTTTCAAAAAGTAATCAATGTCAGGTCTCACTGGTTCTTGATTTCTTTTATAAAATTGTTTCGACATTATTTTTAACAAATAGTTCGTTTCTTTTTCCTTATCAGTTCCCGTTAAATTGTCCAACGCGTTGAATCGAACATTCAATGTTTTTTGAAACTGTTCTTCATCCATAGAAGATGTTTCCGATTCATCATCTCTATCATAATCATCATCTATTTCCGTATTATCCAGCTTCTCAAATTTATCATCCATTTCCGTATTATCCAGATTCTCAAAAAAATCATCTAAATCGGGATCATCCGGGTCATATATAGGATTTTCAAAGTCTATTCTACCACCACCTTCAGCCATTTTTAAAGTGAAAACGCTCGACTTGCTCTCTTAAAGTTAAAAAATATCCTTAAAAAATGTCGGCCTACGGAAACAAATTAAATCCATACAGAAAAATAAGAGAACCACGTGGTGTTAGAGGTATTCGTCAAAGTGTTGTAATTACCAATAATCCTTCAACTATTGATCAAAATCAACAATTGTTGGTGAGATTTCCTAATCTAGGTACTAATGATGTTATTGTTCCAGGTACAGTTAGATTGGCATTTGAAATTGAAATAAACTCTAAAGATGTAAATGCAACTATATTTCAAAATATAGGAAGATCAATAATTAAGAAAACCACAATTAGAATAAGTGGAAATGAAGTTATGTCTATTGATGATAGTGATATTTACCATTGTTATATTGATTTATGGAAATCACCAACTGAACGAGCAAATATGGCATACCAAGGCATCGGTAAACCCAATATGTTAAGACATAGGGTTGGATCCAAAAATGCTTCGGCGGACAAAGAAGATCAAGCTGTTGCAAAAGCATATGGAAATAGATTTTGTATTCCACTGGATTTTGAATTATTGAATACCCATATGCCATTTTATCAAGCTGGTCTTGGTGATAGACTTGAATATGAACTTACATTTAATGATTATAACAAAGTAATCAAATCATCAGATCCCGATTCAAGTTATTCAATCAAAAATATTTGCTTGGAATTTGATACAGTTTCTGATCCCGGATTCGCAAGACAAATAAGTCAACAAGTTGGTGGTAAAATGGTTGTTTTATATGATAGAATACTTAGACATAGAAAAATAACTAAAAACAAATCAGATACATTATGGAATATTAATCTAAATGTTCCTGCTGGAAGTATGAAAGGTATTCTAATGTTGTTTGAAGATCCGGAGAGAACATCAACTCAAAATTATTACAATCCAGAAATAACAAAAGTAGAAATGACAATAGAAGGTGTACCAAATCAACTATACAGTCAAGGAATGAAAGCATACCAACAGTGGGATGAAATAAATAAATTTTTTGCTTTGAATTCAAAACAAAATAAAGAAACAAATATGGTTATAAAAGATTTATATTTCACCGATACAACATTAGAAAAATATCTAACAAACAATTATGCATTGTGGTTGGATTTACGTTCAACGGATGATAACTCTCTTCATGGTTCGGGAAGAAGAATTGAAAATGCATCAGAAGGTATAACAATACAAATAACTAAAGAAGCAGGAGATGATGAAACAATAAATGTTTATCTATTTGTTATACAAGATGCACAAATTAATTTTGAAGATGGTAGATTTAAAGAAATTAGTTATTAATAAATGGAACTACCAAAATATCCACATTGTGCAATTATATGTGGTCAAACCGGTTGTGGGAAAACTGAATTTGTTTTAGATTTACTCGAAGGTGAATATAGAAATATATTTATGTATATCGTTATACTTTGTCCAACAATTCAATGGAACAAGGCCTACAAAAATCGTGAGTGGATTGGTGATGTTAAAAACCCAAAAACGAAGAATATTATAATTGTTAATCCAATAATTAAAGGGGAAGAAAAATTACAAGAACTACTAAGAATGTTCTTCAAAAAATATGCCGGTCATCCAACTCTATATATTATTGATGATTGCAGTGCTACAAAAGAATTAACAAAGAAAAAAGATATGTTATCGGAGTTGGCATTTTCTGGAAGACATGCCGAACAATCGGTTTGGGTTATATCACAAAGATACAATTCGGTTTTGAAAGATTTAAGAGAACAAACAAAATGGTTATGTATGTTCTACACCAAGGACAGGGATAGTTTTGAAAATTGTTTAAGAGAGAATGATGTTATTCCTACATTGGAAGAACGACAAAGAATAAAGGAAGAATTGAAAAAAATGAAACATAGTAAATTAATTTTGAAAACTGACCAACCTACCGATTATTGGGTAGTTGATTAAGTAATGCTTAAGCAATTCTAAGCAATGCTAAAGCAATGCTAAATTTACTTAAGCAATTCTAAGCAATGCTTTAGCAATTCTAAGCAATGCTTAAGCAATTCTTCTCGCTCACTTTAAGCGGTAGCTTAAGCAATGCTAAAGCAATGCTAAAAGCAATGCTAAATTTGCTAAAAGCAATGCTAAATTTGCTAAAGCAATGCTTAAGATATGTACGGAGAAATTGCTAAAAGCAATGCTCAAGCAATGCTTAAGTAATGCTCAAGCAATGCTTAGAATTGCTTTAGTAATGCTTTAGTAATGCTTAAAAATATACCTATAAAAATGGATGCTGAAGAATTGCTTAAGGAATGCGCTGGTGATCAAAAAGCGAATGATCAAAATATTGAAACAAAACGTGAAAGATTATCAGCTATCATTGCAGGTGGAGGAAGTAAACAATATCTTGGTAAAGACTTACAAATGACAGATATTGATACAATGACACCGGAACAAATAAATAAATTATATCGTAGATATGAAGCTAGATTGGGAGCAAATATGACAGATACATTGGGGAATACTTTTATTAATTTATATGTTATGGGAATATCAAAATATTTTAATACTGCCAATCCATCAAAACTAAAACAAGATTTGGAAGATGATCCATTTATCCATCATGCTTTGAATAGTACATGTTGTGAATTGTATTATAGATATGGAATGTATCTTGCACCTTTTACAACCATGATAACAACAATAAAACATATAGTCTCTGGACCTGAGGAGGAACCCAAAGACGAAGAAAAAAGTGAAAATATTACTATATAAAAAGATGAGCGAAAATATTACGAGCGAAGTCAAAACTAAAAATCCAAAAAGAGTATTAGCTGGTAAAAAAGGTGCTGAAGCAAAAAAATTAAAAGCTGAATTAAAAATAAAAGAAATTGAATCAATGAAGAAAGTAAAAGGGAGGGAATCCTCCCAAGAAGGAAGCCCGATAACAAAAGATGAAATTCAACGTACAAATATATTGGAAAGTTTCAAGATAAAAAATTATATATCTTTATATCTAATTGGAGTTGTCGTATTGGGAATATATATATATAAATCCAAACAACAACCAGCCATACAACGACAACCCGCTAAGAAAGAAATTGATAAAAAAAAAGAAATCGATCCATTTGAATTTAACTAAATTTATTATATAAAAAATGGCATCACAAATAGACGGAAAACAAATAGCAAACATGTTATATCATTCGGGGGTGATAAGTATTTTAACGGTTGGGTATTCGGAACTAGGTAGAAAAATATTAAGAAAACCACCTCCAAAAGTAGATTTTAATATAGCAGATATTGGAATGTTAACTGTTGATATATTGCTAGCAATATCAACAAGAGATATGTTGGTTAAACAAGGTATTATTCCAGCTGATATTATGAAATAATCCTATAAAAATGGCAAGCGCAGTAGCAATGATGGTTGGTGGAGCAGTTGTGAATGCGTTAGCCTTTTCTGGTAGTAATTATTTATTTTCACATATGGGAAGAAATAGTGATGAAGAGAGAAAAAGACATAATAAGGCAATGGAACAATTGGAAGAAGCCCAGATTGAATGGAATGAAAAAAGAACACAAAGAATAGATTTTATTAACGAACAACTGAAAAAGGAACACCACGCTATGAATGAATTTGATAACGCCGATGAAGCAATGAAGAATTATTATTATATTACCGGTAAACAATTACCAGATTTACCTCCTAAACCTACATTAAGTGATTTTTATAATCCATCGGAAGACCAGAAGAATAGAGAGATTGCATTTATTGTTGGTGGTATGGCATTAACTGGATTTATTACATGGAAATTAAGCTAAATAAAATAAAGAGATCCATATGGTGAAGTATCTATTCCGTTGTCATGTATATATCTTTTATCATCGAATGGTGTTGTACTTTTTTTATTAACTTCATTGATGTACATATTATGTTTATCAGAGTTTAATGTATATATTCTATTCATTTTAGTTTCATTATTAAATAGACAATCTTTGTAATCATTGAATTTTATATCTTTTTTAATTGTAGTTTTTCCAATTCCTTTTAATTTCTTTTCTTCTTTTATATTTTGGGCATGGTCCAAATATGTAAAAGAATATGCTTTACTTCTTAAGTAAACTATTTCATTCATAATTTTTCCGTTTAATTCATCTTTAAATTTCCCAATTACTTTTTTATTTTTTTCAGAATACAAAGGATGATCTTTGGGATAATCTGATGTATCTTAATAATCTTTTATATTTTTCATATCCTCATAAATATCTTTTGTTTTAACTGATATGAAAACGGAATCGGTATTTTTTGCGATTAAGGGAAATCCACAATTAAAATTTCCAGTTTCGGTAGATAAATCATAAACCACCCTTTTTTGTTTCCCCAATGGTATTATCTTTTTTACATTAGCGACTTGTTCTTTTTTAGTTATGTATAAGTAAAATATATTTAATCTATTTTCATCTGTGTTAATATTACTATTATAACCTAGAGATGTTACGAGATAATGTAAACATGAAAATGTAATTTTGGATTTTTGTGCAAAACAAAATTGACTATCCTTTCCCTTCTTATAACCATCTCCTTGATAAAATCCTCTGAAGAAAAATAATCTATAATTATAATCTTTATTTAAAATTTTATATGGAATGTATTTTTCACGTTCGTTGGTATAAAATTTTTTAAATTTTTCTGCCATTACTTTTATACTTCCTTTCGGAACAATTCTATAAACACTGGATGATCTCATGCAGTCAATTATTTTAAAATCAGTTATTGGGTAAATTTCCCTACACCATTGTAAACATTTATCTAAAAGATCTAAATCTTGATTATTTAAATTCCAAGAATATTTTATTCCCCATTTGGTTTGATAAATTCCACTGCTTCCATCCGCCAAAAAGAAACCTTCGATGAAAGCTTTTTTCTCTTCCCAAGTTTTCGGTTCTAATTTTAAGAAATCTTTTTTTAGAGGTGGATTTATTTTTTCTTTGTAACTGTCGTTAAATAGAAGATTGGTATTTAATGTTAAATCTTTAGGTTTAATTATTTCATTATTATCTTTAATTAATGAATGATCTTCAGTTACATCAACAAATCCTAATGATGTGACAACCCTAAATATTTTTTTATTTGTTTCGTGTTTAATTACAGTTTTTATTTTAGAAAATCCTCTACTTGTCCAAACTTCAATATTATTATTTGGTTTATGATAAAATTTACCATTTAAATATTCATATTCATCGGTAATATCTTCTATCTTACGAATAAATATTTTATTTTGACGCCTTAGTATCAACGGAGTATTACCTAAAACTGAATCACTTGCAACAAGTTTATTCCTTGGCCACAATTTATTTACAACATTATAGTAAAATTGGTACATCAATTGTTTAGAATAATCCAATATAGCCTGTCCCAAATAAATAGGTTTGTTAAATTTAACGGATGTAACATTATTAATTATAGCAACTAAATTATCATTAAATATTATTGAGTCTTTAAAATTTGGTTTGTTTATATATTTTTTTACTTCTTCTCTATTTGTGGATAATATAATCTCACTCCTTCCTCTGATATTTTCTAATGTCTTACCATAAAACGAATTATTCATTAACTTCCATAAATCTTTTTCGAATGCAGATTTTGATTTTGTTCTCTGCTTGGTATTAAAATTAATATACTTTGCCAACCAATTTGATTCTTCAAAAGAAATAGTTCTATATACTTTAGTAACTTTTATACCAAGTTTAATATAATCTTTTAAAATACTATGATGAACAATATATTTCTTTTTATCATATAATGTTAAGAATAGTTTTTCTTCTTTACTTACAGGTTTATTTTCCTTTTCTAATAATTCTAACTGATACGATGAAAGTTCTTCCTTGGTTACTTTTATCTTTTCTGGTGCCAATGGATATCTAATTGTTTTCTTTTTACATTCATCGGGATATTCTAAATCACATTCTATTATACAACCTCTACCTTTTGGGATATTTAAATAATAATCTGGATTCTCTTCCCATTTAAAATCTTTAGTTGGTAAAGGTTGAGACATCGCCCAACCATATAAATTATTAGCATCAAGATATAACATAAATTTTTCTTCAAGAAAATCATTTAAATCACCACCGTTCTTCAATATTTCTAAACATTCTTTCATTTCATTTTCATCCAATATTCTATTTCCATCACCATGATAATTGGGTGTATATTTATTAAAAGCTTTTACATGTCGTGGTCCCAAAACACCAGAAAATCCCCCTCTTATTCCTTTTTCAAACATTAGTAACATATCATAATCTGTTAATAATTCTAATTCAACTCCTGTATATTTTAAACCACATTGCCATGTAAGTCCTGGGGCTGAATAACAATAACATGGATCAATTTCATGATGTTGTAAGAAGAAGTTTCTAAATTTCTCAAATGCATCCGCCAATATCAACACATCGGTTTTTAAATATAATTCGTGATAATCTTGTAGAGTTTTACATTTAAATATTTTCCATACATCTTGTGCGTGTTCATATTCTTTTTCTGTTATACCTTCTTGTTTTAAAGAAGAATAAAACTTTTCTATTGGAGGTAATTTTGTTTCTTTTAATCTTTCTATAGAATCTACATATTCATATGGATAAAAGCCCTTTCGTTTCAATAAAGCAAGCTCTTCGTGTTTGCATGTTGGATATTCACTTTCTAAAATAGGAAAATTATCAATTGATTTGGCAATGTCCGATAGACCTTTCAACATAAATCTATAAGAATCTAGAAATCTTAATTTTTTATAATATGATCCATATTCTATAGAAATATATTCTTCTGAGTTTTTAGAAAGAAGTTTTACTTTATTATAATCATTTTCGTATTTCATCAATTCTTCAATTATAAAGTGGAAATCATAATTAGAACCATTGTGAAATAATACAGGAATTAATTTTGTTGCTTTGCCTTCTTTGGTATTACAAGATTGGCATGCTGCACCTCGATATTTTCCAGTATAATGACAATGTTCTCTTATTTTCGTTCGTGACTTGGGGGTTTCTCTAATTTGCGTTTCGGAGGATATGTCTATATCATATCCTTCATCCATTATTTTTTCTGTAAATATTATATCATTTCATGTTTTTTCTTTTACAGCTTTTGAACATCCCTTCAACAATTCTTCGATATCTCTTTCATTTTTATAAATCATCAAACCATCAAACACCAACGATCCAACTTCAACACCTTGTTCTATTAGATAATCAAAGGCCGCCATCAATGATTTGTTTTCCATATCACATAACAATAGATTAATTGCGGAACCTTTAATATTATAATCCGACCCTCTTTCTTTTTTTTGTTTGGTTGCAAGTTCAACTAAAGATGGATTAAATTCACAAACTTTATCTATTATTTCTCTCATCCCTTTGTAATAATCAACAAACCAATCGGGGTATTTACAATTCATATTTATTTCTCTTCCATTGAGAATAGCTAATAAATCTTTTTTTGAATCTTCTCTAGATAATTTTTTCAATTTACCATATTGGACTAATAATTCTTCTCTATTATTGATATAATAATCTAGTGCACCACATTTAATATTATTTTTATGACAATAAGATGATAGTAAAGTAGGGTGGGCATTCTTCATATCAATATCAATCATATTATCTTTACATAGTGTATGTCTAATTCTTCTACTCATATTTTGTAATCCCATTTTTTCATTAGTCCAATATCTTCCAAATTTATTACGTTGGTGATAAGACATGATACATTCTCCAAATTCATTAGTTTCATCTAGATAATCTTTTAATAATTGTAATTGTGAATCATGATCCATTTGATTTCCTTTAATATATCTACTTCCCAAATTGAATTTATCTGGATTATCAACAATATATTTTAGTTTGGGTTTATCTATTTTTTCTCGTAATCTTATATGTCTTTCATTCACGGATTTAAACTTCTTCACATTTATTTTTTTATGTTTTCTTATTTCCAACTCGGGAGATTCGGAAAACTCAACTCCACATATATAACAATTGGTTGCTTCCTGAAATTCTTTTTCTTCATATGTATTCAATTTTGGTTTTTTCTGTTCGTTAAGGTATATATTATAATTTATTTCTTTGAATATCTTCATTACTTTTTCCATATATTTTTTTACTGCATCATCACCAACATAAGAAAAGTATTGAGATTTATATATTTGTGGAAAATCAGATTTAACATATATTCCATAACTATTTATTTCTTGTTTAAATATTGGATTTATGTAAGATTCGTTAGGATTTGGTTGAGATGACTTTATTGGAATATTGTTTGATTCAAAATCACAATAGATAACAAATGGTAATTTATTTTTAAAATGATAATTTTTAAATTTAAGAATACTCTTCTCCGGTTTTACCATTATGGTTTTACAATATTCATTATCATAACATATTTCTTTATGTTTTATTAGTGTTTCTTCTCTTTGAAATCCTTGTAAACAATTTCTACATGTAAATGATTTATGTTTATTCTTATCGTACATAAAACTATCTAAATCTTTAATTAAACAATAATGAGTATTTCCATTACTTTCAATATATAAAAGATCAATTGTCCGGTTGGTAGCATTTGAAATATAAATTGGATATAGAGATTGTTTATTTTTTTGTTTCGCCAAAGCAAATACATTGATACTTAGATTGTTTTGTTTCTCTACTTTTGGGATATCTTTTATTTTAACAGGGTATTCAATTCCTTTCATATTAATTTTATTTTCATGTTCTTTATATTTGGTTACTCTATATTTATGCTCGGAAGTGGGATATAGTTTAGCCAATACGGACCAAAGAAAACATTTATTATCATTTGTATTTTTCACATTAATAATATTTCTTGATTTAAATTGAATAGGAATATAAGATGAAGCTTTCTGACTACCATATTTATATTGTTTTACTTTTACACTTTTAATATTTCTAAAAACAAAACCACTTCCTCTTTCTTGAAATTTATCTACCCAAGCTTCAAATTTATCTATTAGACTTTCATAAAATTTGGATAAATTATTTTGTGATAGGATAACTTGAGCAGGATGAGAGTAATGACTTTCTATTATATCAAATGACATAGGAGTTAAAAATTCACTTGTTATTGTTATTTTTATTTTCAAAGGAAATCGATTAATAACTATTTTATCTTTTAATAAGTTTATATATTTAGTTATATCATATTCATCTATATCATCAATATCGATTTCAGTGATAAGGTCTTTGAATAATTTGGGGTTTTGGGGTCTCATTTTTAAAGAAACTATTTTCAATCAGGTACCTATTTTTCCAACATTAAATTTTTTCATTTTTTATTTTCCCCGTACCCCCTACGGGACTCCCTTTTTTCCAACATTAAATTTTTCAATTTTTTTATTTTCCCCGTACCCCCCTACGGGACTCCCTTTTTTCCAACATTAAATTTTTTCATTTTTTATTTTCCCCGTACCCCCCTACGGGACTCCCTTTTTTCCAACATTAAATTTTTTCATTTTTTTTATTTTCCCCGTACCCCCCTTTTTTCCAACATTAAATTTTTTCATTTTTTTTATTTTCCCCGTACCCCTATACTAGACCCCTATTTTTATTTTCAAAATAATAATCATGTTGATAATCAGGATTTCTTAATATAAATTCTCGATAAGCTTTTTTGTATTTTTCTTTATTATTTAAATAATGGTTTCGTTGCATGGGTTTGTTACATTCTTTACATGCTGATTTAACACCCATCACCCTACCATTTGATTTATGATATTCATATAAATATTTATATACATTACACTTTGTACAAACTTTTCTTTCCATTATTTTTAAAGAAATCAATTTTAATATAATAAAAATGGAGCAACCAAATCGAGAGGTCGGAAAAATATATTGTTTACGTTGTAAAAAACATACTGAAAATAATTCAGTGGAGCAAGTAACAACATCTAATAATAGACAAATGTTAAAAGCTAAATGTTCTGAGTGTGGATCTAAAAAAAATAGATTCATAGGTGGTCTGACAAATAAATTAGCAGATGAATTACATCATAGAGTTGTAAAATCTTTTCCTAAAAGACGTGTTCATGTTCATTCAATAGATCAAACATGGGCAGTTGATTTGGTAGATATGCAACAATATTCAAAACAAAATAAACACTATAAATATTTATTAGCAGTTATAGATGTTTTTAGTAAATATGGTTGGTTGATTCCTTTAAAAAATAAAACAGGAGCAACGGTAAGTGAAGCATTTGAAACATTATTTAAAGAAAGAAAACCAATGTATATTTGGTCGGATAAAGGATCAGAATTTTACAATCGACAAGTAAAAGAATTATTAAAAGATAATAACATAAAATTATATTCAACTGAGAATGAAGAAAAATCAAGTGTTGTAGAACGTTGGATAGGAACAATGAAACAACATATGTTTAAATATTTTACTGCTCATGAAACTACTAAATATTATGATGTATTAGATGAATTAGTTAATAATTATAATAATACAGTTCATTCTTCAATTAAAATGACACCTGTTGAAGCGAGTAAAATAGAAAATAAATCAATAGTATATGAAAATTTATATCCAGAAGAAGAAAATGAAACTAAACAACCTAAATTTAAAGTTGGAGATAGAGTGAGAATATCAAAAAAGAAAGATAAATTTGAAAAAGGTTATACCACTCGTTGGAGAACCGAAATATTTGTAATTGAAGAAGTTTTAAATACTAATCCTGTTACTTATAAAATAAAAGATTTAAAAGGTGAAGAAATTAAAGGTAGTTTTTATGAACAAGAATTACAGATTACGGAGTTTTGATTTTTACTTATAAAAAATGAGTATCTTTGGAATCAAGAAACAGAAACGAAAAGAATATATTGAAAATTTATTGAATAAAATAAAACCCACCGCCGACCTTGAATCAAGAATAACAAAATTTCAACAAGATGTTCACATTAACAGAAGTGGAATAATGGATCAAATAAATATACAAAATGATCGCTTTGATGATTTACAAGAGAGATTTAAAAAACTTACAATAAATAATAATTCAATGCTAAACATTATTGAACAGATGCGGAAAAAAACTTATTTAATTACAATAACTGCAGAATCCAAAGGTGCAATCACAAGAAATGAAGTTTTCTCTCAAGGGAATGGATGTAAAACTAATTCTGTTGGTTATGTCATGATTCGTCGGGGTCGAATATTAGGAATGGGTCTTTCAAGTAAATGGCTGATTGGTGAAGTTAAGGTGGGTATATCTATAAATGGAAAACTATTAGAAGGTTGTGAAATTACACTTCATTCAACTACAAGAAAACATGATAATTTCCAACCACCGTTTGAAGTTGATACTTCGGATGTTATTAACTTCATTTGCTTGCAGGGGAACTCAACAACAGAATGTACCGTGGCGTCGCTGTTGATTGAATTATATTAAAATGCTATAGATATATTTAAGCAATACTTAGAATTGCTATAGCTTGGCTTAAGAAATTTTCATCTTTCCCCGTGTGTAGACTTTCCAAGGGATAAAATCCGACTATTTATTTTTTATATCACATTTATTCGTACTTATATATTTCTTTTTATATTACTAAATATATTTATTTTTTATACCACATATATTCATACCCATATAATTTTTCATATTCCCCTCAGTGGATAAAATCCGACTAATATTATATTTATTATTTTTATATTACATACATTCATACATATATATTTTTTACATTTCCAAATATATTTATTTTACAGTACATTCGTATGTATATATTTTTTACATTTCCAAATATATTTATTTTACAACAGTAGTATAGGTATTGAGCGTGTCTAGGGAGGTTGGAGCGAGCGAAGCGAGCGAAAACCGACGCCCCCCGAAGGGGGGTGGCCTAGACACGCTCAATACCTATACTACTCAGCAATGTTGAGCTAAAACCAGTCCACACGTTAAACACCTTAAGAATTAACAGGATGTACCAGTATGTGTTGATCAGTCTGAAAAAGGTCATCCAAAAACCGTTTAACAAAAGGTAATAATGACTCATGAAAACAGAATAGAAATTCAACAAATGATATCATTGACTAATAATAAATGATATTTCAAGTTGTATAAGCAAGCAGCATCTACAAAAAAAATCTAAAAATATGTAAATAAATCTAATTGATAACAATAATCATAGCAACAAAATATGAATATAAATATACTTGTTTAAGCAGTATCTACTTTGAATACAATAAAAGCTTTAAAAATGAGATTTTTGTAAATGATGCCAATATGTTCTGATTACAAATACCCATATACAATCAGAGATCTAAAAAAAGTCCAGTACATGGACATAGAAAATGAAAGGTAAATGTATATGTATGTTACATCTGAAATATAATGAATACAATGAACACTCCTATTTCACTATTTTTTCAACTACAAATAATGATTCTTGATCATTATTATTCATGCAAAAATTCAAGAAAATATCAAACAAGATAAAATATACAGAGAGGCCACCGGGATGTTGGTTAGTATGTATGAACAAAATTTTTTTATTGCCATATCTTATAGCCACCATGTTTCAATTGAACACCCTGTTACGGTAGATGATATGTATAGATATACATACTAAGACGAGCAACAACAATTCATATAAATATCAAATTCATTTGGCAAAACACAAAATAATTAAATGTCCTAATGTTTTATTCAAGTCTTGAGACATCTCGTCCAAACAGTAGAGTTTTTGTCCAATCAATGGGAACCTGCATTCTCAGTCTCCAACTGCCCAACTGTGTCAGATAAGCTGATCGCCATAGAAACCAAGATGGAAAACCTGAAACAGTTCATGTTCATGTACCACTATGTTCAGTTAATCAACTATTGTTTCACAATTACCAACAAAGGTAAGTGCTTATTGAACTGTCTTATTAAACAGGAACTTGAATCTAAAACATGTCTGTCCCTGTTTTACTTTCTAAATATATCTAACAAAACTGACTCATGCCAAACCCCATTTTTAACAAGAGTGCCAAACTCACAAAATATGTCAAAAGTATCAAATAAATAATGGATGGGTATAGTTCACATTGTTGATCAGAAAAGGCCTTTATTTTGGGACCAAAGTAAATGGTCTAAACATTGAGGTAGTCTCATTTTAAAAATGAAATATAGAGGAAATATTAAAACCAGCCCAAACCAAACTGCCATAATAATTTATTGGTTTCAATATTGAGGTAGCTGCAAATTGAGGTTTCACTGTATCTTGCTAAAACTGCATTATCATAAGGACCATAAGCATAATGTACCTTGTAGCTTAGTTTTCGGTAGATCTGTTAATCCTTCATAACTTCCTATGTAAGCCAGCATACCAGCACTGGTAAATGTGAAGTCCTCCTTACTTCCTGTGTTCAGCTGTTTAGCAAGATATTTTCCTTGTCTTTCAGCCACCTGTAACAATAATCATATTTGTTTTGTTTGTTTTATGTTACTGTCACTGAATTTAATGTCGTTTTTCAACAATGTTTTAGTTATATACGGTGGCCAGTTCACCTAACCAGTTTTCCTGGACTGTATACTAACCAGTACTAACTTACCCTTCCACAAGAAACCAGCAACTTCCCCACATACAGAGGAAAATCGACATTTCTGTCAAATTTTCACAGAAGGGCATGACCAGGATTCGAAGCTGGGTAACAAGTCCAGCCCACTAACAACTGTTAACACCCCTATACACATATATTTTAAATCACAAGCATTAATACAACAAGGAACACAGCAGTTTATTGACTAGAAATCATTTTCAGTCTTTTGTATCAGAGACCTTCACCTCTACCCCAGAACCCTAAAATACAATCTAAAGCTAGCTCTTCAGAACAATTTATTAAAATCCAAGTTTAGCAGCAATGCGTTAATTTAAACTAAAATTTAGAACATTTTAAACAGGAACTAATAGTTTGAACTTAACCCAATCTAATTATAACCATACCTTTCAATTTTGATGAAATCTGATAAAACATACAAAATGGTTTAATGATTCAAACAGCATTTTTCCAACTTGTAATAATTTGAAAGTCAAATCTTTCTATACCTGTGCTGTACATGGTAAAGAATAGTCCTTCACGTCAGCACAATCTCCAATAGCAAAAGAATTGCCACTGGTATCACCCAGTACATTGAGGTGACGGTCAGTCAATATCTGAAATATATCAACATTCTGTTGTCATTAATTTGTAAATAACTGTAAAATATAACAATAAACTAATAATGCAGTTGAACATGATTACACTGAATTTCTAGGGACCCGATAAGTTACTTTATTGTATAGATACTTCACTATATCCCTTAACAGATGAAAAACGGTATTTTCTGGAAAAACAAATACATGCACATCAAGGTATCCAAATCTTAACTATAACTGAGTTTACAATAACCAGGTTTTACATTGCAGTTAAAACATTATAACACTATGGTAAAATGCACAAAGAGACCAACTCAATATTAAGACCACCTCAGTAATACAACTGCTTTTTCTTTCCTTCACTAGAAGACAAACATGCGGTGCTAAATCATCAACCTTAACACTAATCTTCCTCATAGTAAATTAAGATTTATTTAGATAAAACTATATATGTTAAAGGCATACTTGTCCCCTTTCATTCTTTGGTATATCCATCCTTTTAACAAAATCTCTAGGGGCCAGACCCGCACTCCACACAACCAAACCACAAGGGATTTTTTCACCACTAGCTAAATGTACATGATCTTCATGAACAGCTGAAATGTATCATGTTGAAAGTGGAAAAACTGTGTAAGTAAGAGATAATGAACTATTACTAGACCAGATTACTGACAACTTGAAATCATTACTGGACCAGAACAAAACATTACAGACCTAAAAAAAATATATAATACTAATGATTTAAATCTCCACAAAAAGTCAAAGGAATTTTTACTGGACATGAGAGCAAATAATTTTCTAAATTTAAATATATAGATTTTTTATGATGGATCAAGAGGCACAGAATGATAAACAATAAATTACTGAGGCAGCATTTAATTTCACTGGCATGAATTTTTTATCAAAGGCTAAAAACACACTTTTGCCAGTCTTAAATTCATGCATTTTCAATTTTAATCAATTTCTTAACATCATAAATATCAATACAAGTGCAGTCAAACATTCCCTTAACAATTGATGGCAAAATATGTAAAAATTTTGTCCATGATGAACACTAATGATATCACAGTAATTTAAACCATACTCTTGAAGCATAGGATTACCTGTGACAAAATCTCTCTTCAGAGTGAAACCCTTTCTTCCTTCTATTTTTTTTTCAGCGTATTTTCTCAAGCGTTCATCAAATGACGACAAAATCTGATTAGATTCTACCAGAGTTACTCTGACATCATCTTTGGATGCTTTGAATAACCTTTGTACATCCTAAAATATACAATATTTTATATGCCTAACTGAACTGAGAACAATTAGTAGTGACTTAGAATACCAACATTGACATACTTACATTGACTTACAAAATATCACAAGTACTTGGTAAAATTGTATATTTAATTTTCATGTATATGAGTTATGGATTTGACAATGCCATGACCCTAAAGCTTTATTTTTTATTTTTCTACATATACAGGACATAACAACAAAGCTCATTGAAAAGATGATGATGAGAGAAACTTAGTTAATATAAGCACAACGTATATAAACATTATTCCACTCAACATTTTATTTCAGTTTTATTTCAGTTTATTTCACTCAACATTTTATTTCAGTTTTATTTCAGTTTATTTCACTCAACATTTTATTTCATTTTGATTTCCTTATTCCAATACTTGGTATAAAAATAATGATTTCAAATATACCCTATAATAAATTAATTCAGATCAAAATATAATAAACCTGTTCAACAAAGTCATAAATCTCTGCCCCAAATTCAACTCCTGTTGGTCCCCCACCTACAATGATAATATGAAGCAGACGGCGACTCTCTTCTGGCGTGGACGATGGTTGTGTAGCCAACTCAAAATTACTTAGAATTTTGTTACGGATTTTTCTAGCATCGGCAACTTCCTGTGGATGAATAATGTATGATGTAATTTAAAATAAGAAGTTTAACCAGCATAAGAATGAAAAAAATGAAATTACCTGGTGGACCCTAAAGTTTCTAACAGCAAAATCAAAGAGTACAAAAATATTTAGTGATAGTGAATCATACCTCATTATCTTACAAAAACTAGAAAAGATAAGTTTTCAACCCACATACTCCAATTTTGGCAAAGAAACCCTAAACAATACATTTTGTTAGCCTGATTTGTGTAAGTCAATAAGTCAGTAAAAATATTGGCCTTCTTTTCTAATCAACATTTTTTGTGTATTTTTAAATCTTTCTTTTACCAAATACAACATACAAATGAATGACTGTGTTCTGAACGAACATTTGGTAATTTTACCTTGAGAAAGAAAGCATTCTCAATAACACCAGGAGTATTAAATGTGTTACTTAATGATCCCACACCAATTACAAGTTTGTCATACGACAGATTATATGCTGAGTCAGGTTTCAACACACTTTCAACATGCACAACTTGATTCTTGAAGTCTATACCAGTCGCATGAGACAAATGAAAATGATCAGTTTGTCTAAATCCTGTGTTCCTGATTGGTTCGATAATAGACCTGAAAACAAAGTTTTTGAAGCTAATTAATGCAAAGTCAATTATATGTCAACATGATTAAATACAGTGTAATCAAATACACCCAGCAATTTGATAAGGTCTAGTAAATGTTTAGAAATACTGGTCCTCACATCAAGTAAAATAACTGGTACACAGTCAAAAACTATTTATGATAATTAATTTACTTAAACAGTTTGCTTACAACATACGTATACAGTGTGATATTATGTTGATTGATTGAAAGTCTTTGTTAAATTATAAGACACTTACCTAAATTCTAGAGTTCCAACAGTGGTACTACACAATAGAGGGGTAAACAGGAAGTGGTTCCGTGGACTTACAACAATCACATCATACAGTTTTTTATCCACTTTCCGCAGGACACTGTAACTTCCCCATCCAGTACCAAGTATAACCAACCTTTTCCTAGTTGAAGATTGGCTTGAATTTCGCCTACACTCACTCAAAACTAATTGTCTCAAGATCAGAACTCCTTTAGAATATTTTCCCAGATTCATTTTAATGTGTGGTCATTGCTTACAAAATTATTCTATCAGTTTATTTACATAACACAGTAATCCATTCATCTATAGGTCCTGTAATGGTATTCAATTAATTATCACTTTAACATAAGTTTAGCTGCTATATTTCATACAGAATACTAGAAAATATACACTGCATTATCAAAACAATAATTAAATGATGCTCAATTTCAAACTGACTTTTAACATCAATAACAAATATTTGGTCTGCGCAATATGTCAGTATGATTTCATCATTTTAATAGTACACAATTTAATGACATACATTATGTACTTAATCGGAAATATTCCTCATAAGCAAACATCTAAAGTCTTAGAAACTGATGCTATGAAAATTAATACAATATTCTCTCAGCACTTAGAATAGAAAGCCGGTTACCATGAAGCTAAGAAGAAGTATAGACAAGTGAAAATAAAGATAAAAATTTGATGAGCCCATCAATATGAATTAATTCTTACCAATTAAAGACTGGTTTAAATCATAAAAATGTTCTTTTCAGAGTAATCAAGCAAACAATATTATTCATTGATTCTGTTACAGCCTTTGAATATCTTAGAGATGATTCATTAAAGACAGCCAGTCTCCAGAAGAATCAGAGAATGATGTCATTCTATATGACTATGATGATATCAAACAGCTTCAAGTAGAAAACAAATCTCACACCTCTAAATCTCCAATCTGTACTAGCAATTCAATATGTCAGGTAGCATTCGGATGTTGAATATTAGTCTACTGGATCAAAAATTCAAATTTATTGTCATCTAGTTCAACTCTATAATACTACAATTTATAAGCCCACAATTTATTGTTTGAAAGCACAAATATGACCTACCTACATGATTTAACAATTAAGGATCAAAAACAATCATCATAAATAACATAATAAATAACTAAGTGCAATATCTTTAAGGTTCAATATCAATTTAGTTAAAATAAACATTTATAAAATCACCAAAACATCTGTAAAGAATTCATTTGTTATCCTTAATTTTTCGTTTTGATTCAGGAGCATTGGAATTTTCTCCCTTGTAAAACTTTTTCAAAAGTTCAACAGCTCTCTCTGCCATTACTCCATCAACACATTCAAACTTTGGACCAAGCTTCGGAAGATTGTCAGTGTGTATATTCAGAACGGAACCACAGCCACCAAACCTGTCATTACTACAACCATACACGACCTTTCCTACACCAACAGTCCTTAACGATGCAGCACACATTATGCATGGCTCAACTGTTACATACAGAGTACATTCACTAAATACTTCTTTCTGGTCCTTGGATTTTTTTTCACAATATTCTAAAACCTTGTCTATCGCCACAATCTCAGCATGTCTGGAGGCATTTTTGGTTTCGTTCACTTCATTTCTACCAGAAGACAGAATCATCTCCTTCCACACAAGTATACAACCAACAGGTACTTCATTTTTTAACAGAGCCTCCTCAGCAAACTCAAAAGATTTTAACATCCAAAATTCTACAGATTTTTTCTCGGAGTCTGTTTCCATACTTTTGTCTTACACTTCTATCCAGTTAACAACAATAACTTCTTATAAATCTTACAACTAAAATGACAGATGAAACAAATAATGATGATGGTGAAAATGATGGTAATGATGAAGTTAATGAACGGTGTGGTAATAATTAGCCATTAGAGTTACATTTCCAGAAACTATGAATTTAAGTGCATGAATAATTATGATTAAGCCTTAAGTGCATTTAAAAATAATAAATGGATTTGAAACACTACATCAATTTCCATCAATACAGACATACAATTCAAAGCAATAAAACAGAAAGCATATTCATTACATCATCATTGTTTTCTGGCTAAAAGCATTATGATAGCTAGGCCAGCTATACACAAATGGCTCCTTTTTTATAATTTAGAGAAATCATTTAATGTTGAGCACAAAAAGACTCTAATAGTATTTATCATTGGTTGTATTAAAGAAACCTGGCATATTTACTGCTAAGAACCTACATAAACAAATCAAGACTATTAGTCTATTCCTGAATTTGAGACAAGTGCTATTACTATAGTATTAAGACAAACTGAAAGATTGTCCTATGGAAGTAGAGATATCAATTTGCACAGACAGTATTATCCAGAGCTGTAATATCATGTGTGTGTGTGTACATGTATTAACCTCACAGGCAAACAAACCAGAAGTACTGAATGAGTTTCATAGCTAACCATCCTAAACTTTAGGCTAAAGGCAGACAATGATGAAACATGCTTTGGTATTTCCAATTTAGACTAGTCTACGCGTTCACATTATGAATAAACGGAATAGCTACTGTAGATTTTCTTTGAATTATTGTGCTGCAAATTTACCCGAGATGTATTTCCAAACACCTGAATGCGTATGCTTTGTAAGTTAGTATTCCCAACGCTAAGAAACGTTCACTAGTCCTAGGCTGCATCCACCATGTTTTGATCACGTGGTTATAAACTATGGTCATGTGACCAAACGCTAAAATCAAAGCACTGATACTACTCAAATTCAGAATACTGTCGTCAACCAGTATATAAATTTCTTTCATCAAACTAGTCAAGGAACTTTTCAGCGATTAATAACTTTTGATGCTTTATCATTTATGCTGGTCTAATTTGAAGGAAGTTTCTAAGGCTGGTCAATTCTCTTGTAGTGACTAAAATGATGAAAAAATATCTGAATTATTTCTGCATGAGTACTATTCATTTACTCTTGTTTTAACTATAAATATATATCAACATACTATTGTGAGTAGACTCAAATAGCATAAAATGTTCATGATATTAACTAACATTGGACTAAAACCATGTGAAAACATCAAGACTACCGCTAAACAATCACTTATTAACTGACCATAGTTTTCAATATTTCTTTTAGATTTCAACTTGATAGTAAGACCATTTGTGCTATGATAGTAATGGATTTATTAAATAGTTTGAACACGTTAATTTGCACATACATAACCAATAACATAATCTACAACTGACCTAACTCCAAGGTGCATTTTGTAAGCCAAGGTATGAGTTTTATCAAGAAGTCAGTCAGTCATAATCAAATCATGACTTTCTGGTAGTATATGTATACAAGTAGTATCATTGTAAGCCTCACCTACTCAAACAGCCCATGACTCTCTGGAAGTATTGTACAAGTAGTATTATTTATGTGTTTAGATCTTGTCTAGTGCAATGCATGTATCAATAAACATGGATAAATAGTATCTTATGTCGTAATAATTAAATCATTACTACTACAAACATACATAAAGAAACACAGCAAGACTTTACATACTGGTATTTAAACTCCATCATGTTGATGAATAAGAGAATATGAAGATTTTTTTCAATTTTATTGCACACAGCTTAACAAATTAAAAATCCATACTTATGAAACATTTAATAGTACATTATTACATTAATCAGAACAGAACTAAAACGTTAAACATAATGAAACTGAAAAGTCACAGATGACAAAATAAATTGTAGAACTGCAGTTGAAGTATTACTTATGACCATTATACACATATAATATATGTATAATAGTCTCAGGAATTACTGACAACTGCAAATAGGATAACATCAACTCAAGCATAGATTTGGTGATCTACAAAGCTAGAAGCATTTGCAACAAGTAAATCCTACGACTGTAAAATTCATGCATATTTAAAGTCAGCCAATGATATTCAATTTATTCAATTCATCAGCAATGACTGTAAGACTGTCAACTCCAAAGAAAAGTGAAATACATGTATAAATGTTTGATAAACAAATATTTCTGATATAAAGAGACTGAAAACTAAGTACCACAAATCAAATACAAACTGTATATTGTATGGCAATTATATTCAGCATTTTATGCTTTTATAATTTCAAAAGATTATGATATTTATACATGTATGTACTGGGTAATAACTGTAGAAATGAGTTTTCAATTAGTAATTTTCCTAATTGTTTAACAATGCATATGAAAATAAATTTATTGTTTTATTCCCAAAGTATTGCAGATGAAATAAACCATACAGTGCTAGCACATTGAAGGGATGGTCTATGATGGTGTATTAGGCCATTGAACACCATCCTATCAACATGCTAGCCAATATGAAATAAACTTCATGAAACTTTTTTCTTCTTTGCAGCTGTAACAGAAATAACATTCTTCTCTTGATGTAGGTCAGGTCGACGTTTTTTCATTACACCCCTGGTTCGTATGACAGATGGTGACAACTGAACAATGCAAGGTCTTGAAACCATGTTGGATTCAACAGTATTAGCCGTAGATTTAGACAAAACTGACTTTGATACTTTCACCGGACTGGTTCTCCCTGATTTCGCAACTACATTGAAACTAATTCTATCCAAGTTTATACTTTTATCATGACTGGTTCCAACCAATCTAAAAGTATTATCAAAACTGGTTCCATCTGATTTCATACTTTTGACTGGAATGGTTTCATGTAATTTCATTCTTTCATCTGGACTGGTTCTTTCAGATTTATTTACATTAGCTGATCCGGTTTTAACAATGTCTAATGTTTTGACTAGACTGGTTCCAACAGAATTCAATTTTTCATCTGCATCAGATTCATATGAGAAATTTGGTTCATCGGTATAATTTATTTTCTCAACTGAAAGATCTTTAACACCGGGACTAATTTTAATTACTCTCACAGAAATGGGTTTATTGGAATTCATGATTTTATTAACACCAGGTTTTAATGTTACAATCACTCCTTCATTTGCTTCATTAGTACACAACTTCTTATCAATACTGTGATTTGAAATGATAGCATTGGATGAATTGTTTGGTTTTAAATTCAATCTATTGTTACCTGAACATTTCACCATGATTTTATCACAAGACTCAGAAGAAACGGAATGTGCCTGTTTTTTAACACACACTGATTTGTTCAAGATTGTAGGAGAACGCATGGGAGTATTTTCAGACTTTTGAACCAGACTGCGTAACTTACTTCCATCATCACTGGCATCAACAGTCCGTTTAACAGCTGTGTAATGTTTACTGATTGGTTCAGTAAGTATAATTGAAGGTGCGCGTTTGTTTTTATCATACTGCACACCAAATGCTTCATCAAAATCTGTTTGTGTTAATTTTTCATTGTCATCTGCATCCCAGCTTCGATATAGTTTGGTAACAATTGGTTTTTCCTTGGTATATACTGTCTCCTTTAATTCTGTACTTTGATGAGAATGATTACCACTCCCACTTTTTTTCAGCACATCAATTACGCTATCAGGCAATTGTAAGATTACATTTCTCCGTCCTTTATCTCTTTCACCAATTTTTCCACATGATGAATAATCTAATTCTCCACTGTCTTCATAATTCTCACTGGTAGTAGAATCTGCAGCAATACATAAAAGTTCGTTATCATCACATTCTCTTTTATCACTGTCTTGTAAAGTAGATGTTAGACCATTGGTTGATAATCTTGAATTATTAAGATTTCTAATCCCACTGGCCATCTTAAGTGTCTCAATTTCTTTCTTTAGGTCCAATACACCTTCAGTGATTTCATGAACAGGGTCTGTTATGACTTGATTTTTATTCTTATGTACAGAACGTAACTCATCAAGTGATTTCAGAACGGATAATTGAGTTTCCTCTATATTTGATTTCCTATTTTTTACTGACTCATTATAAGCTGATAAATTTCTCTTTCCAGATGAATCAGTAAAAGCCTTGCTGGAATGTGAATTTGATTCAAATGGATAATCACTAGATATTTTCTTGGAGCAGTTACTGCAGATTGTGTGCCGCTTGGCTGTAAGATCATCGACCTTAAATAAGAAGTTTTTATAAAGGTTAAACAGTTCCATCAATACTGACTCACAGTAAAACCTCACATTGTGACCAACTCAATATTACAACTGCCTTGTTATAATGACACTCATATTTGGACCAGCTTTCAATAACTTTAAGTATTTTCTGTTACCAGAATTCACAACTACTTGAAAGTCAATATGATTACCATTTAATAATCACACGTAGTGAAAGTTGAATGACACAAAGAATATACCTTCTGGGTAAGAAAATCAATATGAGATTTTTGTGCAATATTGTTACGTTCCAAAAGCATACATCTTTGCTGTAATTCTTCAACTTTCTCATGTAAATGAACTGCGTCATTCTGCTCCGGTATCTGTATAACCACTTCCTCCATATTGTCCTACAATGCGATCATCCTCAAATGATATAATGCTCAAGGTGAATAACAGTCAAACATGTCCATATATGGTCTGAGATGATACAACTTAAGTTTGTCCAAAGTTTATAAAACTTGAGACTGATCTTTCTGATTCATGAAATAAGCACTGAGATAGATTTTATTTTTAAAACCTTGAAGCCAAGTCATCTTTGGGAATGTATAAACACATTTTTAGGAACCCATTATTATTCAAGGGTTAAAAAGGCTGAATATGTGTAATATGATGAAATCATACTGCCCTACAATTACAGCAAACATGATTTAATACATACATGAAAACAGCAACATTGTAATGACTAGAAACTGTAAAGCATGGTTATAAAGATTATGATATAGTGAAGAATATGAAACAGGGAAGTATTCATTTTTTCCTAAACACTTCTTCTTCATTTCATTGTTAAGGACATAGAGAAATATGTTGTGAAGTACCCATTCAGGTTCCATAGAATTCACTATAACAGCGTTCTAGAGTAATTGTTTACCAAAGAATATCTTCCCAACAAACATCAGTATGGAATAAATGGATAGGCAATTTTACCATCATTAGCTAATTTTATTTATTGAGACAATAATAACTTTAGGTGTGCCAGTGTCCTTTAAAAAGTGAGAGTCTAAGACTAATATATGCCCTTTTGTAATCTAAATTATTATTTCACTTTAATAACAACGCTTACATTAGCCTGTGCATACATAGCTTCTTCATCTTCATCCTGTATATATAACACAGCCTGCTCGTACTCTGATGTTGGTATTTCCTCAGCAACAGGTTCTGTATACATGAAATCTGAGTCAATAAGGGTTTTACCTGTATATGCACTGGTAGGTATATACACTGAAAAATAAATGCACTGTACAGGAATATACAATTAAAAACTACAGTATTGGTGGGTATAAATACGAATGCATGCTTATGAATGCTCTTTGCTTGTTCACAATATTCACACTGTGTTCTCTATCAAAAGGTGATTGTTAACTAAAGTTTGAATTCATTTTACACATGGTGTTCATTTTGTGAATCATTCAGATTACATAGTAATGCATTAATGTTCTAGACAACTTTATACCCTTATTATCATTGGAAATATTAAAATTAATTAAACTAAATTATCTTGTAAAGATTGAATGCGAACTGTTTAAGACAGAGAGTGGAGAACATCCATTTTTTTATCATTGTTTGCTGAATCAGTGGCCATAATTCATGAGTGTCAGGGTCATTAACTGGTAATTAAGATAGGCTGAGATATTACGCCTGTTGGCATTGTTACGAATTGTATTAGTATTGTAATTTATAGTGGATGTTAGCTGAGCAGATGTTTACATCATGTTGATGTATAAAAATAAAGCATACTAAATCAACAATCAAGATCAGTTATACTCACCATCTTGGAATTTGTTATCAGGCGTAAGGTCTTTGTTAAGTTTAGGTCTACAGCCAACTTCCTTTGGACTAAAAATTGGCGTCTTTGATGAGTTAATGTCGTAAGGGACTGCATCAGAATTTATTGCAGGATAAGCAGTCTGGAAATGACAAACTCTCTGTCTAAGTTTGATATACATCCATCCGAAAATGTGATCATTGCATGTTTTAGAAAGTTTTTTTTATTTGTATAACAATGCATTTTACCCAAACAGCCACTTCTAAGATTTGATCCAAATTTCTTTTTACCATGAATTATCATAATGATCTATCAGACACCAGTGGTGTTTGATGTATTAAACAAGACAGTTATTGAATAGAGATGGAATACAGAATAAGAATTACAAGACAATCTACCAGCTGATTCTTGAGCTCTTAGATAATGTTTATTAAAACAGGGGTGTCATTGGCCACTGATCAAAGGGGATGAAATTTTTGTCAGAGAATGTCTACAGGGTGCAATCCACTAATGAATAATTACGTAATATAGTTCAAAATTATGATTAAAAAATATACATATATTTAAATAGGGTGTGATTGGTCAATGATCAGAGGGGATAAAATTTTTGTTCACAGAATGGAATACGACTGGATGAGAGACGTAATATGCGACATCACATTTTATTTCTGCGGAATGCCTCTATGCTTTTACCATTTTACATATGGAACGGTCCAGAATTATACTTTTCCTATTCCCAACATTACCGACTGACAAATTCTCTGCCAGGCAGGCAGTTCTTTTGTCTTTGTCTGCCCAGCCGACTGATAGATTTTGAATATTTCACATAGACTGCGAGAGTTCCAGTAATTTTTCTGGCAATTGCAATGCAACAATTATTCAATAAGCATTTGAGGAGAATGGGCTAACTACCTTACATCCCCAAGACTTTTTCAAGTTTCACAAAATTAACCCCTTAATCACTAAAAGCTACAGAAAATTCACACCCTCGTTAGAACCTAGATTACATCATTAAATTTTGTTGAGTGTAAAGAACACCTTTATTCATATATATATATATTTAATATTACCTTTGACACCAAGACAGGCCCAGACTCATTGTTATTCAAATGTGACTGAAAGTGACTGAGAGTAGCTTCGCGTTTCTCGTAACCCATATCACACTTCCAGCAATGCCAATGTCCATTTGTATAAGCTTTCACATCCTTGATAAATCCCTTCAGTATACATTCATCACGACACCGCAAAATCTTCAGTCCTACAAAGTCAAATGAAAATCATTTAACAATGATGTACAAATGTCAATTAAAAATGTTAAATTTATTTTTCGGGGACATCTAAAAAGTAATTAAAATTTGGAAAAGTATAATGAACAAATAGTTAAATGGGGTACAAGTATATTCAGTAATGCAATCACACTCTCTCTATAGAAACAATATTACCACTTCAACAGAAATACAAAAGTCAATTCTACAAGATACTGTCATACCATCATAATATGCGCAGGATCAGAAAAATGCCTTTTCTAGGGTTTGCACAAATGTCATGCCAGCAAAATGATACCATAGTTACCTATAATCCAGCAGTAGGGAACAAGAATATTAATTTTGGACAAATTGAGATTCAGAAAAAGAGACAGATCAATACACAATGAGAAAAATGTCACTAGCGTAGTATGCATAAACTTGCAACAGTAAGACTAACATACCAGCACAGTCAATGGCAGTCTTTATATGTTTAATGTTATAATGTTTTCTTAACATCGATGAATCGGTAAATGCTTTATTCTTGGTACAAAGTGGACAATGCACATGAGGGTCCTCAATCACACAATTTGTATCAATACAACATGGAATTGGATCAATATCATTTTCTGTACCTGCAATCCTTATACTGTGATGAGCCTGAAAATCAACAGAAAATGAGCGAGGATGAACAATGCATTAATTCATTGATGAAAATTCCTTTTCTGCATTTATGTAATGCAGATTTTATTCATAACAACTTTCAAGATTTTCAGCACGGCAATCTAGTCAATGGAAAAAAAGTTTTAAGAAAACAAAGACTTCATTCTCAAAATCGCTAAAAAGGCGCAATTACTATTTAGCAAGCAAGCAATGCAAGTTGAAATGACAAATTGACCATTGATAAAATAATTCAATTTAAAGAAAACATAAGAACAAAAGAAATTACTACCACAATTCTACCATCCGATTCAGATTCCACATTAGCAAACACTATGCATAGATGCAGTAAGAGTCGCAAGCCATTCTCACTGAATTCCTTTTGGGCCTCCGTGAACACGTTATTAGGTGTCTCTCCCGTTATATCCCAATAAAGTGCCAACAATTCTTCAACTTTCATCATCTTAAGACTCTCAGATTCCACATTAGCAAACACTATGCATAGATGCAGTAAGAGTCGCAAGCCATTCTCACTGAATTCCTTTTGGGCCTCCGTGAACACGTTATTAGGTGTCTCTCCCGTTATATCCCAATAAAGTGCCAACAATTCTTCAACTTTCATCATCTTAAGACTCTGATTTAAACTGGGCTGAGCAAGACAACCTGGAAGTTCACTTAAACATGCAAACTGAGATATCACCCTGGTCATATTCTTCCCTATGAGGGACGCACCAGGTTTTAACACAACCGTTGACGTAGATTGAACATGAGCTGCTGTGATCTATAAAAGACAATATACGAGCTTTGAATGACAGTTACAACAATTTTAGTTTTCATATAATGTAATTGATAATCACGGAAGTTTAAGAGGTATTTGAGACTTCAATTTAGTGGTCAATGTTTGTATCAAATTGTACAAAGGCAACTGAAATGATTATTTAGTGGTGTGTAACTTGTCATTTGATTAATTTTTTAGAACTGTTCCTAGAAATTCATCTAATCAAGTTCATGTATCACTTCTACATGTTTGTGAAAAAACGTGTTTAATAAAAGATATCAAATCATTGATAAATGTTACTTGTTCATAAAGTTTTAATAATTATTGACACTTTGCTTTACAACAGTTGAATCATTGCTGTACAAAAAATCCATCATGATATAAATGAACAAAATTATCTTGTTTCAAACCAACACATCATCACATATGTATTAAACAGCCCCTTCACAACATTTAGTTCAAGTAACATGTAAGCAGATATTTCAATAGATCACATTTCTTTTATTAAACGCTCAAAGTAAAGAAGATTTTTCATCTGGTATTAATTTCGAACCATGTAATAAATATTATTGTCAAAAATAAACCTAAAGATACAAACCCTTCTTGGAAGATTATTCAACAACAATGAATCTGCTCCATGCTCATGATTACAGTTAATTCTAAGATATACAAGAACATATCTCTGTGTATCATCAGAAAATTCCTTCTTCATTTTTTGTCCCATCTGCACACGATGAAACTTAATGTTGTCCTGAACCTGCGACACACAAACATCAGTACATATATATATTGTTAATATTGCATGAATACAGGGTATTCTACCAGGTATAATAGGTATTGGTAAATGGACCCTTTCCCAATCCAAAAATAGTGACTACTTTTTGGAATTTCAGGAAAAAAATCCCAAAACAAGTAACTATAAACATAAAAATGTTTTGAAGCTTTAAGATTTTTGCATGAGTATATATTAAGCTTCACTAAAATTCTAAATATCAAACAAGTCTTCAGAGTTATGACAGAAACATGCATTAGAAAATTAGCAATATCATGAGAAATTTCCATGTAGAGTAGAACCTCTCTAAACTGAACTTGTTCCAACAGACAAAAATGTTCCGATTGCAGAGGTTTTCGGAATATAAAGGTCATTTTAGCATTATATGCATAATTGAAAAATTGGGACCAGCTGACATATTCAGTTTAGAGAGGATTTCAGAGTGGAAAGATTCAGATTAGAGCAGTTCAACTATTAGAGGGGTTCAACTGTATGAAAAAACCTTAATATTTTAATGAAGTGATCTTAAGGTATCGTGAGTGGCTATATGGTGATATCAAGTTTTACTAATTTATAGTTTTAAAAAGTCAACCATAATTGTATACATTAATAAACCCACTATACAGAGTCTATTGCAAGTGATTTGAAACAAATATTTTACTTGGTCTGTCTTCTATAAACCAATATCGCACGTAATTTTCATATTTTTGAATAAAGATCACTACTCTGTAGATAAGGATATATTACAACAATTAGACTTAAAATAACAATCATGGTATCATGCAGGGAACCGTGTCACAGATTTTTGATAACGCCCGCCATTCAATAGATATTTGACTTTAAAGAAATTCCGTAGCCTGAACCCCGCTGACAATTACGTAATACATCATAAATAAAAAACGAAAATAAATATCAAAATTCTGTGACACGGTTCCCTAGATAAGCATTTCCGCTACAAAATACCGAAAACCGCTTTGAAATCCATCTTCAAATAAGGTGGCAATCTTTGTTCAAAAATAGCACCCACTGCGTTTTTTTCTAAGCGAGAAATTAACAATAAAAGTGTCAGATCATTATCACCTTGTGTAATCAACAATTATTCTATAAATTAATACAGCCTACTAAAATTTGATAACCAATCGAATTCTTTCATCGTTAGCGGATCAATTAGTGAAACCGCCCACCATTTTAGATGACTCTAAAGAGCTTAATTACGAATTATTTGTCAAAATAGTATCATATCGTACCGATGCAATACACAGTACATCAAATTTCTCGTCAACCGAGAGGCTCTCAACGGGGAACACGGCTGATTGG
This sequence comes from Lutraria rhynchaena, assembly GCA_008271625.1. Lineage (NCBI taxonomy): Eukaryota > Metazoa > Mollusca > Bivalvia > Venerida > Mactridae > Lutraria > Lutraria rhynchaena. Next base: position 2,085,891 of record VIBL01000068.1, read on the forward strand.
GAAATCGAGTTGAAGATGGCTGGGGAAACCGCTGTATAAATTAAATGAAAGGTAGCCATGCATTTAGTGTAAAAATAAGAACTTAAGATGTGATTGATTTGTAGAAAAGTGTCTATGTTTTATGTCTGTTAATGTAATCATTCAAAAACATACTGATATATAAAGGTAATTGGATATATAACAGAATAGTATAAGATTCTCGAAAAACATGCACGTCCGATGTCCATAAGACGTTACTATTTTTCATCCTATTGTTTGTTTGATAGCTTTCAATATTTTACCAAAATGTACAGAGTTGCTTAATAAAAGTGCACGCTGAAATAACTTTATTTTATTGATTACATCAATGAAATAGCGAAAATAATAATTTTCGTTGACCCAGTCTCCCTGTATTAATTTACTGGCAATTCAAATATATCGTAGTTTAATTGTGTTTGAAACCTGACTCTGGAATATATAAATTTAATTAGACTTGTAAAAATGGTACGTCATAACATTAACAGGGTAACAATCTTTGACAGCTCGTTTTCTTATCGTGTGCGTTTTATTGCAAGGTGCATGAAGTGTCTGCAAACCATATTGCTGTTTATTATATCTCCCGCCAAAACATAAAGAAATATGTGATGCGACATATATAAGGTCTAAATTGACCCATATTGATAGTATAATTAACAAGGCGTTAGAGTATGATATCGATATCACACTTCAATAAGACCACCGTTCCGGATCAGTTATTTCATCATATATTTTATATTAAAAGTACATTAGATGTTAGTAGCCCAATCGACCAAGGTGTTAATGAATTCACACCTTTCTTGCACATCAAATGATTGTTGCAGTTATATATTTATTACGTAATTTTCCACCATAAAGTTTCCATTTTCACAATATGTCACGTCACTATGGTCAAGTTTTATGCAGTTCGGTATCTTTAGCATTCGTAAACCAACTTCCGCGAGAAAGAGATTTCCAACTACATTTTTCACTTTTTGAGAACACTCTAACACCTTGCTTAGCCTTATTTTTCTTATTTCCCATTTTAATCCGCTTGATGTTGATAATCTGTCGAATTTTAAATACTTATGTTAACATACTGCAAGCGATACCAAATTTAATATCGATTGATACAAATTTGCCCTTAAGGAGCCCCTTACAACGCCGCATCCTAGATCGTTCTTGCTGATAAAGTGGAGTCGATATGGGGGTGCAGTTTTTATCGCGATAAAACACTATTTTTGCATATAGGGATCAATTTTTTTGTAGCATGGTATGATAGTATGATATCTAATTATTGTTAATAACTTAAAATGTCATTTTCGCTTATTTTTACGTTTGTAGCCACTTACGCTACCTTAAACAATAATTCAATAAGCTTTAGAAAAGATCTGGGAAATCAGAAAGAAAAGTTTTTTATGTAATGCTGAATATCAAGCTTACTGCATATTCTGGAAACTTGACAACTAAAGTCATCTTTGCTTTTGCTGGACAATTCACCTTCTTTGATGGAGCAGTTTCCCTAGTTCTGTCAGTTTTTCTGGGACGATTTTTTTCTTGGGCTTTTCTCTAAGATCAGAAATAACACAAAGAATGTAGGTATAAGACAGACAGTATATTTTTTGTTACATATTCCAATGACTAATGCCACAAAAAATATTTGGGAATGAATGGTATCTCCAAAATAAGAAAGGTATGTTAAGAAAAATGAAACTTTCAGTCTACCTCACGGGTGTAGCCAGCTTTGAATAAATGTCATGCACACAAGAGGAAAGGTGCCTGGAGGGTAACCCTACTGCTGCAAGCAGGATGGGAATTATTTTAAAAAATGGTGAGCTTTGAGGCGTTATCAAAGGAATTACGGGCACTGAATACAAGTTACTTGAACTATACATTTGATGTCAAAATTTGATGCAGAGTAGATCTAATAAAAAAAATAGATCTCTTTCCATTGAGATGCTATTCTTGGCCATATTTATATTTTCCCTCTTCAAATTTATATTACAAGTACATGTGTATATCTTTTCTCTAAGATCAGAAATAACACAAAGAATGTAGGTATAAGACAGACAGTATATTTTTTGTTACATATTCCAATGACTAATGCCACAAAAAATATTTGGGAATGAATGGTATCTCCAAAATAAGAAAGGTATGTTAAGAAAAATGAAACTTTCAGTCTACCTCACGGGTGTAGCCAGCTTTGAATAAATGTCATGCACACAAGAGGAAAGGTGCCTGGAGGGTAACCCTACTGCTGCAAGCAGGATGGGAATTATTTTAAAAAATGGTGAGCTTTGAGGCGTTATCAAAGGAATTACGGGCACTGAATACAAGTTACTTGAACTATACATTTGATGTCAAAATTTGATGCAGAGTAGATCTAATAAAAAAAATAGATCTCTTTCCATTGAGATGCTATTCTTGGCCATATTTATATTTTCCCTCTTCAAATTTATATTACAAGTACATGTGTATATCGCCTTCACTGCCCTTGCATCTAACTTTTTTGTGGTAAAATAATCCTACACATCATTCTTTTGTCCAGCCAAACATGTAAGTCTCAAGAAATTGTAGTCTTAGACTTACCTTTGTTGCATTGTAATTCCTACCATACTGGCAGTCCTGCTTCTTGATACCAATTATCGCAAAAGGAATGCCATCAAAATATTCACCATTGGAGAGTTCATATGTCCATCTTATTTTAGGATATTTCATAGTTGTGATACCTGCATTTCATACAGCATCTGATATAAATTACAGTGCAACCTCCACAAAGCGGCCCTCTATTGAGCAACAACAGCATGATTTTTTCCAACAGTATGATTTACTATATATTTAACCTCTCTAAAGCAATAACCTCTCAACAACAACATAATTTCGCTTTCCAAAGCTGTGTTGCTTTGGAGAGGTTGCACTGTATAAGGTTTCACTGAGCAACACTTCACATTTCCTGTTAATAAATAAATCAGAATAAAATATCAACAAAACTAACACTCTAGATTGACCACATAAAGTAATTTTTCTTAAGTCTTTCTTAATTGTTATACAGTAAAACCTAAATTAGCGACCATCTAAATATTAAGACTACCTTGTAATAACAACCACTTACTTTCAGACCAGCTTTCAATAACTCCCCTATAAATTCAACTTGATAATGAAATCACCTCATCATTACGACCGATTTTTCAGGTCTCAATGGCGGTCTTATTATCCAGGTTTTACTGTAGTTTTTTTGCAGCCTCCCTTTTACCTCAGACAACATAATATGTAAATTATATTCAAAACATCCAGAATCAATTCAATGACAAAGCATTAAAAATTAACTCAACAGACCAAATTGTTTTCTGCTGGTCTTTGTCATTTTTTTACCTGGTGATATTTGCTGAACCCTATCTCCAAACTTTAAAATACATTACAGAAAAAAGTTGTGCAAACCTATGGGCCAAACATGTTCAGGGAATAGTGATGGAAACCAGGTATTTATTCCTTTGGCTTAATTAAAAATAAAGCACAAACCTGCTGCAGTAAAATTTCTGACCAAACCAGTGACATATTTATTGTTGGTAGCAATCTCATGGTTTCTAAGAAAGTCCTGAGCTTCTTCAATAGATCTAAAAGGTGGTGGTTCTATAATCATTCTATATTACAGGTGGTGGTTCTATAATCATTCTATATTACAGGGGGTGTGATTATCATTCTATATTACAAGTCTGAAAATAGATTAGCACAGTCTGAATACAGACAAGTGAAGTCACCATTACATAGCAGAATACAGGATTTAATATCTAACAGAAACTCATTGAAGCTTTTTTATTGGCTGGGTTGGCCGATTCATCATGTGATTTAAGAATTGCCAACTTCCTATCCAGTGCATGATAGACTTTCAAAAAAAATCACCATCACAAACAAGCTAACTGGTAGGACCAGGGATTAAATACTTGTATATCGTGAATACAATGTCACAGGTTGGACTTTACTCATTTGACAGAAATATTTATTACATCAATAATAAAAATATCAATAACATTCACATTGAACATTGTTAAATTGTAATTTAATCGATGTTAATAAAATGATAAAATGTTGAAACACACGGATATATCTCTCACGGCAAACATTTAACTCCTTCTATCCGAACTTTGAGTTATACGAAAACAGACCAAGAATGTGTATTCGCCGGCCCTAGCGCCGGGAAATTTATACGAAAGAATTGATTTCACGGTCTTAGGGTTTTATTTTTTATTTCTCAATTTTATTAAAATACATACCACATTATTTAAAGATGAAGCTTGCAGGTTTCAGAAAATGTAAAAATATTAAATGTATCTTCTCCAAAACCATGTGAAGTTCATCAAAATTTCGATAAAAATAGTCGCTTTTTGTCTAAATTCCACCCCGGCTCTAGGGTCTATTTTTATTTTTCAATTATTTCCTAGCATCATATTAGAGTTAATGCAATAAACCGGCAAAAAATTCTTTGCGCAATTTTGAGATACTCAAAATCATTTTTATCATGAACCAATATTCCAAAAATTAACATTTTCTGAAATCTGAGAGCTTTATCTTAATATGGTAATGTAACGGCTCGCCACACATCTAATAACGACTCGCCACAGAACATGAAATTAGTTATATAGAATATAAAAATCAAGTAATTAATAAAATGTAATAATAATAATAAACAATAATTAATCCTATTAAAAAAGTTGCATCTTGTTGTAGTTTGTTTTACCATTTTTTACATATTTTGGAGTCATTCTGTATCTTAAAATTATTTAAAGATTTTGTTCATTGATGATTTTTTCCATTTATGTTTATTTAGGCGAAAAAAATGTCTTTGGCACTATGCCTATTCGGCACTATCATTTGAAGTAAGACATCAATGTGGGTATGCTTTGATATGATTAATTGTCGCATCAATTAACACTATTTAATTGATCAGTGAGAAACTAGTATAGCGGCGTCATGAAAGCGTTTTTTTTTTTTGTAATTAAGATGGCATACGTCATGTAAAGAATAGATAGCTTGAGTCTCGATGTATGGCAGGGGCAGGCAAGAAATATAAAAAATAAATATTTGTTATTGTTTTATTTAATTGTATTGTGCGCGTAAACTGGGTTATTCTTCATTTATCCGATGTTTAATTGATGCTAATTTATACTTCCAAACAACATAAACACTTCCAGGGAGAAATGACGAAGGGTATAATATCATAAAAGTAGTTCCAGAAGTGTGCATAACTTCTTATAAAATAAAGTTTGATGTAGTCTCATTTCATATACAAATGAAATACTAATTTAAGCATCATCTCTTTTGTGTTGACTCCTTCGTTTGTATTTGATTATTTCATTACTGATTAATGATCTACATATAAGCTTGTTTATTTCTTTAATTTGTGGAGAAAATATTAATATGTTCATTTTCATCCATTTCCAACGCTACAGTCATAATGGAATATTATCTGTTTATCAATTAATTTCAGTTTATCATTAATAACTCATATATTCTTATTTTGCATTTTTCATGATCTAAATACAATGTCTACCATGCTTATCAATGCATTGTAAACTTGGATTGCAATTTTTAATGAAGAGAATTATTATCATCTTGATTGATAGTTAAATCCATTAATTAATCAACGATGAAGAGATTAACACCTATAGACTTGCCAATGACTATACACATAATACACATATAATACATATTAATCAGTGGTAATTGGATTATCTTTTCAAACATCACATCGACTATTTAAAGAGTGTTGGTTTGATGCAACAATTAAAATATCAAAATACACCCACTTTGATGTCTTAATTCAAATGATAGTGCCCAATCAACATCAAATTCACAAATATTTTTATTGCCTAAATAAGCATAAATGAAAAAACTCATCAATGAATATTTTTTCAATAATTTTATGATATAGAATAACTCCCAAATGTGAAAATATGATAAAAAAGCTACAGCCAGAAGCCATTCTTTAAAATCGGATTAAGTAAAGAAAATATCATCATACTTTATAATTATTATTCCTTATTAATTAGTTAATTATTATAAACTTTATAACCGATTTCATGTTCTGTAGCGAGTCGTTATTACTCTGTGGCGAGTCGTTATTAGATGTGTGGTGAGTCGTTATGTGGCGAGTCGTTATTAGATGTGTGGTGAGTCGTTATGTGGCGAGTCGTTATTAGATGTGTGGTGAGTCGTTATGTGGCGAGTCGTTATTGTGGCGAGTCGTTACTAATTTCTTAATATGATGCAAGAAAAGTAACAATAATTCGAAAAATAAAAATAGACCCTGAGGCCGTGGAATTCGGACTGAAGCGACTATTTTTATCGAAATTTCGATGAAATTCACGTGGTTCAAAAATATAGATCGATTTTTGGATAAATTATATAATTAAATATATTTACACTTTTGAAAGCTGAGAGTTTTATCTTTAATTTGATACACATTTTATTAAAATAGATTGAGAATTAAAAAAGAACTAGGGCCTTAAAATAAATCATTTTTTCTCATTTTAGCCCTTGTTGGTGATTGATGAGCATTGGGTACATATTTCGAAAACGAAAGTAGGGGTTTTATCCGGAAACTTCATTCTATCGGGACTAAGATTCTGGTATTGTCCGTCTATTGTCTTCGACAATGAACAAAGGGAAGCGTTACACATTTGATGTGCTTGCTTTTCCGCGCTATCACTACTTTCAATTACGGTTACAGCGACTTGTGCCACGATGGCAGAGGATTTTAGGTGAGTTATGTTGACGTTAAATATATCCGAAAATAGGCGAAATGTGAATTAATTTCAGCCTTGTAGTTATAACCTCTATCATAGTCTATGAGTCTGCATTGATATATTTATAATTACTTGCCCTATGAAATTTCATTATGATTTGTGAATTATATCGTTCATTTTCACAGATAATATTTATTCAAAAATTAATTAGTTTTCAGCGTCTATGTATAACTCTGAATGTGGATGTGAGCTACGGGTGGGATTCCATTTTATTCATTTTATCTGGGTGGGTATAAAACGCAGACGCATTACGCAGACAATATAGAAATAGAGGGAAAACGCAGACCACAAAGAAATAGAAGGATATCGGAAAACGCAGACGACAAAGAAATAGAGGGATACTAATATAGTAGTTAAATTAAGGGGAATATTAAGAATGAGTGATAGACTATGAACTTGTTGATTATGAAATGATTATTTTTTTTTTAAAATTATAATTTATTTAAGGAAATATCAATGATTTGTTTAACAAAGAAAGCGCGGACTATGAAGTTGTTGATTATGAAATTTTTATTTTCAATATATATATATATATTTAATTTTGAAAAAAAAAATAATTTTTTTTTTTATTAATTAATTAATTAATTAATTAATTTAATTAAGATTTTTTAAAAAAATCAATGATTTGTTTAACAAAGAAAGTAATAGATTAAGAAGTTGATAATGAAATAATTATTTTTATATATTTTTGAAAAAAAGTTAATTAAGATTCTTTTTAAAAAAATCGAAATATGGCTGATTCGTTTAACAAAGAAAGCGATAGACTATGAAGTTGTTAATTATGAAATTATTATTTTCAAAACAATATATATAATATATATAATAATATAACTTTGAAAAAAAATAATTAAGATTTTTTTTAAAAAAATCATAAGAATTTTTTTTTTCAAAAAGATTTTTCTTCTTATGAATTAATAAATTTATAATCAACAACACTGTACACTAACATTCCCCTTAATTTGCCCCCCCAACAACTACTATATTAGTATCCCTCTATTTCTTTGTCGTCTGCGTTTTTCGATATCCTTCTATTTCTTTGTGGTCTGCGTTTTCCCTCTATTTCTATATTGTCTGCGTAATGCGTCTGCGTTTTATACCCATCCATTTTATCTGACAGTTAATTATTGTATTGTCAGATAATTTATATTCATCAATACTGTACTGGAAAAAATAATTACACTAATTGCATGTTAAACTAAGTTTTTAGTTGTATTAGTTCAGCAAATCATTGGGTTATTTTATAATTAGGACTTTTAGTGGAGTAGGAAGTTTAAGGAGAAAAAACACTTGACTGAACTGGGCCAATCTAGGCAGCAATTTTCCCTTCTTTGGGTCCAGTGAAGAGACCCTTCCCAATAAAAAATAAAGACATTTTTTCCCTATTCCCAATCTAAAAATTCCCAATTTAGGCATCACACCGTGCATTTTTCCCAATTCGACCAGACTTGGACCCTTTCCCAAAATTGCAAAAATTCGGCATTAGCATTTTGAATGGACACTCATCTATGTCAATGTGAAGATAGCTGAAAAACAAGGCTGTTGGAAGTTGCCTAAATGTCTCTTAATTGTCACTACAGCACCACCATCTGGCCTTTGCGACATAGCATATGATCATTGACTGGACTTAATGAAGATTAAAATAAAGCATGTCATGAAAACTGAATTTGTAAAGTTAGACATCTAGCACTAAAAATTCACCTAATTTCTTAACAAAGTAGAACTTTCCTGTTTTTATGAAAATAATTTTAGCCTTCATAGATGATAATTGAATTTATTCAGCTGTTTTAATGTTATATGTCAAAATATTTTACTTGTATGTATGAAATTTGTTTACCTGTAGTTGATTCATAAATAAAGAGTTTTGACTGGTCTGGCTATTCCATCAAATATGCCTTATCTCTGTTAATATCATTTAATTTTCTGAAACACATAGGTATGGCTTTATTAAGTACTGCTATGTTACCTCTGTTCTCTCAGAAGATAACATGGATTACTATTTACTAAATTGTTAAACCTCATCTAGTCACCACTGCTACAATGCAACCACCTCATCATAACAACCACTTATTTTTGGATCAGGTTTCAGTGTGTATTCTGATTTCTTCTTGATACAATATTTTATTAAGACCATTTTTTGTTCCAAAGGTGGTCTAAATATTGAGGTATTACTATATGTAAGAAATGTGTTTTTAACTTCTCAATGTCTTGGTATGAATTTTATGATATTTTGTAGAAGCTGGCGGCCTAGCCGATTGTATTCAAGATGGTGTTAGCAGGTTGAAGCATATTACCTCAGTGGCCGACAAGGTTCAGGAACAATCCACTGTGTATCTATTTGCTGATGACCACTTCCTTAAAACAAACAATTTACAATTTAGTGTACAGACAGACAGTACCTTGCTTGGAGACATTGGTATTGAATCAGTGACTTGGAAGAATTTTAAAAGTACATTGTCGGTATTGAATTCTTGGGAGCCTACAGTTTTAGTAATTGTCCAACATGATTTTGATAAAAAGGTATGCTTGTATGTATCTTCAAGCAGAAAAACATAAAACTAATTTGCTGTGTCAGAATTTCATGCTTTGATTCAGCTTTGGAATTAATTTTAACATTCCCCCTATACAGTTAATCTTCATTGCTTAATAATTGCTGTTGTATTGTTCTTTGAACATGTTCATATAATTCAGTCTGTTTTTTGTGAAAATGTTTCAATGAAGTAATAGGAAAATCCTATAAGAATGTTACACAATTTACAATGTGACAAAATAAATTGAAACATAGGTTACACTCTCATGCTAAAACTCTTTTTTTGCAGATTGGAGAGTTGCTGTCCGGTCTGACTGACGAGCAACTAGGAAATGTTATTATTTACATGTCCGAAACAAAGACCAATGTGTTGTACACAGATTTATTGAAAGCAGATTTTCAGATTCATGACATAGAATTTATTGATAATAAGGCACTGATCAGAAATTATGACTTGGCTGCACAGATACAGTACATACTGGAAGGGAAAGCTGTATCTGCCCTGGAGTTGATTACTAATTATATCTATCCCTTTGTACCCAAAGATCAACAGGAACTTGAGAAATCAATACAAGATCTGGTATATTCAAATATATCTACAGCACTTAAAAATGAGTATCTTCTTTCCGATCTAGAGCCCAGTGAAACAGGTAAACAGAAACATTGATTATTGTTGTTTGGTTGGTCAGTTGGTTGGTAGTTCGCCTGTGCGGTCTGTCCTCATTTGGGGGGGGGGGATATTTAATCACAATTCAATGATAGGTCTAGTTTTCATTGATTTGAATTTCAAGTTGTTGTAGTAGAATCTTTAGAAGTCATTGCTTATTGATTTTGGTATGAGGTTATGTTGTAATCATTCTAAAATTTTCTTGTAAAGACAACTTTGTTGAGAACAGTGTATTTTGAAAAATACTGCAATTTGGGTGAAATCCAGTAATTTTACAGAAGTATTGAGTGCTTTGTAGTGTTGCAACATCGGCTCAAAATCATAATCGATTATCGGTTGGAATCGCTTGGTACATCTGATGCGATTTTCCAGTTATATAATCGGTTTTAGTGTAGTAGTGTAACATAAGTAGACCACTAGTGTTTGATTCTTGCACAACTTGGCAAACAAATTAATTTTCACGGGTGTTTTTATACTCGCACAGCCGACAAATGGCTGTGTTCATTGCAAGGTTTACTTTTGACGCGGGGAGATTTTCATTTATCTTGTAGAAACCAAAGAACTTCCAAACCGGAGACTTTGCCTTCATCCCGGGATGCTCAAATATTTGTTTTTTCATCTTGGTCAGCGATTCCGCCATCTTTATTCATAGCAACACGAATGATTTCCCTTGAATGTGTGTTTAGTTTGCGCCACCAGTAGTTAGTTTACGGTGCCTAAATGAGATAGACTGATAATTGACTATGAAAAACTGCAATCGCTTATCGAAATCGGCAGACGTTTTCACAGCGCTAATCGATAGTATCCGATTATCATTTCATCACTAGTGCTTTGTATTAAATATAGTACACAGCATACTTCTGCATAAATGGAATCAAACATGTGTCAGATACTCTCTGCTTACAGAGACCACTTGGCTGGGACTCTTAGGTTTAGGATTTATTTGTAATTGAAGTATTGGCAGTTTATTAGATCTTCTAATATATATTTATACAAATGTGTGAAGCCACATTTGCAAGGTATTTTACAAGACACAAAAACATGTTTGCCTGTATTTGCATAATGATAGACATTATTGATGTCCTAAAAATACTTGTAGCTCTGTTTAATAGATTCTCACATCTGTCGCATTTGCAGAATGAATAAGATTCGGACATCAAAGTGGTAAAATTTTAAATCAGTCTCCAAAAAGTAACCTGAATATATATTCAAACTGCTCTATTTTTCAATCAAAACACTTTGGGAATGAAATTTAGATTACTGTTGGAGCTGTTAGACTGTTCTCAAGTTATCTCAGCTTGTCTCTGTAGTTGGGTTAATTGGACCATCTCTTACTGTTCAGTGTTTTTTTTACCTTACAGGAGGAAGGGACTGGGATGCTTAGACTGGGGAAAAGTAGTGTTGTATGGCATTTTTTCCTTCTATAGCAAGGGCCGTTTATAGGTGTCTTCCCCTCCGGAAAAAAAAATTAAAATCACATAGTTTTCACCTAAAATTCAGTGTCCATTAAGTATTTTTTACTTTTTTTGCAAACATTTTCCCCAAGTTTAAGAAAAAGGTCCCTTCCCCTACCTGTGAAAGAAAGCCCTTTATGGGGTAATTTCGCATTGGGTGACGTTCTAATGACAAAATCACCAAAATGTTCACTTGGCTATTTTGTCATCAAGTTTTCAATGCGGTTATGAATATATAAATTATGTGAAGGAAAAACAGAACTTTCTGATGGGGCGATGTCTAAAATTCAGATCAGTCCCCTCCCCTCCTCCCCCACAAAAAAAAACACTGAAGAGAAAGAATTTTGAGAGAGTTACATCAAGTACGCATTTTATGTGTCATTTTTATTTTCCTCTTTTCAGCTCTTCCTGTAAAAGGTAGACAAATGATGGATAAAGATTTCTCTAGTATAAAACAGTTTATTGATAGTGATTGGTTCTTGCTTACTAGAGAACTTGGTGTTAGTGACGACGAGATGAAGACAATTAAACTAGAAAAATCAACTTTTGAGTCTCAAATCATTGCCATGCTTTCTCTCTGGAGAGACAAATTTGGAGCCAAAGCCACGCTGATTAAACTTCTGGAAGTGATGGAGAAGGTCTCTGAAGAAAATTCAATTGATTTTCCAACAGATGATATTATAAGTAAGAATTATCTCTTTCAACCTTCTTTTCAGAGGTTGCTCTGAGTTATCAATGTCAGCTCATTGAGAGATTTTGTGTCGATCCCAGTTTCATAAAGAATATTCTGTTTGTTCTTATTAATTCAATATTATGTAACTAGGAATGTGCAGTATATGCATCAGTCATTATTGTGTCTTTCAAATATGATAATTCATTTATTTTGTGGGCCTGTTTACTGGTATTAAAAAAGAAAGCACCCACTTCTTTTTTTCTCGCTGAAATTTGAAAATCCATGTAGTTACTTACATATGAAATTACTGATTTAGGCAAATCCATGACATTTGGTACTAACGAAAAACAGTATGTGCTAGGTGTTACAGTTTTGGGTGGTTTGATAAATACTTTTTAAGCCTCACAAAAGTGACAAGATATAGCATAAAATTCATTGTTGGTACATATTTTTTTCATAAATCCATTCTAGGAACTCTCCAGACTATGGAGGACAGAAATGACATTTTTCAACACAATGTGATTGAGTTTGTAATGAGAAAAGCCAAGTGTGTGGCCTGTGATAATCTATCCAAGAAGCACGGCATTCCTGCGTACTTGGTGAATGAGTTTATGAATGAGGGTTTTTTTAGCTTTGATCAGAAAATCCAATCAATTATGAAAGTAATGACCTTGCCAACATGTCCTGAGCCAAAAACGAAGCCTTTAGTTTTAGTTTTCCAATCATTCATTTATAGACTAGGCTTTGGTATAATGCCCGTCATTGGGAAAACTGAGGATTATGTCAATATTAAAGTGAAAATTCTCAATATTGTGATGAAACTACAGTTTGAGTTGTTTGGTATGCTTAGACTGACTGATGTAGTTGTTAATGTTGATGTACCCCCACTGACCGTTTTATCTGAAGAATTGCAGGAAGCTCTATTAGGGTAAGTATTTTTTTTGGGGGGGGGGTTAAATGTTGCACCAACAGCCTGGGCCACTTGGTGACTTTTTGCCAGCTTTAACAGTGGAGGAAGACCCCAGGCATACACCTGAATAAAACCTCCAATAAGCTAGTGGAACTGCTTCCACACGAACGGAATTTGTTTGGTCTTTTTTAATGTCTCTTTCAGATAATGTGTAACTTCTGCATAAAATATATAAAAACGTTTTGTATTTATTTTGTTGTATTGTTCGCATAAATTGTGATCTCTGTTAAATGTTCGTTTACCTATTTCTCACTGGTTGTTTTTTACGTATCAAGTATTTTTGGTAATTCAAAGCCATATTTATCTGCAGTCCATTATTTTCATCATTCCTTGCAAAAGTCTGTGAAGCGCAAAACAACGTTTGCCATATCATTACACAAAGATGTTGGATATATGTCTGAACAAATGTGCGCAAAATTCATCTTACTATTTTAAGTTAAAGAAAAAGCTAAAATGGAAAGAGGTGGCACTTGAAGTTTTGTTGAGTGTAAATTTATCAATAAAGGGTTCATTGTACATTCAATTCAACTGTGAATCAATAACACTTTTCATGACTTTGAAATTCAAAGCCATTTACAAGGTTTCATTTATTCATTATTAACTGAGACCATCTACACTTAATGAAGTAACTATGTAAGATTGTTATATTTGTTAGAATTGATGACGTCCAGGGATGTGGGACATTTTATGGTGAACTTACATTACATGTTACCAAGCATCCATCACCAAGCAAGATAGAGGAGATAAGAGAATTACTAGATTGTTTCCACTACCGGGGTCAATTTAAGTGGGAGATAAAGGTACCAGTAGTGGAACAAGCCAGTGGAGAACTAATAGAACCGGGACATCTACTTAGAGGGCAATGTTTACCTGGAAAAGAAGAACAACACAGCTATGGTTCACTTGGGTGTTTTGTTAAAGTACGGCCTAGAGACTCAAACGTTGTTCAGAATAGCACCAGCACTAGCCCAGGCACGAAAGTTTCCAGCGCATATTTGATTCAGGAAGAAAGCGTCCATGCTATAACTTGTGCGCACTGTGTGAAAGATTGTCAGGAAAATATTGATGTGAAGAAGGGAAATACTTTTGTTCCGTTAGGCCGCAAGAAGTGTGAAGTTTATTATCGAGATCTATTGGATGTCGCTACCATAAAAGTTGATGAAGTGACTAGTATTAGCTGTGATAGCAAGATAAAACGCAGTGATGAAAGTTGCACTAATAAATGGTTTTCTTACATTGGGAACCCTAGTGGCATTTATGTTCATAAAGAAGGATCAGCATCTAATTTCACTAGAGGAGTTGTGATATGTACTGATTACTCCAGCAGATTAATGAGAAGTTATAAATTGCATAGCCTTGCTCAAAATGTGTTAATTGGAAGTGAAGCAGACATAGCCAGTGGTGCACGAATAGTGGATGATGAATCACCTTTAGAAGGTATGAGTTTTAGTTTGTTTTTTATTCACTGTAGTTAAACATGGCATCAACAGCCAGGGTCATTTGGCGACTTTCCATCCTTTTAATAGTAGAGGAAAACATCTTGCTTGCACATGGCTAGAACTGCTGACCTTCTGTAAGCTGACTGTTTATTTATTGAACTGAATTATTTATTGTTAAGATAGTGAACATTTCTTTATTCTGTATTTATAAGTCTCCACATAGTAATATGAAGTTCACTCCTGAATATTTATGCTTTTCTTCCTGTATTCTATTTTATAAAGAAAACTTTCGTCAATTTTCATTTCTTTGATATATTGTGTTAAAGTGATATATGGCTTTACTAAAACTTGTATGAATTAATGTATGTGGTTCCAATGCGTAAAAGAATTGTTTGTTTCAGGGTACCAAGCCTACATTAATTTTTCCCTGCAACCCTAGAATTTTTATTAGAGTCAAGGAATGGTACATCCACTTTTCAGAAAATTTACCATGTATCATTCCCTGGAAAATTATTCAATCTGAGGATTATAAATAAGACTTGATACACAAATTCATAAGGCCATAAAAATTAATGCAGTATAACCCCTGGAAACTGGACCCCTTATGGACTGAGCCAAAAGTCCAGTTTTATGAGAATTTCAGTTTTTAGAGAACTACTGATATAGAAAAGAAAAAAATAGGACTTGAAATATTGTCCGATTTTGAGAGAATTCCAGTTTTCAGGGAGTCTGGTTTTGAAGGGCTACATGCACCCAGTTTCCTCTAAAATCCCCAAAATATAGTAGAATTGGTACGTTGGGAGAATTTGTTTTCAAATATTTTTATTGTTCACATAAAATGAAAGTATTGGTAAGAAAAAAATTGACTAAGACAGAAAAAAGTCTAGAGGTACCAAACTGATATCAGATCAGTCATATTAGCAGAAAACTGGAACTTTATTCTATGCCTGAATAAGATGCATAGATTATCTTGGTTTTGTTTTGTTCTATTATGAGTTAAACTACACTTATAGACACATGTTAATGATAGCTACAACAAAGATTTTTTTGACTGTAATTGTTGTCAGGTGCTCTGCAATTTTCAACAAATGGTGATAGTGGATCGGTGGTATGTGCTGACAATCCTGCAGACGACTCGGTATTCATTGTCTCCTTGTTGATAGGGGCTGTGTCAACTCCCGGAAGCTTCAGATATAGCTATTCTTCACCATTTCAAAAGACCCTACAAGAACTGCAAGAACGTTACGATGTTGATATTGTCCCAAGTTTGTGCATTCATTCTTATCATAAAATATTAACTCTAAAAATGTGCTTTTTAGGAAGAAACGTCACTTATTATTTTATGTCTTCTCAGTCAGTTTGTAGAAAGTAAGTAGTGCAGTAAAGTAAGTAGTTTAGACTGATTTAAAAATAGACTTTTAAACTTATTTAAGCATTTTTTGTCACTAAGGTATAATGGTGTATTGAGGACTATAAAGACCATATGGATCATATGTATATACAGTGAAACCCCAATTATTTGAATATGCTTGAAAAAATAATTAGGATAATCCATGGTTTTGAATAATCCATCTCAGTATAATATACTAGTTAGAAAATGACTGGTGATGCTGACTATGTCTGTTCATTACGAGGGAGTTAACGTCCATTTTATATGTATACAAACCTGCTTAATTATGTTTGAATTCATTTTCCAATTTAGAATGACTTAAACAATGAAGTTCATATCATTTTATACAGATCTCACTAAGTATTGGTGGTAATTAGTTCAAAAATCATTACAAACAGTATGAACAACTTCATTTTATTACAATTAAATCATCATTAATATGGACAATTGATCAGATACTCGCCAAACAAATCAATATTCATAGGAAACTGTTGACACACTATGTATATAGATATATTGCGTGCAATTGTCATATGCCTGTGGATTCTCAAAAGGCCGTTGTCAATTGACATTCTCAAATGGTAGATGTGAAAATATGTGCATACATGATTATAAGCTCCAAATAATTTATTTGGATAACACCAGGTATTCGTGAAATCCTATTCATATATCTGCGCTTCTTTTTACTTAAAATATATTTCAGATAATGCTGGGTATTCAGATAACTGGTTGTCAAATAATAGGTTTTACTGTACATATGATACATTTTGGTCTATGTAACCTTTTAGCTCTAATTCACCATTATACAACATCTGTTCAACATGCTCACCCACTGTATATGAAATATGATTTTATTTTTATGTGTGTGCAGCTCAGCTGAGTGGTCCTCCGCCATCATTAAGTGGAATATTCAGTGCTAGCTCTGATGGGGCAGGTGATGGGCCCTCTTTTAGTGGATCATTTAGTGGGGATTCTGGCGGGGCCATTGGAGGACATGCCAGGACAGATAGAAGACATGATGGAGCATCCAGGGGGGGCACAATATATTCTCGTCAAGGTGTAACTCCAAGTCATCCTCGAAATTAAACAACAGGCTGCTAGAGAACTGAGTATGAAATATAAATGGTGATAAGCATAACTTGTAATGATATATTTAAACAATGTGTAATATAATAATTATAACGATCGTAGTAATACATGTAATTTCTTCATATGATTAGTGTAGACAATGTACAAGTTAAGTGGTTATGGTCTCTGTCTATTAATCACTAGTCCTTTATTTATTTACTTATATTGCTTTCAAGCAAAAAGGTCTATGTACAAGTTAAGTGGTTATGGTCTCTGTCTATTAATCACTAGTCCTTTATTTATTTACTTATATTGCTTTCAAGCAAAAAGGTCTAATATAGGTTGAGAATGAAGCTGAAATGTTTGAGCACTGAGATTAATCTCAAGCTTTACGACCTCCTGTCATGGTTTCTATGTGTTCAATCTGCTATAAATTACTTGTGTAGTTATCATGTACTTATGATGTCAATATTCTTAGTTCGTTTTTATATTTTAGGTATGTAACAATGCAGCACATTCATATCAGAATGTAAGAAAATTCAAATTCATGAAAAACAACTCTGGTCTTCCACAATACTCCTTATTTGTGTGGAATGAAGTGGAATTTTACAAAAGAGAACCATACAGCATTACTTTGGTACAAGTATCTGGTCCGTGATCCAAGGTTTTAAAACTTGAGATCTCCCTCCAATCTCAAATTTCATCTACTGTTCTTGTGTATGTTGATTATGGTAAAACAATTGTGATACTAAGCCTGTTTTATTCTGTCAGTATATTTGATCTGAACATGTATTTAAACATTAACCATCTGTTTCTTTTGAATTGATATACATTCAAGATTGAACAGAGGTTTGAACTCAGAGGCTGTTCTGAAGTTTTAGAACTTCTGGTACTGACTTCTCCAAGAACTGAAATTTGTTGCTTTTGTTTTTGGATTGTCAGTGTAAAAATATGGGACCATGATAAAGACATTGAAAGTAGTGAAAAAAATATGTCTGTAGCATTAAATTATTTAGAATACACTCACATGTTCTAATTTTAGTTAAATTAATTTATATGGCCATCCTTACGAAAATTGTTGGTTTGCAGTTATGCGACTGACTCATTCAAAATTCCACTGAACCAAATTTTTTCAGCAATTTGAATTAAAATTGACTGAGACCAAAAAGTGTAGGGTCAGCAGAAAAAATAGGTTAGTGGAAACCACTAATTTTTATTTTGTGCCTTAGTCAAATTTTGTAATATGAAGACTTGGATATAGATTTTTTAATTGTCATTATATGTCGGTATAAACTAGCCTGTACTATTGAGGCCACCTTTAATTCTTTGAATTATTATGTAAAGGTTGAATTATCACACAAATACAGTCGCCACTTAAATTAAAACCATTCTTTGTCTTTCCAAAATGAGTTCATCATTGACCGTTACTTATTTTGTTATGGGTGTCATACATAAATTTGTGGTAGCTATGAGTTCAAGAATGTACAGAAGAACAAAGTTGTCATGAAATTGTTTTTGCACAAATAATTACTTCATTATGTTCATATTTCAGTTTAATCCGTAACAACCAAATTAAGAATGAGATATCTGGAGACTACTAAATACTTCATTTTATCCAATTCTTAAGTATATCTGAGTTCATTATAACCGTGCCTTACTGTATATATATTGTTTTTTAGTAGCCAAAACAGGTGTTATTTGTTTAAATTTACCTGTTTGTGTATAGAAGACTAATGAGAGGCTATTTGTCTTATATCGTAGCATGTATCATTATTCATGACAAAAAATGCCAAGTTTATGTCTAATAGATATCTGTTCTGTTTTATTGTTTACGGAGAAAAATATTTACTAACTTGGAAATTAATTCAGCTGTTTTTGTCCCTTTTCATGATAGGATTTCTGTACATAGATTTGTATACTTCTGCTTTTTTGTAAGTTATAATTATTATGATTAATACATTTTTAATGCTGTAATTTACATTTAAAGATGTCTTGTTTCTGTATCATTATTTTGCGATATTTTCATGTTGATGTTTGTACTGATTTGTGATATAATTGTACACCAAGTATAGGTTAGAGATCATTTAGAACAAAGTAACCTGAACAAGTGGAGCTAAATGTGTGTGGTTACTTAATTCTGAAGAAGATTCTAAATGATTTCTAATGGACTTAGTGTTGGCTGTTCTCTATCATGTCTATCACAATTGAACAACCAATGCAGTGTGAAGTGGCACATTACTTAATTGTAAAGAAAATTCTTCATGAATAAGTGACCTTCTGTAATATGATTGGATTAAAATATGTGGCAAACGCTAATGTTTGACCATGTGCTTTCCTATGTGAATACATTATGAAGTGGTTTGATGATTTGCCACTATGGGACAACCTGCACTGTGGTTTGGGCTCATTTGAAAGTGTTTAATATGTGACATTAGGCAACCTCTACTTTTTGGTTATTGATTTTCATTTCATTAAATTATTTATGTGAAATATAATACGTATACCTTTTCATAATAATGGACTTTTGTTTGACATTGTAATTGTGATTAAGTTTGTTTTCTGGTTTGAATTTTTTTTGTCCTATTTTTTTATCCAATGGAAATAAGACTGTCAGGGAACAAGAACTACATTCCTGATCTTACATTTGGGTTTTTCCTGGCCTCTAAAGTAGGTGTATTGGTAAATTACTCAAGAATTCATTACTAGGAATGATTTATATCTAGTTGATATTAAATTCTGTACTGTTTAATATTCATGTATTTAAATAATGTAATTTAATTGTATACAAGCTGCATGGACTCAAATGTTAATTACTAATTACTGCAAGTTAGGGGGCTCTCCTGCTAGTTTAAGATTAGTGGTTCTATCAGGTACAGCTAGGATCTGCCTCCATCATTCACAGCTTGAAAATGACCAAATAATACAGGCTGTTGGTTTAACATTAAACCACAGTGAAAAAAATGGCACATTTTTAATACGTTTGCAAATGTTTGTTTTAATGGTTAGTACATAATTATGATTTTTAGAACACATGTTTATTGATTTATTGTGTTTAATTTTTAGCTTGTCTGTTTTAAAGAAAAAGTTGAGTGATTATGATCGCTGTGGTATCGTTATTTTAGTTGTCATTGTCGTGCAAAAACTTTAATTTGGCCCATTACTCTAACACTTAAAGATATCACTTGGAATACTTGATTATCATGACAAGGTGCTGTTGCAAGACACGGGACATTATTCTGAAAGTTTTATTTTTGAAGTTATGCCTCTTTTTAACTTTTTGATCAAAATTATGCCTTTTGTATTCAAACCTAAAATCTCATATGTGGCTCCAATTGTCAACGTGTTAAATAGATGAGCGTTGGCGCCACTCTGCGGAGCTCTAGTTTGCAATATTGGATCTGGGTAGTGGAATTAAAGTGTGTAATTATCACAGGACCTTAACTTGCCATCTAGTATTTTAATCATATAAAGTAAAACATGGTTATAGTGAAATTGGATATACCATAGTGAAGATTTGGATACAGTAATACTTAGTTATAGTAAACTTGGATATAGTGAAGAATCAAGAAGTTTTTGTTTTTCTGTGGACATGCCATTCATTATGTCATTGTTATAGTTGTAGTGAAGAATGGATATAATTATTTCGTGTCCACAGGAATTCACTGTAACAGTGTTCTACTGTATGGCTAATGACTAGATGGTGTGTCAAGCACTTTATATGTCTGTTATCTCTTTTTCATGTCTAACAATTGCTATACTGTATTTATGAATTTCTGATCTCAAAATTTTCTTATATCTGTGTTAAACATTCCCTACATAAGTGTAGCTTAAGATTGGTTGGTCTGTAGTGAGAGAGAATATCTGTTACGTTTAGCCTCAATGCGACTAGATGTGTTGGACAATTTATTGAAGTATATTGAATGAATTTAGCATGCTCTTATTTATATTTAACTGACCTGTTGACAAATAGCTGATCTGTCTGTCTACTAGCATTTTTTCCATGGTCATGATAAGTTTCTGAAACTAAACCTGTTATGCAGTAAAAAATGTTAGTTGTGAATCTAAAACTGCGACACAGTCATATTTGATTTTATCAAAATACTTTTTTACTAATAAAAGGCCTTCCTGCAGCCATTCATAAAAAGGTAGGAAAAAAGTAGGAGGTTTTCTGATAGAAAAGTAGGAAAAAGTAGGAACTTCTAATAAGGAAAAGTAGGAACTTTTTAGCTCAATATTAATGCATTTTAACTTACTAAGAGAAGCCATTCGTAATGCAAAATCCTACCAATTCTCTGTTCCATATGGAGTACGGTCATGTATTTAAGTTCTGAATGCTTGGTCAGTTTCTATCGAGCCTCACCATAAATGTTCACCTTATATATGATAGTTGATGCACAGCAAACAGAGGTGTAGCTTGCCTAAAAAGAGAGTCTAGGCAAAATTCTAGGGTGTGGGGGTCCGGAAAATTTTGAAATTCTAGAACATCGTTGGTGCATTTTATTGCTATTTTGGGGTATTTTATGACCTTTAGAAATGAAAACAAAATAATAGTTTTAGTTATATAAATGGTCAAAGATCATTTTTGGAAATCGAGTCTTGGCAATTGCCTAGTACTACCTAATAGAAGCTACACGCCTGGCAAGGAGAGACATGATTGCCGCACATTCCAACAAAGGAAACCAGCCAGGCAGGCATCTTCTGTCCATTGTCAGCAAATATAACTAGCACAAGATTATTTTTCTTTTTTTTTGCGGAATTAATTTTCCAAAAAATAGGAATAGTAGGTTTTGAGGAAAAAGTAGGAGGCTAGTAAAAAAAGTAGGAACACTGGAAGGCCTGAATTATGATTAGATAATTATGATAATTTTTATTCTTTCACCAAGCCCAGTATTACAAATCAAGTTGTTTCATTGTCAAATCTCACCCAAGTCAACAATTTTTATATCAGAAATCATGCTACTGGTACATGCATTTAAGACATTTCCTTTTCACAGCTACCAAAAAAAATTTGTCACACAGTGAAATTAAACTCGGAAAAATTACATTTGTAATGTATGTCTCTAAAATAACATCAAGATGTATTGGACATATTTTTATATCATTTAAAAACCTTATGTTGGTTCGTGGTAATTTAACCAAGACTTATAAGACTTTATATGTATGTGGCCTAATTATGTTTTCTTATGGGTAATTATATATGTATGTGGCCTAATTATATTTTCTTTTGGGTAATTATATATGTATGTGGCCTAATTATGTGGTAATTATTTAAAAAGTTGTTTACATATGCCTCATTGTTCTACAAGTTTTTGTTCCGCAGTATAAGATGCCTAGATGCTTGTTGTTAATTTCACTTTTTTACATGTTCACTTACAGCTATCATGCAACTTTTTGATCACAAGTGAAGTTGGTTTCATGGTTATGTAACCAAAGTTTTGAACAATGGATAGATTATCCTGGGTTCTGTACCAGTACTAACCTAATTTTCTGCAAAAAAAAGTAACAGCCATTTTCTCCATATGACTCATCAGCTGTTCATCATCATCATTTGGACGACAAATGTCCTTAAAAGTATTAATGTCTTCAACTAAATCATTACAGAAAACATGCACTGCACCCGGGGTGTTAACTGTTCTCTGAATAAGTCAAACATTTATTACAAACAATTAATTGATTCAACATTTTTATTTTATCACATTTATTGAGTGTTATAACATCACAGTCAGTGAAAATACGAATTAAGTAGTAACGTCCCTTGAACTTGGCAAATAACTAGTACAACAGAAGGGAGATCACTCCAACAATATATATCTCAGCATCATTAAAAAAGAACATTAATTTGATTTAACACACCAAACTAGCAAACATTTACACAACATATCAACGAATGTAAATAAACAAAACTAAGACACAACGTTTTCACAGCAGTAAAACAACTTCAGAAGAGTGTTAAAAAGCATATTTCACATACTTTGTTCTTGTGGCAAATGGTTTCATTTGATGTTTTCATGATTTACAATACCAAACAAAAAAGCATGTGAACTAGATGACACCACAAAATGATATGTAAAGTTGTACAAGAAATATGCATTTAATAGTTTAATGTTTAAAAAACAACACATGCTCCCTAGACTATGCATTTAATAACAACATATAAAGCATTTAAAAGTAGCACTTCAAACATTCATACCTGGAATAATGTAAACCACTTGTTTATCAATTAAACAAATTTTTTAACATGATCGACACAAAATGTGATTCAAATATGTTTACAAGACATATCTAAGTTTTGGGTAAGTAGCTTAAATTGCTAATTTCTTTTAATTTGTTTCTTTAAAATGATGCATGTAAAACTAAACTTAAATACAGCACAGTAACAAACAGTAGACGAGTAATGAAAATATCCAAGAATATCTTTCAACAGAAGAGAACTAAATTCTAATAACAAATGATCCACAATATGTGCCAAACATTTTTGTGGATTTTTATTCCAATTGTAGAGCTATTGTTTGAAGAATTATTTAGACTTGGATACAATTTCATGGATAAAAATTCAAACTTGAGCTTGGTGTCACAGAATCAACAAAAGCCAGTCCAGTCTGGACCAACAAATATGAATGCAATTTGAATGATTTTTAAAGCATTAATGTGAGTCATAATATTAAGTTTCTTTTTTCAAAATGGGTTGGGGTGTTAAATAGAGGATGGGAATTTTCTAGGGAACCTATGTTAAATGCATATTGGCTTTTCTTACCCTTTAAATATAACACTGTTCTAGTTGGAACAGTTTTATCCAATAATATCTCAATATTAAGTAACAAAATTTCTGTCAATTAACCAATAACTACAAACATAGAATATGGAAAGAGACTAAGAGAAAAATACCACATAACAGAAAGACAATTTTCCACTGTTCTATTTAACTAACAAACAAAAAGAAAAATATTTCGAAAACAAAACATAGGAGCCAGCCAATACATAAAAATTCAACATTCTGGTTTTCTGCAAAAGCAGTCATTAATAACTAAAACAAATATGTAGACAATTCAAAAGAATTCCCCCAACATTAATTACAAAGAAGTGAAGTACAACATTAAACAACAGAGTTTTGATTTTTTCATTATTCTACCAGTGTTTTTTTTACATATTAATACAAGAATACAGTAGTTAACTAAAGATGAATTAAGACCAGTGCAATACCAAGATTTTTTTAACATTATGTAAATTGAAACCTTACTCTACCTGAAACAACTCATACTGGAAACATGTTCACATTTTAGATTTTGATAAACATACATTTCACAATTCAATAAATGTTTTTTAAACATTAACTTTTAAGATTTATAAGAATTTGAGTTAAAAAACAAGTGTCAACAAATTAATCCTAATTAATCTTGGATGCGAAGTTTGGTACCCCCTTTCCACCAAAAACATATTTTTTAACATTTGGTTTGTA
The DNA here is from genome assembly GCA_008271625.1 of Lutraria rhynchaena. Classification (NCBI taxonomy): domain Eukaryota; kingdom Metazoa; phylum Mollusca; class Bivalvia; order Venerida; family Mactridae; genus Lutraria; species Lutraria rhynchaena. The sequence goes on from VIBL01000068.1 coordinate 2,110,332, forward strand.
AAATAATTTACATCAGTGATATTGATCTGCAAGGTTCAAAACTACTTCTTAACATCACAAAAATCACAAGAGACCTAACAGTTATTATCACTCAAACCCATATGGAACAGATATCATTTAAAACAACAAAACATATAAGAGATCATAAGACAATATGTATGTATAACTGTTATTCCAAACAATAAGTTTTTATAACATATATCATAATAACCGGTATAATCATGCAACAAGTATCATATAACAGTATAGTATGCATTAAAATGTATCATTTTTACATACTTAGATGCTTTAACCGTGGATGAAAAGTTAGTAATTTTGAAAAACAAGGCTTAAAGCTCAGTGCTTTGCAAACTATAGACTATCCAATCCATTTGGTCCAGACCTGTGAAAAAATGGACATTCCAGTGCATGCAAGAAAAGGTTCAACCATGTTCATCAGACTTGTAAATAAACAACTCTGTAAGACAATATCATATCACTGTAACTAAAAGTGTATCATGTATAATTTTTTAGCGGATTTATGAACAATGAATTTTAAATATTCTTTTTCACTAAACTTAATTCAATAAGACGTGAATATTGATCTGATTAATACCAATTGATTTGAGACTTAATGTAAAATGCAATAAAAAAATACAGCCAGTAAGTAATGAAAACAGATGAGTCATTATAATATAATAAATAAAATACGTATAACTGTCATTTAAAATTTTGACTTAGTCATAAAATAAATTCACTCAAAAACAACTCAGAATAAATGATGAAAACTTTAATGTATAAAATAAAATCTTGGTAGAACTATCTTCTTCATATAACTTTGTTCTCATAATTATAATAATGGTTTCAATGTACTATAAAAATGTATGAAATCCTACTTATATTTTAACGATATTCCGAACTATGAGATTCTTTTCTACGATGATGTTTCCATGATGGATCTGTATGAGACACTTGGCCGACTGCCAAGGTTTCAACTTCCTGTGTGGCATTTACAGATTTACCCTTTGACAAGGGCTTAGGGACATTATGAACACTAACATGCACCACATCAACTGGTTCCCTGAAAAGGACACGCCCAGATGATGTACGAATAGGTGGCAAAGGGTTGCTGGTCTTAATTTGAACTGTTTCCTCTGATCGCAAGAATGGCTTTATTAATTCAGCAGGTGAATCTGACCTACTGGTCCCTCCAGAGGAGCCCCTTACAGCACCTCCACTACCCTGTCTCACATTACTCAGTTCTTGTGATTCATCTCTACCATGATCACCTAACGTCCTACGAATATGAAAAGCTCGCTTGGGATTTGATCTACTTTCTTTTGGAGGGACAGGAGCATGTGAAACACTATCATGTGGCATTTGAGGTGCACTGCCTTGTGCTGCAAATTTTGCTTTCTTGATTTTCAGCAACTCATTTTGATAATATGCATTGCTGTTTGCAGCAGCATCAAGCTGTGCACGAAGCTCGTCCATTTCTTTATTTTTTGAACGTAGTTCTTCTATGTGCTTCATTTTCTGTCTCTTATATGTATATTCATTTTCTTTAATTAATTGGTCTTTTTTCTCCAGCTCAACTTCTAGCTCATGTTGCGTCTCCCTCTGTGTGTCAATCATCTTTTCTAAGTGTTTTATATGCTCTACAACTTCAGGAGGCACTGCAAACATTTATAAGGCAGAATAATTCATGAAATGTTTATAATTTGATTACATCAGGATTGGTCACTAATCAGGGCAATAATATGACCAACAGATGACATCCAACCAAGAATTATCAAAGTAGTTTCTGCAAATAAATACTCCTTTTACTGAATCTTGAAAAAAGCTCAATATGTTTATGAAGTGTTTTAGTGACCAAAATTGAGGCATCATACCTAAAAAAGTACGCTCAATCCTATAAAATCCATTAACAAGTACAGTAAGAGTACAAATATTACACAGTAACTTCCAAGTATTACATAGGCCAATACAGATGTTTAAGTGGGAAAAAAGCATGTCCATACCTCCGTCTTGAATATCCAATCCAGCCATGTTCAGCTCGAATGTTAAATCTGGAAAATATTTAATTGTATTTTTAGACATTTCGAAGTGACAATTTTCAGATGTACAAATACTACAGTCTGCTTGTTGCAATTATTGTTTTGAAGATCATTGGCTTTCAAAGCCAAAGTATTATTTCCATATTAGATTTATGATTTTTTCCATGTAATGACGTATTTAATCATTTGGAGTAAATTTTTACTAGTAGGGCAGATGCAGAAGTAATGCCAATGAACATTGTAAAACAAAAACCACATGATGCTACGCTAATCATCTTCAATCATTTTGACAACTTTTTCATGTCAAAGTGAGGGATATAATTCCTGGTTTCCTAATTAAAATACAATGAAAAAAAAGTTCAACTGATCTTCTGACACTAAATTTTTAGGAGTTTTTTGTGGAAACCAGGTTTTTATATTGTTTTGGCCTTACCTGAACATTTTTTCTGTAATTGTTTTATTTCTTCATGTAAAGCCTTTAGAGTTGCTGCATGCTCTTGTTGCATGAAGAGAATGGAACTCTCCAAGTTCCGTTTATGAATTGCTTCTTGTGTTGTCATGTTTAATAATCTTGTTTGGAATTGCTAAACATGAGTTTTTTTTCTACATACAGTATCTGAAAATAAATTATTTGGAGATTTAGAAGTTGTATACCATTTTTTCTTCTAGCTCCATCTTAGTAAAAACAATAACACTAAACTTTCAGTGAAAAAAAACTATTTAGACTTACACCACAAAAGGTATGCCAAATAAATACAGCACCTGGAATCTATCTATGCAAATTAACCTTACTTATTCGGCTTTTCGGTTGGCCGATTTCAAAAATGAATTCGGAAGGGCCATCCTCTCAGCCTAACAGAGAACTGCATATTTATGTGCGGAAACACAAATTACGTAAAAATGCATCAGTAACTGGTATAGCTTACTCAAATCGATAGAAAAAACAATAATCCTTAGCAATGAGCCATAAATTCTCCGTATCTAAAGCCAAAATTCAAATATTTGACTTAAAATTGTTCGTAGCGTGTTGCATTCAAGCCGCCATGCCATGCCACATATTTTACCATATGATGTTTTCAAACTTCCACTCTGTACAATCTCTGCCTTAGATGCGTGCACCACATACAAAATTTAAATCATGTGTATAAATACTACATCCGGAATGTACCCGTAATGGGTTAAATACAGTGGGTAGGAAGTCTTTACCATGACACCGGTAGATATCTACCTTGACATCGGCAGTTGTACGCCATTACACCGATTTTGTTTTCCATGTAGAAATAGTGGAGGGAAACAAAATGTTAGTACACTTTTCAGAAAAGGTATGGTGGAATAATTTATGCTTGCATGAGTACAGAAACGTGTTTCCTATCTACCAAATGGTTCACAGATATTGTAGTTATCGTGCCCAAGGGGTTTTAATTGGGAATTTTCTGCACACAAATATGTAGTTCCATGTTAGACTGTGAGGGTCGGGCCAAATAAAAAATGTCTCACTGTCACGAACAGTCTAATTAGTTGGACTATATGCAAATATGCTATAACGTTAAGATATAATCTTAAACAATATCCATGTATGAAACACAACTGATGTCACTTGACTTTGATGAAACTGTAAAATTTGCGACACAAGGATGCTGTCGTGATTGTAGGAATGTACTTATTTATTTTTATTCATACATAGGACACCCTCAACAGTCTTGCTGTTGGTTTAACTCAAGTGACATGATTGTCTGCATACAGTGCTATGGGTCCTTGGTTCAATTCCTGGTTAGGACCATGGCTTTCTAATTGAATCTAATAAGGTCTGATTTGTAAACAATAATCATCATGTTGATAGACTCTGTCAGTGTCAGTAAAGAAAAAAGCAATTTGGTTTTAAGAAGACAAGACTTAATTCAAAATCGAAAATTTTAAGTGTCGTTATAAGTGCTCTTAATGGTCTCCATAAAAATGTGACTCGTGGTCGTAGTTGTTAATTATTGTACAAAACCAAGCAACTTTTTAGTCTCAGTGCTACCCCACCCACCCGTTTAATACTTGGATAAACGTTAATATTTAAGAAAAGTGAATCAAAATGCCTATTAAATACACTACCAGTTTGCATTAAAAGTCCCGTCAACCTAGCATTTACTCCATTACATCACACAACACAAGGGACAGAATGCTACAAGACCATAACTTTAGGACCAAGATAGACTAAACCACATAAGTTTCCCTTCACAACAAGAATGCTGAAGGATTGTGGGTAATTTATATATATTATATCTTTTATATTATTTTTTGCATTTGATGTGTTTTTGGCCCAAAATTACCATAAAACTTTTCTTTAAAAGTAGAAATGAAGAAATTAGAAAAGGATATGGAGGAAAATGTTAAAAAATGTTCACGAGACTTTGCGAGATCAAAACAAATCGAAAGTGAAAATGGCAGCCGGGGTTGTTGTCTGGGAATGGCAGAATGAATTCGGAAACTGGAGACCATATTCTCCACAAATTTCAGCCTTTTTGGAAAGTAACAAAAGTTCAATAACGCCTTTGTCTCTTGGTATGGTCGATCCAATGTTGTATTTGTACAGCATTGATGTTCAAAACTTATGGCAAACTAGGCAGGGCACAGGTGGGCTCATAAAATTGATTAATTCTAAAAATAAACAGAGACAATATATTGGTATTTCACAACTGTCAGTCATAAAATGATAATGTATGTCATTGGTTTGTTGGATTAAATCCAATGATTCGAATATGCAGGATTATTTTTTTGTGGACAACTACTCTATCGTTTTCTAATGAAAATGTAATCAACTTCTTTACTTAATTATAAACTGTATTAGTAATTCGGATGGGAGTAGAATTCGTTTGATATGTAACCAAGTGATGGTATACTTGGGTATCTAATTACTTATCCATAGAAAACAAAAATGAGTAGGTGCCAATGGCTGCTCTCAGAATATTATTTCTTTGACATAATTACAGAACAGCATAAATCAAATTATCTTCTGCGTTTAAACTTCCAAGTTCAGACACCAAGAATTGGTATATCCTATTATTGGCTATGATGATGATTTTTTATTCTTATAATTGATAGGCTAAATGATTGATCATGACAGCATATATTACTTTGATATTTGTTTAACTTTGTCAATATTAAATGTTTATTTATTTAAAATTCAGGTAAACAACGACCTGTTAGAAGATCTCTTCTGCCATCATCTAGCCCACTTGCAAAGGGTATTACATGGCAATGGGAAGGAGATGTTCTTGGATCTTGGTGTGACTTTGATATTGAAATTATTGAGTATCTTGATGACTGTTTTACGAAGGGACAGAGCTTTATTGATTTATCCAAGACTAAATTTTTACTGCCCTATCATGTTGACCTGAATGCCATGACACAAAAAAGAATAGAAACTGGCAGACTGAGAAACATTCAGCGTGTCTTTACCTCCACATCATATCCTATTGACTCATCAACAATGAGTTCAGGAGGGACTAAAAGATCGTCTTCTGGAACTGCAACATATCAGAAAAGATTACGCACATCTACAACATCTACAATGAGTGTTGCATCAACATTAACTGGGTCTGTGCCAACTTCGTCTACAATGTCACCTTCTGGATTTAATTTATCTAGTGGATCTAATTTTCCCATGTCATCAAGTAATTTGTATCCACCTCTAGTGAATGGGCTAGGATCAGCATCAATGATGTCTAGTGGTAACGCTTTTACTCATCGAGGTCCACTGACTCGTAGGAGATATAATCAGACTGTTTCATCTTTCTCACAGCTTAACCAGACAGCAGGACCTATGCCTTCCCAGCCTAGCTCATCTATATCTTCCACATCAGCATTTTCTTTGATTCCATCACAGAATTCTTCGGTGTCACAAACTACTGCTCCTTTCATGTCTTTTACAAATGTTCATCACACTCAAGGTTCGACCAACCTAAGTGGTGTCTCTATGTTTGGGGGACACCCTGTTTTTGGATTCCAGCCAGCTAATTCCAGTATGTCCATACCACATAATCATGCACATACAACGTGAGTACTATTTTTTATTATTACTTTATCGGAAATTATTGTGAATATTCATTGTAAAGTTAGTACTACATAAAGCAGGTGCTTTTGATTAGCCATTATGAATGACCAGCATATCACATATATGTCCAGAAAATACAATGGGCTTCATTACAAGCAGAGGACATGAACATAGTTTTTAGCCATATCCTATTGATATTCACATCAGAATATTTGTCTCATTTAAAGTTTGAATAAGTTTTAATTTTATACTGAACCATCTGGGTGTAAATTGACTCAAAATCTATGTCAACAAGTTATATCACAGAAAACCCTTTTGAAGTTTATTAGGCTTCATTTTTTACCGTCTTGTTTTCTTCTTGAAACATGGTCAGAATGTTATTAGTCTAAAGATATACTCTGGGTCACCTGGGTGGGAAAATACATTAATCGATCAGTTAAAAGAAAGTTTACACTTAAAAAGTTGTAAATCTGATGTTTACCACTTGATCTTCACGAGAGAATTTCCTCATGTTTATTCCAATGATTTTAAGATCAAATTTTATATGGAGTGACCAAACTAATGTTTTTAAAGCAATAGCCTGAACTATAAAAGCAGGCAGAATTCATTACCCATATAGGACATTTACTAGCCCTGGGTTTTACAATTGTGGGTTAGTGTTCATGTGTTCATTATGTAAATCATAAATCAACTCTCATTTTCACCTAGCATTTCACCTATTTGTTAGCATAGTAGTTTGATATACGACAAACAAATATGATTTACTGTGTGTAAATGCTATGCAAGTATACATATCCATTCAATGTAAATGGATCAAAAACTTCTTGCTGGATAAAATTTTTTCATTTACTCAATATGACTGTATGTCTTGGGCCCTTTTCAAAAACATGTCGTAGTTAAAATAGCAATTTTTCAACTTAAAATATCTTGATCGTCCTTTTTTGTAAGAAAATATATACAATTGCAGTTTGGGGATTCGTGTAAGCTAGCTGTTAAAGCCACTTGTCTGAAAAAAGTGAAGTTTATACCATTAGCAAGGTTTTTTAAGTTTAAAAAGTGTGATATCTTACTTTTAGCACATATGATATGTCTATGAAACATGCACCTGAATTTAACATTTCTTCTTGATAAAGTTTGGCAGTTCTTAATATGCACATGAAACTAGATAGCATTAATCATGATTTTGTTGAAACATCTGTTACTTTACTATATAGGCTAAGGATACATTTTATGCATAATCTCATTAAGCATATACACTAGAACTAGTAACAATATGTTATACATATGCTTGCATGTATAAACACATAGGTAAGTGATAAGGTGATCAAGCTTGATTAAATTAACTAGGTAGAGAAGGCTGTATTCAAATGCGTAATCTCGTCTGTTGGCACATTCTGCATTATATCTATAAATTATGGAAAATAACCACTTAAACTGTGCATAAAATTATTAAAAATCAATACGGTTGTATATGCAGTATTATGGCATGTATATATACCTTCATGTGTAATGAAAGTGTTAAAATTAATTTATTATCAAATAATTACATAATTACATGCTTTTCAAATTCTGATTAATTTTTATTTGTTCAGTATACATTAGTTGGTTATCAGAACAGTGCCTGCTTTGTGCAGTTATGATACAAATGCTAGAAAAATGTTTAGGTTTGTTCGAAGAAATTTTATGTCACAATGATTTTAGTGATTTTCGACTAAAGTCAACATGAAAAGCTGCCACACCTGAGACTGTCCCCTGGCAAAATGTAATGCAGATTGTAATAGGGTTCTCTGGTTGTATGTGGTGCCAGTGATTTAAATGTGTGTTCTGATAATGCCAGTCTAGAGCACATACTTGCAGTAATGTGGATATAAATATGAACCATCTGTTTTTTGTTTATTATATATTTTTTAATTTGTTGACTAATATTAATTGTTCTTCTTGGCTGCATTGGATATAGTTTAAGGATTATTTAAGCATTTTTTGGTGAATCACAATTTTTGCATTTCTCAAAGAGGATGGGTGCATTAATTTATGAAGGGGCTTTACTAGGGAGCAATAAGTTTGAGTATATATTGTATTCATGAGTTTTGATAATATTTTAATTACTTTCTATCAGTAATTCTGGTTTGCAAAGAAGGATCATCCTCAGTAGTGCTATTTTATTTATTCAAATTTATTTTTTATAAAATTATGTGTAAACACTCATGAAATGCATTTCAAATTCAAATGTGTTTGAACTGTTAATTTTATAATGCAGACAGATTAGAAAAGGATTCCCAGAAACAACCACTTATACACCTTCCCCAAAAATTTGGGTCAAAATACAATCTCCCCAAGTGACTGTCAATTTGGAGCAGTCTGACGCAATATCTCTGGACATTTTAACTAGTTCTACTGGCCAAAACTCACTTTCCTATAGAAAAAAAGAATTTATTTAGTCTGAATGAGTTCAACAAAGTTAATCAGATGCATGAAATGAACATCATATTTGCTTGACTGAAGCCAAATGATGCTATTGCGTGACATGATATATTGTGTCATTTCTCATGTTATCATCAGATTTTGTTGGAGTACGATTATTGTACAGATATTGATTATATGCTCTGGTTGATCGACATTTAGCCTTAGTGTATTGGTTTTATGCTGGCTGTATCTCTTTTAGGAGTATATCTGAGGACTGTAACATTTTTATGTAAACAATATTTTAGAGACATCAGTATCGCATGCTGTGTTTTTCAATAAAAACTTTAATGGTTCTCTTTCTTGGATTTGTTTAGTTTTAATGGAGTTAGTTCTTGGAATATTATACCTCTGTGTTTTCTTGAGTATTTGTGGCACATCATTATTATCTGTGGTCGTCTAATGTATCATTTGATGTTATTGCGAAGTTTTAATGTCCTCTATGGAAATATGTTATATAAACAAACCTTAATATTATTTCATTGATACACTGTATGTAGTTGATACATTGAGCGATACTTTGTATGTTGTTATCATTGAGTGATGTATTGTATGTAGTTATCATTGAGTGATTCATTACATGTAGTTATCATTGAGTGATGCATTGTAAGTAGTTATCAGTGTTCCCACTCACTTCTGAAATTGGGGGTACGCTTACCCTTTAGGTCTGAAATCTGGGGGTAAGAGAAGTATTTTGGGGGTATGAACATTTTTTAAGAAAATATATGTATACGCATACATCGTAATTTGTGTTTCCAGAAATTTGGCGATTCGTCCCTAAACATATTCGTATGCGTACGATCTCGCACCAGATCAAAATGTGTTGCGTGATTTCCGATTTTATTACGGGATTTACGCAAGATTTTATGTGAATGGGAACACTGGTTATCAATGAGTGATGCATTGTATGTAGTTATCATTGAGTGATGCATTATATGTAGTTATCAATGAGTGATGCATTGTATGTAGTTATCATTGAGTGATCCATTGTATTTAGTTATTAATGAGTGATGCACTGTATGTAGTTATCTTTGGGTGATAACTCTTTTATGCACTTGTCAAATCTGACCTAACTTTCACTTTCAGAAAGTGCATTCATGCAAGTTGACCTTAGTTCTTGTTGGTGACAATTTTGTCTATTATTTAAATAACCCCGGTTACATATTAGCATTCAAACCATGAATAGAAACAATTGTTTTGTAATCAGGCTGTTTGTATACCTTGATGATATTGTTGAAACTCTCTGTAAAGTTTAATGTACTTAACACACTTGAGATCTCGACATATTTATGTATCTCATTTTCAGTCTTCAGGAAACTTTTTTAAGCACTGGACCAACGGCCATTTTGGTGGACTCAGTTCTCAGTCCACAGCTTAATTCAAAAGGCTGCATTTTTGTTACTCACCTTTTTAGTGCTTGCTGACAAAAATAGTCCTGACAATTATGCTAGATTGAAGTGAACACATACTGTTGCTGATTTTCCTCTTGTAGCGTTAATGTAAGGGGTTTAATCTTAAGTTCTGTCAGCATGACAAATCATTAATTATTGATTGAATCCAGTCTGTGTTATGATCTATGTATACATTTGTTTCTTCTATCCATGGAACAATAATATTGAATATCATTAATAAGTTTTTATAACCTTTTCCTATACTGTGAGGAGAACTTTTGAAGAATGTATGATTGATTATGGTTGATATTTTAAAGTAATTAATTTTGTGTTTAGAAATGCATGTAGATTAAAACCTTCATATCAATACGACTTTTGGGACCAAAAGAGCAGCCATTATATTGAGGTGGTTGAAATATAGTTGAAATATAGAAGAAACTGAAAAGTGGTCTGAAAATAAGTTGTTGTTATATTGAGGTGGTCATATAGTGAGGTTTGGCTGTATACGGGTCTATCTGCGGTTTAAATTAAACATGATAAATTTGGTGTTAGGAATACATGTATATTTTAATTTTTATTATGAATATGTGTTATTTAGTTGAAGTTCTTAGTTATTCCGAATCTTGACTGATAAATTGACCATAACAGTCTTGTTTAAATAAGTGTAACAACAAGTCGAATCAATTGTGTCATTTAAATGATGAACAGTGATATTAGAGTGGTGATCTGATGCCATTCAAAGGAGGTTGTTTTGGGTAAGTACCCAGTAACAGTAATACAGTTGTGTATATGAAAGACAATGTACTAATACTGGATGATGGGACTGATGAATTTTTTAACATTACTGGATCATTAATATGTATTGACTTAAATCTTCACCAAAGCTCAAAGGAATTGTGCTGCATATGAGGGCTCGTTATTGTCTGAAAAATACCAGCTGACCTCATAAAAACTTGCTGAGAGCTGGGGACCGGCAGTTTTTTGTGCTGACTGATTGAGACCATGAGTGAAGGGACTCTGACAGGTAATCACTAGCTCCTCATGGCTTTGAGATCTAATCACATCTGGGACTAGACACAAATTTCACATGTGAGGAAGCTGTCCAGGAAGGTCTGTGGTTCTACCCAGGTGTAAGCCTGGGATTGTCCTCCACTGTTAAAGCTGGGAAGTCACCAAATGGCCTTAGCTGTTGGTGCGATGTTAAACCCCAGTGTAACCATGAATAGCTTGGGGTCCATTCCGTTACTAGTATTTGATAAACGAAAACGTAAATTTTGACAAAAGGTTATTTGAACAATACTAGGTAAAATAAATTTCTTTTGCAAGCTCTTGGTTTATATTGAGCTATTCATCTGTCCAAATGACTCCTTGATAGAACAAGATGCTACTGACTCCTTTTGGAAATGTAAGTTAGTCCAGGAAAACTGGTAAGGTGAACCAGACACCAATGAAAAATGGTGTTGGACCCAATGAAAAGAAAAGAAGGCCATCACAGGGAGAGAAGAAGCATTGTCTTTGTATTCAGCTGATTGACCTTTCTGCACAGGATTATTTTGTCCATAGTACTAATACATGTGTGTTGAAGCTGTTTTTATTCTGTGTATCGCAATTTTTCAGGGGCTTGCACCCGGCTGCCTTGCTGTTAGGTGGTAATAAGTCCAGTAGAATCAAGCCATCCGCACAAGGTACCAGTATTCATATCATCTGTATACATTGTTATAGTAATTTGCCAGTGTGAAAAAAAGCAATATCAAATACATTATCTCCAAGTGAATGACTCATCCTACAAAAACTGTAAATGTATATCTTATGAACAGAAAGAGTACAAATATTAAGCTGTGAAATGTATGTATTCTGGTTGATAATGGAATATGTGTATTCCTTTTTTGGCAAACATGAGTTGAATCTATGATAATGCTGTTTACCGAGAATAAGGCAATTTTAAAATCATCCATTTTTCTTCTTTGATTTCTGAATTTCTCATCATGATGAACTAATTGGATAAATATCAATAATTTTATTACTGTACAGGAGCCAGTGGAGGTTTTGCATCTACCTCAAGATTTCCCCTGCCAAGATTTGATAGAATTCCAAATTTCACGCATAAATCCAGCAGGAAAAGCACCAAGGCTGGAACTAGTGAGTTAATTAGTTGATCAAATATTTATATATTTAGTTCAAGCTTTATTTATTTGATTGCAGACATTGATTGGATTTATGGAACAAATTTGAAATACATGCTGGTTATAAGCCTGCGTGACATTCTTATTACCATGAAATACACTTGTCAATCAGTATACTGTGTCAAAAATGTTTTTGAATTCCATGATCTTCTATCTGTCAAGTACAATCATAAAATTATGATGTCATGAATAATATCATCCGGTTATAGTTATTAGCATTTGGCCAAATTCTTAATTATGGTCTGTGGATCATGGAAAAAATTGGAAATTTTATGATTGCTGAACAACACTATACACATGTTTTTCCTATGGTTTCAGGTGATAAAGACACATTAAGTAACTATGCAGTTATACTTGATAGGCCTCCTGCAGATGAGGTAAGTATTTAAGTATTAGTATGAAATAACTACACTGTTAGGTGTGTATGTCTCGCAATAAAACTAAGGCTAGAAAAAAAATAGTTATGATTTGGGTTACGGTACCTGAAGATAGGTCAAAACACGGTTAAAGTTTTCTAAACATACCTCTCACAGTTCAGAGGTGGGATACTTTCCCCAAATACAGTAGTACATTGGATTTTGCTGTTTGAAACATTACAGTCGATGCCAAGAAATAGGGTTGATGGGTAAATGTAAACTCAAAACTATTTTTTCTGGCCTTATCAGTGTCAAGCAGATCGTGATAAGACTTTTCTTTAACCATATTATCCTTGTCAAGAAATGTTTTTTGTGTTTGAACTCTGATGGTAAGTTCCAACCCAACTATGGCTGATTAAGATTTTTGTACCAAGTAAAGTATAATTAATTTTACCTTAGATACTGGCCTCACTTATGATGTAAAGTTCACAGAATACCATCTTAGTTAAGAAATGTCCTTGTAACAACATCCTTTGGCGTCAAAGTATGATTCTTACAGTTTGTCCTATCTTATCAAGACTTTTATCATGGTTATTCTTTGCCTATCGGGCATTTTATCCTGATTATTGTTTCTACAGGATTGTTGTATTTGTTGTGAGAAGCTGCTAGAAGCATCAGGCCATGGTTCTGGTACAGCTGATGATCATGTTGTCTATAAACTAGACAGATGTTGTCATATGTTTCATAAACTGTGTCTCACTGCGATGTATGAAAGTGGTGCGAAGGTAAGTTTCTTATATATTTGTCAACGTTTTGAGGAAGATTTAACTTGTTTTATAAATTTTCAGTGAAATCAGCTCTTAGCAACTATATTCTGTGCATTGTTTACTGTTTAGTTCAGTTTTCACTGTGATATTCCTTATAATGAAAAGGGAGTTGTGTCCATGTATTTTACAAATAGGAATAAACATAAAGGTAGAGTAATGGAATATCATGTAGAGTCCTAATGTTGATGTTTCACTATCAAGTTGAAATTAAGAAGGAAAGATTGAAGTTGTCACTATGTAATGTTTTACTGTACTTACTGACTTGATTTTAATCTTATATTTCTTTATGTTTTCATCTGTGTCTAGATGGATTGCTGACCATGTTCTTAGACTAAAAGTTTGTTGTATTATTTCAGGATGGCCATTTACAGTGTCCAACTTGTAAAACCATCTATGGTGAAAAGGTTGGAAATTGTCCAAAAGGAGAGATGGAATACAAATTTATAGACACTGAGTTACCTGGATATGAGGGATGTCAGACGATACAAGTCATGTATCACATACATGGTGGGACGCAGGTAAGTCATCCTTTAGTCTTGTCCAGGAAAGTGTGCCTGTTTCATAGACATATGTCTTAACAAAGAGTGCAGTTTTTTAAAATTAACAATCTCACTACACTTGTTTGTAAAAAAATTCTTATTTTGGGTTCTATGTCAGCTGCTGAATGTGAATATCTGAAATGTACACCATTAGCAAGACATTTAGATTTAAAAAAAGTGTTTTCTTAGCTCAGATATGTCTATGAAATGGGTCCCAGTTGAGGAAATGATTCAAAAAAGTTATTTTTTGTCAAAAGAATATATTATAGTTATATATTGTGAATAAAATTATACTTCTCACCATTACCACAATGCTACCTGTTATAAGTTTAATATATGTCAATCTGCAAATTTGTTTGCCTTGTATGGAAAAGTCTGTGCTGTACATAATAATTATGCTAATTTCATAAATATTGACAATAAAATAGACGAAGCAGACAGTAACAGTGGTTTAGCATTTTTCTAGACAATATCGAAGGTGTAACATTTATCTGAACAATAACAATGGTGTAGCAGTTATCTGAACAATAACAATATTATAACAGTTATCTGAACAATAAGAATGGTGTAGCAGTTATCTGAACAATAACAATGGTGTAGTAGTTATCTGAACAATAACAATGGTGTAGCAGTTATCTGAACAATAACAATGTTATAACAGTTATCTGAACAATAACAATGTTATAACAGTTATCTGAACAATTACAATATTATAACAGTTATCTGAACAATAAGAATTATGTAACATTTATCTGAACGTACACAATTGTGTAACATTTATCTGAACAATAATGTCAGTGTATCATTTATATTGCAGGGTCCTGAACATCCTCATCCTGGTAAGAGGTTTAGTGCCAGAGGCTTTCCTAGAGTTGGTTATATACCTGACTGTGATAAGGGACGAAAGGTATGTTTTGTATTGTAACCCAGATAAAACTACAGCTGTAGAACATGTCATGGCATTTAACCAAACATTGACATGAAAAATATTCATTGTTTAAGTCTAGCATGCTGGATAGTTGGAAGTTTTTAATAAATTGTGAGTTTATTTTTGCTCACTTGAGCACAAGGTGCTCGTATGTGAGCTATAGTGATTGTTCTGTTCATCATTATGTATGAACAGTTGTTTCAAAACACATTTTCTCTAAAACCACTCAGCCGATTTCAGTCAATATTCACTGATCCTTAGATAGTCCTCTAATCATATTTCTCAGATTATGCCCCTGGGGTCACTTGTTTAGGCCTGTTTACTCCTACGATTTGGCATTATTTTCTACGGATTTGATATGAAATTCCGCAGTACGGACGGGGAACGAAAAGCTAAGAATTTGGTTGAAAAAAATCCACCGAAATCGGTAAAAATGGTTTGTTTTTAGTCATGACATTTTTTATCGTAGCAAAGGGAGACAATGCGTACGCTACTTAAACGATATTAATACGTGTTGTCTCCCTTCGGTTTTTAGACGCTTTTATAAGCGCAGTAGACGCTTGTCGAAAAACGTTTACAGGGTACTAGAATGCGATGTTGAAAATGGCGTCCAAACCAGACGATGAATGTGACGTTGAAAATGTTAGCTATAGTTAACCAGTTTCATTGAAATAACACTATTTTATTAAAAGAAAAAAAGTTGTCAAAAAGCTGTAACACTGAATTATTTCCTTGTCTGACTCGATCATCAAAAGGAAAATGGCTTGTCGACTGTAATGTTTGCTGTTGCGATTATATCATTTAAGATATGAGGAATGTAAATTGTGTATGCAAATTTGTAAAAAACTACCGACATACATTGAAAACTCCTGATAAACTATCTGGCCATGGATGGGATTCAAACTCACAGCGGTGAGGGACTAGTGATTGCTAGTCAGAGACAACGACAACTTGACCACGAAGGCCCCTTTGAAAATTTGTTTCTCCCGACTGAAACAAATAAATGATTTACATTTTCTTCTACTTCTGTCTTTCAGATTCTACAACTATTAGTCATTGCTTGGAAAAGAAGATTAACTTTCACAATTGGTTCCTCTTCAACCACTGGTGAAGATAATACTGTCACATGGAATGAGATACATCATAAGACTGAACTCGGTTCAAACTATTCCGGTCACGGTTATCCAGATCCTAATTATCTAGACAATGTGCTTTTAGAATTGGCTGTTCATGGTATAACTGAGAAGGATTTACCTTCAAGCTGATTATGTGGTATTAAATTCAAGAGAGTTTACAGTTTCATGTGTTTATTATGCTGAATTGAAGATAAAAGCAATTGCAAATGAATTAAAATATTTAAGAAAACTCATCCTCATAAAAATTGAATCTTGTTCATTGGAAATGCTTAGTGTGTTTTTTTTTTTATTTTAAATAGTCAATGGTTTGGAATAATCCATGTGAAAACAGCTGACAATGAAATCATGATTGTTGATCTGTTTGGACTGTGTATTCTGATATTTGGCAGTCTATTCACCCACATTATTATGTACATGTTCTTAATCGTTTGATTTTAACATGCAGAAATTATCAATATTTTCCTATACCTGTTTGTAGGAATGAAATTGGTTACTCCTTGTAGGGAATTACCTCCTTTTGATATTTAGATTACTGAGCAAAACACCACTCCTTGAGGTCTGCACTGAGAGATCTATCAACAAGCATTGAATGGTCACATCCCAGTGTATGATTCGAGTTAAATTTTCTTACATGCGATTGAGAATACACATCCCATACATGTACTTTTGGTATTTTAAATAAAATGTATTACAGTTTTACCATCAAAGGTCTGTTACAACAGCCTGTGGTTCTTCATAATTTTTGTAAGAATATCATATATTATTAGTTTAATATCTGTTAATAACTTAAATATAACACATAATATGCTCAAAATACTAATAATACCATTCAATTAAACTTACACCAGCCAACATGTATTCATAGAATACTTTTTTTCAATGATTTACATGTAAATTTTTAAGTTTCTATGGTTTGTAGAAGGCTGATATCTTTAATCCCTTACTGTACAGCCTGGGAACATGTCCTAAACTGCTTTATAAATCTTACTTATCATTTTATGCTAGAACAAAGACAAAAATTCACTTATATTACTAAATTTTACTGTTACAATTCATTAATTTCTTTCATCTTGTTTATTACTTTGTTAGTTATTTATCATTTATTTATATGTTACATTATATATATATATATATATATATATATATATATGAATTATCATATGTATAACCTATCTATTACAGTAGAATAGATCCTACATTTAGACAATTATATCCCATACTATGATAGACCTGTGGCTGTATCTGATCAACCCAATATGATAATCATTCGATAAATTCATACTTAGAATTTCCATTTTCATTATTTATCTGCAAATTTTGCTTTGATTATGTTTATGTATTTTAAACATTAAATCACCTGCACTTAGCTAACAGGCACTGCATTAGCATCCTCTTGGTTGTGTTGATAATTAGAAATTATATATGGTGTCATATATATGTGAACTAACAAAGTATGTAAAGTAATAGGGACTGTCATGGGAAACCAATACTCATGTTGATATAAATGACAGTCTGTGATGGAATGATCTGTACTTTCTGGGCATTACAAGCAAATAATCTATTTGTTGATGGAAATACTATGGTTTCTTTTGTTATGTATAAGTTAAAATGTTTAAATCTAAATGCATCATGCATTTAAGGCGAGCTATTTTTGGGCAGGTTATAAACAATATCAAAATATTATCAAATTTCTGTATCAGTTAGGAAATGAAGTCCATCTTATCTTACATAAAGTCAGCTTGTAATGGAGGAATACATTGGTCATCATAGAATTACCCTATATAAAAGAAATAGCCAAACTTAAACCGCTAAGAATATCATTTTTGCTTTTAGAAAGTTGAGGACAAAGTGTTTATTTGCATCAAATATATAAATAGTATTTGTTTTATCTGCTTGGTATGATTTCCCACATGTTTCTTTCATTGTTTTATTTTTGTTTTCTAATAAAATGATATAGTATTGATTATATGTTTCTTATTTCCAATCAAGGCCATACTTGTTGGCTTATTTAATGGGACTGAGCTTAGGAATTGATTTATTTTTCAAAAATTCGCAAATCCTCGTATCAAATGTTTATAATGATAAAAGTGAAGCCAAACTGACAGAAGTATACTCAGTATAGTCAAAATGATCTGGTGAAGATTAAATGGGATCTGTTCAAAATAGAGAACAGAGTTATTCAGGTCTATTTCATCAGTATTTGCTGTATCATGATTAGAGTGTGCTGGGGTGATTTTGCTTATTAAACATGGCTGAGTCATGCTTAAACATTTGACTAGTTCTGGTGAAGACTGAATGGTCCTTGTTCACCTAAGAGAGCAAACAACTATTGTGGATGCCACCCTCCCATGGATTGGATGATTCTTAGAGTCATTCTTATGAAATGTGAGAATCTATAGAGAAAATTTTAGGAGGTTAGTTCATTCTCAAATGATCATTGAACAAATACTGATCCATTATGATTGCCAGTAGCATTACCTGAGCTCGTATCTGTTCAAGTATTCTAATTTGAGAATGTGTTCCACAATCCCGTTATATTCCTGATTTGAAAATGCTCCTTGCTGTGAAAAAATCTCCTCCCCTGTGATCAACTATTTTTGATCAAACACACCATTATAACAGCTTTTCCACTTTTATTGTTGAGCTAACATGATATGTATTGATAGACAAGTTGAGACACTTTACTACTATCTGATTTATTCAAGCTTTAAAAATATGTAAATAAAAGTGATGTTATGATAAAAACAAACAGACAACAATGACAAAAAACAACATACATTTTTGTTCAATAAATCACAATGAGTCTAAATGAAATATCAACACTAATGTCACAACAATCCCAAATTTCAGCATCAATTAAGCAATAACCAACAACTTTTAAATTAAGGGATAAAACTTAATTAAAAGAGATGTGTACAATATGAACGTACACCTAAAGAATTAATCAGATCTAATCTGGGCTCAAATTTGTGCAAATTAGACTGAAGGGTCAAATTGTTAGATGGAATCTATTTGATAATCACGTTATAAGTCATCATAAAAATATGTACAGCAAAACCTGAAATAGCAACCACATAAATATTACAATCACCTTTTTAATATTATAACAACCACTTATTTTCAGACTGGCTTTCAATAAATCCCATGTAATTCAACTTTATAATGAGACCACCTCATTAATATGACCTATTTTTGTGTTTCAAAGATGGCCTCATTATTAAGGTTTTACTATACAGTATCAGCTGATTATGAATATAAAGCGTTGTTTATGGTCGATGTACAATTGTTCTATGTATTCAATTTTAAGGAAAAATATAAAAAATGTCAGAGAATCCAATTATATACTTTACAGATACTTAACAATAAAACAAGCAATTATAAATCAATCATGAGGACCATAAAGAAACGCTGCTGATATCTACAGAGAACTTGATAGCATGTCTACTTTGTGCAATCATAAAATATATACAAAAGTCTGCATTACATTTAAATGCTTGAAAAATTTGAACACTTACCGATTATGCAAGTATTCAAAATAAGAAAAATCAAAAACAAGTTGAGACAATAAAGGAAAGTGCTAACATTATAGTAATATGTCCTGAGTATGATTCATTCATATCAAAGTAACATATGAACAGCCTGAGACTAAAACCACATACTTAACATTTGTAACAAATAAAACTAACTCATACATGCATAAGTAAAAAAATCCCATTTTTCACATCAGGTACACAGTAAAGTAACAGAACTTCATAACTTTAGCTGATCATCATACAAGCAAAAGTCCCAAAATGAAGAAATTAAAACGTAAATGATATCCAGAAGTATGAATTAATGCAGATATTGTATAAATCAAAATTTACAGAGGAAACTATGGTGAATTCATTTCTTATGCGTAGATAGGACTGAAATAGCAATCAATATGTTGTAAAAATATCAAAAACACACTGCCAGACACCCATCTTAATTTTAAAAAAAATGAACTGATTATCAAATGTCAGTACCATCCAGTCATAGCATAACACAGAAATATCTAACTGAAAAAAAGGAAATCAGTTAGAGAAACAAATTTAAACATGAGTGAAGACAACCAATTAGTTTATAATGCTTGGTAGATACAGAAAAAGTATGATAATGGATTATGTTGAGCAACTATCAATAAATGCATATATCACCATTTGAAGAGTCATTCATAATAAAATATTCACTTATATGCAAAATATTAATAAAATTGAAAAAACATCCAACTAATTTAATGTCAAAGAGTGCATGTAGCATAAAATGTATAAAAATATAACCATGCAAATATCATCTAAGCTTGGCAACAAAATATCAATAAAAGTAATGATGATTGAGTACAATTATATACATATATATATAATAATCACAAAATACAATTTAAAAATAGCAGACGAATGAAAATTACATCTAGCATGCATTTCAGAGAAAAAAAACATGGTAGTTTGGTATAATGTTATACAAAATTATTTCACAACAAGGGAATATAATAGAGTTGTAATGTGAAGGAAGTATCGTCTTTCAAATTTGATCATACACAGCGTGTTTTAAATTATACAGCCTTGAGCAGTTTATTGCTAAGATGTGATACAAATATTTAAGACACTTCCTGGTTTGATACACCACAATATTTATATTACTAAGAATCATTTAAGAAGCCCCAGCATAAATATGCAGAATTCTCATCAGAAAATTTATGTAATCACTAAAACTGAACACTAACTCTGACTGGTAATCACTAGCCCCTCACCACTGTGTGTTTGAATCCCATCCGACACCACATAAAGTTCACAGCTGACTAGCTAGTTTATGGAAGGTTGGTGGTTCTACCAAGGCACACACCTGGTGTCTTCATCCACTGTAAAAGCTGCAAAAGTTGCCAAATGAACCTGGCTGTAGGTGTGACTTTAAACCCCAGAGAAAAAAACTGAACACAGCATTTAGTCAGAAAAGCTAATTATAATGGAAGCAAAAACAGTGATGGGGGCCTTCACAGTTGAGTGGTTAACTAATAACCATTAGCCCCTAATCACTGCAAATTCGAATCCTGTCCAAGATCAAGAAATGTTCACAATTGAGGAAGCTTGTTTCATTCACTGCAACACACAGCAACAAGTCATAAATTTTTGTAAAAACATCATTAAATATATTGCACACAGACATAACAGCTTCATAAAAGCTTCATATTAAAAATATAATTTTACCATACAAAAACATAAAAGCAGCATTACAACAGAAAAGAACAAAATAGGGTTTTGTACAGCTTTTTATATAAAAGTATTCTAAACAAGACACCATGGTTACAGATTTCTAGATCCTCAGTGATTGATAAAATGCAGTTTTACTGTGGGTCAATATAAAGCAAAAGAAATAGGTGAATGAAATAAAATTTCTAATAATCCAGTTCATGGTAGATGTAATAAGACTGAAGTAAATGATGAAAAATAAATAATATGTTAATATCAATATTTAACAGAAAGTCAATCAATGTCACAAGTTTTTTAAAGTGATTGCATTGATGCCATGTTTATATAATTACAAATAATTTCCAACAGATTATGCAGATTTTGACCAAGTTAAAAAATTCAAAATGCCTTAGAACAACACTTATTTAAGAATTAAAATTCCATTATAATTTTCAATGAATACAATGATTTAAACTCTAATGCTAGCTGCTGGGAAAGTACCTAATTCTAACAGAGTGTCAATGTACTACAAACACTGAAGAAAAGGAAGAAAGGCTAATAAGAAAATTCATATATGAAGGGCAAGAAAATGATTATAACAAACTAACAAAATTGCTTATAAAACTTATGAAAGACATTTTACAAGTCCAACCATCCACCTAAGTATCAGGTTGAATTCACACTAAGCCAGTCAAATTTAAACATATGACAACTGGTACACACATGGAATTCCTCATCACACCAAGTTACAGTGCAGATTTTATTATCAACATACGTTCCTTCGGATTTAATAGAACATTTATATCCCATTTGTAATAAATCATGCAACAAACATGATGCCACTGTGTTCATTGTTTCATCTGGATGTCCGACCACATCTTCAGCAGGTATTTGAACATAGTACTGACCGTAGCACTTCTCAAATGATTCATATGTTTTAAATTTACGATAGTATTGTTTATATGCTTGTTTTGAGAACTGAAGATCTCTTGGTATAGGTTGATTCTTTGTGGTCACTAACCTGACCATAGAAACTACAGCTTCATCTTGTTCAGCCTCTAATCTAGCCATTCTAATTAGTTCATCTTGTACATAATTATAACAAACTAGTTTCTTACGAATATTTTCACGAACAGTATACTCGGCAAAAAGACTTGGAGATGCCTTTAAGATATCAATAAGTTCATCAATTCCATAATACAAAGCTTCCTTAAGAACCTCTTCAACACAATCCACAGGAGGGAGAATGTCGTCACGGAGGTAGTTCAAAATGTGATGGAAGAATGTCCCATCCCTAAAACCACAATGGTACAATGTTGTAAAACTGTTCCAGTAAAATAAATTAAAAAGTTCCAATAAGTAAAAAGGTTTTAGCCCTTTCTAGATCATGAAGCATAAACAGCTGTATTTTATAAATAAATTTAAGTAGAATTTATCTACCAGATCAGTGTTTCTTCAATTATAAAATAAAGTTATAGCAGCACATTTTGAAACAAAAAGATAGACATGCTCTAAAAATGGTATTAAAAGGTAATATGATATTACATTTAATGATTTGATGATGAAACTTACAATACTTACCTATCAATGAAGTAATTTCCATCATTATCTTTATCGATGGTGTGGCGACCACTAAACATCACAGCCAGCATTGAATCTGAGAAACGTTGCAGTGTCATCAATCGGGTCGCAAAAAGTTTACCTCCTACATTTAAATTAATTATACTTGGGAACTGAAGAAAAAAGGACGAAATTAACAGGTATAAAACTGGCAAAGCTTTCTCTCTATGCACCTTATGGTTGTACATAAATCATTTATTTCAGTGTAATGTTGCATTCAAGCCCCTCTTCTTTCAAGTAGCATCCTTTTTTGTCCATAAAAAGCTGATTAATTCCAATAGATTTAGTAAGTGAGTATGTTTATTACATGTTAGCGCAATGGTTTCTTCACACAAAAAGGATACCAAGTCAATAACAAACATACATCGTGTAATACTAACATAATCCGAATATATGTATCCGGGTACTGTTCAACTTGTCATATTTTGTCAAATCTACTTCTTGGAAAAGCATTGTCATCATCATACTATAAAAAGTAGTCTTACGTTTTCAATCACTTCACATGAAGCATCGTTGTCTTCTTCTTCATCGGACATACTGCTTTCACATTTAAATAAAAACACCGAGAATTGTCAATAAAAAGGGTTAGACATAACTAAATTTATTGCAACAAAACCACAAAAAAATCGCTGTTTCTTCATGGACTAGAAGCCCAATAAATATATCTTAATGCCAAAAAATATTTGAACAGAATATTTCATGTAAACGTACTCTATAAATTTAATTAAGATTGGGAATCCAAATAAATGAAACGAATGGAATTTTAGTGGTTCATTGCGACCCAGAATTTACGTTTCTCATACATAACAAAATTCTCACGGAACACCGGTTATTATTAAAACGTAAAGGAACTGTTATCTCAAAAATAATTATCAGCAAATGTGCCGATCAATTAGCATATGTTGAAATATGGGAACAGTTTGACTGATCTGCAGATATGTCGTTCTTTCGTCGACATTCAGGTTAGAATTGTATGTTCATTCGCTCTGGTAGGCGTGTCAGCCCAAATGGGTGGGGGATGGGGTTTCTTGATTTTTTTTTATTTTCAGTTTTCAGTTGTTCCTTTGTCGCAATTGGTTTATCATCTATTTTAGTTGTACTTTTTATTTGCTGATCTGTGTGTGTATGCTTCATTTTTAACTTGACTGGACAGATTCTGTCCTCAAGTTGCTCAACTTTTTTTAATTACACCTTTAGGAAGTAGATTGCATTATATCTCAGCACATTATCAAATTAAGATATGGCTGTATTTATATTGATAGGATAGTTTCCATTATTTGGGAAATCGATAGTACAGTCTGATGAGGGCTAGGTTTTGCAATGATCTTTGGCCTGCTTAGTCCTACTAACTATAGTGCGTGTGACAGCAAGACATATTTTGGATCTGCCCCCTCCTGCTCTTCTGAATTCAGTTATAAATGACATCGGCCAACCAAATACTGAAATAGCTGAATTTGTATTGCTTAGGCCTGCTAAGCATATTTGCATTGTACATTGTTAATGTAAATTGCCTTTCCTTACGGCATAGCCAAGATCTGGCCTACAGATAAAAAGAAATATAACAGCTTTCTGCAATGCTGTAATTTATTTATTCCTTAAAATATAGATATAAATAATTAAATTAAGATGAAAGATGAAAGTACATTTATTATCCTTATTAAGTGTTAACATAAAGCCAAAGAATTAAAGCCCATGTTGCTGAAAAATCTGTTTATGTGAGTTTAATACAAAGAAGTTATTTCTTTTTACTTCAGAGAAGAAAAAAAAGGAAAAACAAGCCTCTGCACAAAAAGGCCAAAGGTCAGCTCCTTTAACGCCTGTTGCTGTGGAAACCAAAACAGCAACAGCAAATGGAAAACCAGGTAACTTGTGCATCTATAATTGTTAATGTTGTACTTGTGCAAGACAAATACCAAATTACATGCAACAATTTAATTCACATACTGATGTGTCCTTTAATAATTTGTTGCTATGGACTTTGCAGATAATTGTTTAAATTTATAAAGAACGGATGCTATTTTTCCAGACCATATTGCTCAGTTTTATATTTATGCATACAAGGACATTTTGGTTTAAGAATTTAATAAAAAAAAATACTGATTAAGGATTGTAAATATTTCAAACATGATAGAATGTAACTGTAAATATTGTATTATTACAGGTTACAGTGGAGCTGGCCGACATAGTGAAGGTCTATTTCTAGAGCAAGATGATTTCTGTCCTGGTGATTTGGGTAAGCAGTTCGTCAAAAAATTTGGCTTATTATAAATATTATATTTTTATGCAGGTGACATTTTATGTGGCAATTTTTTTCTTTCTACAGATACATTTTGTTGTATTTCATATTGTCAGAACTGATTTCATGTTATAATGTCATTAGAATGTATTTTGTATTACACTTGGTGTTAGTTCAGCTGTACAAAGGTGCAAGAGATGAGAGTTTACTGAATAGACATTATTATTTCATATATATTTCTGGAAATCTGTATATTAGGCTATAAAAAAATAGTTCTGTTGCAGGTTACTTAGCCAAAAAATCACTGTAGGTAGGTCTTTCCTAACCTTTTTCTAGACATACCTTATGTTAGAATATAAGGTACCAAGTACTTCCACACTCTTGATTTTGCTGTTCAAAACTTCAGGGTTAGCCAAAAACAACAGTCAGTCAGTTGACCATGAACTTGACTATTATTTTTTTTCTAACCTATTGAATATTAGATATAGTCGCTCATGATATATAGAATATATATTGAGTTTGTCAACTCTTGTCAAAATAGTGTCTGTTCACAAAATTCAGGGTGCTCACTAGACTTATTATCTAATTACCATAGGTGTTGGTCTACAACCATCTGGTGAGTTTGATAAGAAGTCAAAGTTATCCCGAAGTATGTCAGAAGTGTTGAAGGATCATGAAGCTGTGGCATTCTTCATACAGTATTTGGAGGCCTGCAAGGCATCATCCCTAATCAGGTTTTATCTAGATGCTGAAAGTTTTCAAGCTTCTACATGGACTCGGATTAGGACTCATTCATTACACTCTATCAGTAGAAGCTCTATAGTCACAGAGCAAGCAGACCAGTCTATGTCTTCTATGTCAAAATCTATAAACAAAGATATAACCAGTCCAGATTCAAGTGCAAGTGTTGATTCTATAGGTGATGCAGTACCAGGTATTGTAGTTACCGTACCGAGTTCTGAGACAGTATCTAAAGATTCAACAGATCCTAATCAGAACTCATTAAATACAGCGCAGCAACAGCCAAATCAAAACTGTCAGACTGAAGATGCAAATAGTAAAGCAGATAATATTGTGAAAGAAGAATTTCCTAGTAAAAGTGATTGTGATACACGTGTTCAAGAAAAGTGCAAGGTTGTAAATGAGAAAACAAATATGACGCTTCCATTAGAAAATTGTGATAGTTCAAATGTTGGAGAGGAAGGCAGTAGCAGTCTAGACAATTCAGATGGTGCAGTATCATATCGGGAGCTGGCTTCCAGTCCTACAACTTCCTCTGGTCGTGGTAGAAATAATAGTCAATCCAGTGCAAAATCTGATGCTGCTTCTGTGTCAAGCCACTCTAGCAACCTTGCTCAAAAACTGAAGAAAAGTAAGATTTTTTTAAAACTTGTTTATAACTATATTTTTCACACAAAGAATGTGATTTCCTATATTGTTGTATTGCTGAATTTTAAGAACATGGCTGTGATTAAACTGTACCGGTAGTTGTTTATTTTTTCCCTCACAATCCAGCAACAAGGTAAAATTCCATTGTGAATGTAATATCTGCCCTCTGTTTATGCCAACACCTAACAGATTTATGCTGCTTTGAATGAGATTAGTTATCGAATGATGCCATATTTTAGTTGATTGATAAATTTTATTTTTGTGTGATTCTTACAAATTTTGGAATTTCTTACAATGAACAGGTTTATCAGTTAACATTTTATTTCCTGTAATTTAAATTGCCATTTATACACAACATTCAGCTATATGAATGTTTATAGATGGATATAGGTAACTTGTTCAACAGTTATTGTTCATTCATTGTTGAGTTTGAATTGATGGTAAATCATTAGTTATATTTAGATATTGTATTTGATTTCAGGTGTAGAGCAAGATGCTGTCAGAATATTCACCAAATATTTGGCCTTAGAAGCTACGCATCCAATCAATATAACGGAACAACTCAGGAATGATACCATACGTTAGTACATTGTACTTTCAATGAAATTTAATTTTTGGGGGAAAGGTTAAGCGGGGAAATAAATTATCATATTTACTATCTACTTACATATATTGCATTAATTGTGCTTTTTCTGATTGTAGGAAAAATCTGCAGAGAAGATGGCCAGGTAGACCCAGAGTGTTTTGTTGAGTGTCAGCTGTTTGCTCTTAAAAAACTTGAAGATAAGTGAGTGTGTGAATATTATGTAGCTTATTGATGTAGTTATTGTAATTTTATTGACCAATTGTTTACAACCGTACATGATATGATAATATGAATATAATATAAACTATTGGCTTTATTAAAATGAACTGCCATTGAAAATTATTTACATCATGTGACATGCACAAGAATTTTGATTGAAATTATCTAAGGTGATACTTTGACTTTCTACTTTAGTACTTGTGTATTATTTGCATTTCTATAGTGCTTTCCATTATTTGTGTTCTGCAGATATTTATGTACTGCCAATATTTGTGCTCTGCTGATAACTGTGTACTGTCAATATTTTTGTACTGCCAATATTTGTGCATTACCAATATTTGTGCACAGTAAATATTTTGTGCACCATACATTTTTATCATGAGAATAACTTGAATTTTTCATGTGTAGCTTGTTAACTCTTCCACACTGAACTCATGATGTTTGCTGTATTCACTGACACACTGTTTTATTTCCTTTTCCTTTTGATTTCACAGATATTTTGAAGGATTTAAAGCAAGTATGTACCACTGTAAGTACCAAGTTGAGGTTCTGACTGGTGGTAAACTTCATCTATGTGATATCATGTACAACGAAACTGCTCTCTTCTACTTTATGGAGGTAGGTTTCACCGAGTCCAAGTAAATTTGTCTCTTTCTTTCTCATTTATGCAATGGATTTCCTTAAATCTCCTAAAAACCTTATTTCCCTCATGTGTCACTGTGTTGAATCATACAGGTGTGTTATTTTTTTGTGAATCCATAGACCTCTGTAGATTGGATGATCATGGGAGTCATTTTTGTGAAAGGTAATTTTGTCCAGAAATCTAAGGGGCTATGTAGGGATTTAAGCCCATTCTCCTCATGCTGACTCAGTGTCATTGTTAGTAGATGGCGATATTTGTGTTTATACTTTTATTCTAATTTTACAACACTTTCCAGTCATATTTCGTGCTGTAACAAAAATTTTCCTCACCTCTGATCATCGAGCAATTACACCCCTGTTTAATACGGCTTTATATAACATGTCTGTCACACCAGAATAAAATAGTTGTGTTTATGATTAGAATGCTGAGTAAAATTCAGGATACAAAATATTTGGGGTCGAATGTACCTCCTAAGTATGTAAGGTATGTTTAGAAAAGAAATTAGAAAATAAGTTTTGCAGCCTACTTACCTTTTTTGGTCCATTGACTGTAAGCAGAACTATTGTTTTCTACACACTGTGAAAGTTTATTTTTTGTCCATTGCTATATTTCAGTACCTTGAACAAGAAGGATTAAGTCATTTATTACATTTTGTTATTGCTGCTGATAATTTTGAGAACCTGTTGTTATCGCAAGATACATACGATGGTTTACAGGCTCAAGAAGATGCCATGGTGCTTTATGACAAGTAAGATAGGATGTTATACATTTATACAACCAGTGTTGTCTTGCAGATTTGATCTGTTGTCATTTTATAGGAACCATTTGGTAAGGCTAGAAGAAACAGTCATGTTTACAATTACTTGACCGAAAAAAAATGGGGTAAAGTTTTCTTTGCCAGCATATTTGTAAACATATCTTTGATACTTTGGAGGTACAGTTTGTCCTCAAATGTTTGTGTACTTTTAAGTTTACTGAATTCTTAGTTAAGTCAAAGGAATTCTGAAAAGAAAAATATATGGTTAACATTTTGAAAACCAGTTGACAAAATTGTGACAGCTTTAAAACGTTTTATTTATCTTACATTTTAAAAACACTTTATTTTTCTTGATATGTTACATTTTAGATACTTCTCCCTACAAGCATCTTCACCATTAGGATTTCCTGACAATCTGAGGTTTGAAGTAGAAAGTAATATCTGTAGAGAGGAAGGACCACTACCCGATTGTTTTGCTAAACCTCGCCATATTGTTCTCCGTACTATTGAAGTTGTGAGTATAACTGTCTATACTAATTGTAGAATTTTAATCATACTTAGTAATGTACATGTGGTATACAATACAATACCGACTTAACTACAGTAGATACACAGTTAATGTGAATTCTTGAAGACCTGAACAATAATTTCATTGTATCCATATTCCCTATATTCATCACAATGAAATTAAGACGGGTGTATCTTAGGAAAAATAAATACTTCACTGTACCTGATTCTTCACTATATCAGAGTTCACTACAACCATATTTTACTGTATATCTTACTATTATATGCCTGTGATGATTTATGTATCATTGATGGGGCTGTATTTAATAAAGGACTTGAATGATGTAAATGTAATTTTGTATTATTATGATTTATGAATTTTTTGTTCTTGTAGAGACATTTACAGCACTATCTTACTAGTGATATATATTATAAATATCTGTCTGAGCTGGTCTCAGCAGTACAAACAGCGCAAGACTTCCCTCTGGGTCAGAGAAAACGAAGAGGTAAATATTTTGTGAATGATTTCATAATTTTATGTAGTATATATATAGTAGTAATTCATCCTTTTTGTTATAAGATAATTATATGAATAAGATTATTAAAATTGTGATTTTGTACAATTGCATTTTATGTCTGTTACAATCAAGATTATAACATGCTGGCAATTAAAATTTTGCATAATATACCTGTTGGTAATTAAATTGTGGAGAATATGTATGCATTGTCATGTTATTTTTCCCTTTGCAATGCTGCTTTTCCATCCGTGCTGTCTTTTCCTTTAGGGTGCTAAACACCATTGCTTGTACAATTATATTAAAGGCACTTGCTTAAGGTATAAAAAAGAATATTTATATTGTAGGTAGTGATGCTTCCTCTGAACACAGTGTTGGTACTCACAGTCTGGGGAATGAGAGTATTAGCTCTAAGAATACTTTGCTTGCGACAGGAAACAGTCGGAGAGTGCAGTTAAATAAACTTGATGAAAATATGAAGAATTTGACCCTAGATGACCCCAATTTGTTAAATCCTGATAAATTATGGGAAAGACCTGAGGCTGGGTAAGATTTTAATTGAACATTATGCATGCTATGAACATTCTGACTTTTTGTGTGTTTGAAGTGAAGCATGATAAGGGTTCAAAACAACTTTGAACATCCATGATGATATGTTCCAGACTTGAAGCATATCTTAATTATGTAGTACTTTTCATTCCTGTCAAAATATTGTCAAGTTGCTGTCAGAGCTCTATTGTTCTATGCTAATAAAGAAGTTATACTGACCTTAGTTTACAGGCTTTGAAGTATTATTAAAATAATTTATTTTTTACTGTGGTATTATATTATACTATGGTCATGAAATGCCTTAATTTGTATTAATAAGCTGATAATTGGGATTGGATTCTGTTTGACAATGTGTATAATGTATATAATATATATTGACTGTGTCCCAATATTTTCGTATTACAGGAAGATGAGTTTGGGTCAGATTGATGGTCTCGGTCAGTTTGTATCCAGGTTTGATCCAGATCCTGATTCTGTTATGTCCACAAAGAAAACTACCACTGGTTCAAAATTCTTCAAAAGTAAAAAAGCCAAGGAAAAGGTACTCAGAACTTGATTTGTATATGGTTTTGACTATGTTTTAGTGATTTGTATTGCTAACTACCAGAGAATATTGTTTTTTTCTACTTGTTTGGAAAGTGTAAAACAATTATGTGTAAGTTTGTATGATGAGTGATCTTGGATGATCTAGTTTAAGAAGTGTTGGATTAATCATATTTAATGCTGTGCATGTATTACACTGATCAAATGATCTGGAGGATGTCATTTTTATGGCACCTGAAAAATCCGTACAGAAATTTGAGGGTATTGAGGAGGGTAAGCCTTTTTTCTCCAAATGTTTGCTGAACAATGCTGATGCAAATATCAGTACTAGTATTTGTTAAAATGCTTTCTTGTCTTATTACACACAATGACATTTTTCCCCTTGTGCTGTGTGTCTAATGACACTGTTAATAGGCAAATGCACTGTTTAGAAATCCAGGAAAAAATTGTTTCGAACTGAAAAACTTGTGTAAACTAAATGCTACCTGATTTATTATTTTTAGACAGATTTTACATAGAAGACATATCTTGTTTTGCAGGAACAAGAAGAAATGGCTAGGAAAGTTGCTGAAATGATTCTAAAAGATGTAACCTCAGTAACTCAAGCTATTAGTGCAATAAAAAAGGAAAAAGTTGATGATTTGTGACAATTGTTACATTATCTAGTCTGTGATAGAGGTAATGCTGTTTTTTTCTATTGTTCTTGTTCTTGGGTCGTAATTGTTATAAAAGATTTTCAGTCTGTGTTTATATACATATATATATATATATAGTAAAACCGTGATACTAAGACCATTTTGTGTACCTAAAAAAAGGGGTGTTTATACAGAAATGGTATCAGTATCAAATTTAATGTTCAGGAAATGTTGAAAATTTGACCATGGTTGAGTGGTCACTGTAATAAAGTGGTTTCACTGTGTGATGTTTTACATCGCTTTCTTGTTATATAACAGTTTGTTAATTTGTTTATGTATAATGTTTCATTTGACAGTTTATCATCACTGATAAAATCTTTTTGATTGTGAAGTTCATTTCTAAGGCTGGAAAAAAAGTCATGTTTAGGGACAAAACTTGACCAAACACACTTGGACAGATCTTTTTTTCTAATTTCCTTTTTGTCTACATGAGAAAATGAGGTACAACTCATCCTCAAATATTTTTATACTTAAGTTTTGGCCATTAGAAACTTTAATGTTAGCATAAAAAAGTAAAGTTGGTCAGGTAACCATAACAATGACTATTTTTTTCTGGCCTTAAAAATCTTGCTACCTATTGTTTGTGAATAAAAATGCATTATCTTACTGATTGTTGTGGGGTTTTGTTGTCAGCTGTTGCCTGACATGTATACCATTAACATTACTTTTTGTTTAAAAAGAGTGTTATCATAGCTATGTGCATGAAAAGGGCCCTAAGTATGTGATACGTCATGATTATAACATGTAATGGTTTTGTAAGTTAAGATTGTATGAGTGTATTAAGTGATGCTATTTGAAGTTAAGACTTCAT